>JAJJMB010012240.1:907313-963031 GCA_023531105.1 Papaver atlanticum
CATATCTCTCAATAAGTGTTTTCTAAAGTATTAGATGCACAACCCCCTCCCCCCTATTGCTTTTAAGTAAGAAAGCATATCGATCATTTCACAAAGTCTTCAGTAAAACAGGATCAAGACCATCCTAAGATGTAAATGGTAAACAATCCATATTACAAAGAAAACAAGGTGAAATTTAAAAAAATATTCATACAGAATGCGGACCATTAAAGTGACTTATGGCTCTGGTGAATGTTTTGACATTTTGGACTAGTTATAGTTCCCAAGAAATTTGCGTTTAAAAACTCCTAACACATATTACACAATGCAAAGCGCAAAGGCTCACCACCCTTATTAATGCTAGAGAATTTACATCAAAAGGACTTGATGAATATTGCATGTTTAATAGGATCAATATAGAGCATCTTATACCCAATGGTCTCGCAAAGACTACCATCAAAGGTTATACATGGTGTCTAAGGAATAGGTTATACGTACTAACCTACCTTTTATTGCTTTGGGGATATGCAATATTACACGCATCTTCACTTAATTCGTTTTAGAACCCAATATTGTCAACCTTTTCTGCGTACCAGTTGGTAACTGGATTTAAGCCTGACATTCGTGTTCTTACGCATTTTTGTTTTCACTATATATGTTCCCTTACGAATCCACATCGTACTATGATGGGTCATCAAAATGATTAAGTGACTATGTTGGACAAGAATTTCCAATGACTATCCTCATTTTAAAACCTTTGGCAGGAGATTTCTTACCGCTAAATTTACGGGTTGTCATTTTAATGAGACAGTCTTCCTGTCGTTAGGGGGAGATTTCTTACCAAAACGTGACAAGATCACACATACAATCTGCAAATAATCCTGCAAGGTTAGAAATCCTCAGTATGGGGTACACCATAGACTAAGGTGTTGCAACTACACTTGGTGGAAGTGTAGTTAAGGCCG
Source organism: Papaver atlanticum (assembly GCA_023531105.1). Taxonomy (NCBI): domain Eukaryota; kingdom Viridiplantae; phylum Streptophyta; class Magnoliopsida; order Ranunculales; family Papaveraceae; genus Papaver; species Papaver atlanticum. Next base: position 908,258 of record JAJJMB010012240.1, read on the forward strand.
TGCCTCCACAAAGTAAGATGGAGAGACCACCAGGTTCTATCAATACCCACCTAGAAAGGAAGTAGATGAGTAAGGCACAATCTAATTTGTATCATTAATGAAACCATCTCATTTTATTGACTCTGACTATGTCCATGAATCAATACTGGAGGACGCTCCAAAGTTTTAAATGATTCTAGAGAACAATAAAATCCTGACGGATTATGAGAATGCACATGAGTCAATGGAAGAATCATGCGTGCACAATGATCATATAATTCATAAATAGTTACTCCAGAAGTAGAGCATAATGAGATCGAACCATGCTTTATTTTGATTAATTTCAAATAAATAGCATATTTGGCCTACACAATCCAGGTAGAACTTAGTTCTTTGGCAGATATACGGGTATTTGGTGTGGTAGTGCTAACCAACCAAGTGTAAAGCCTATGGGACATACATGATTATTTGTCATAGAGCACAGTGGGAAGAATAAAGTCTCAAAGTATCAAGACTCTCCTTGTGGCGCAAGGTTTCTCACAAAACCCTGGAATTGTCCTCTTGTAATAAACGTTATAGCGTTCCGCTACTTAGTTAGATTGGTAATTTCAAAAGGACTTGAAATGCAGCATATGTATGTGGTTATTACGTATCTCTGAAAGAATCAAGAGATAATAGATATTTACAAAAGTACTTGATAGCCTTTTGTTGTCCAAATCAAGTGACTCTAAACCACAGAGTGCGTTTACAGTTAGATAGAATGCTCACTTATAGATTGAAGCAATCAAGCGAATGTAGTATACCCGTCTAAGTGGCAATTGATTTGGATGGGATAGAAAAGTAAGATATTTTTCTTTGCGTACATAAGCAAGTTCATGATTTGGAATTCTAGCTACCTATGTTGATGTTACAGACATGATGGGTACTCTTGACGTAATAAGAGATCCTACAAGCTACTCTAAATCCAAATTTTAGATGAGAAATCTGGGGAAAGCTCGACCGAAAATTGAGCTTGTGGTATATTATTCCACCAGTTTGCATATGTCTAAAGTTGTCAGGCAATTTAACAAGGACATGCATCCTGCTAGCACTCCCATGGTTCGTCGAGATTCAAATGTAAGTAAATGACCAATTTTTCTAAAGGAAGATGATGAAAATGTGCCGGGAGATGAATTTTCATTATCTAAGTACAATAAACGCATTATTGTACTTAGCATAATGTACTCGACAAAATGTTGCATCCTCAGTGAACTTGTTAGCTAGATATAGCTCAGCGCCAACGCAACGTCATTGGAATGGTATAATGAACGTAATCATATACTTAAAAGTAACCATTGACATGAGTTTGTTTTATCCCTGCAAAGATATATAAAGGAATGCTAATGAAAGTGCAATCCAAGAGTTGTTGATCATGAAGGAACAATAATCTCTTCTCCAACGAAAGTAACCAGGGGGAGATATGGTAGACTATTTTCTAAGTCATTATTCAGTTTCAAAAAGTACATGACTGAAGGAACTGTCTAGAACAACTCTAAAAGTAATCAGGGTGAGATGCCGACATCAGGGGGAGGATCCAAGGATTTGATGTCGACATATTTTACTTCGAAATTAAAGCCGTTTTGAACTCTTTTTCCCTTCGATCGAGAATAGTTTTTCCCAAAGGGTTTTGTTACTCGAAAAGGTTTTTAGCGAGACAACACTAAAAACATCAAGTATGTTGAACGTTGAAGACATAAAGATCATCGTTGATATTACTGAAAATATCTGAATCAAAGAAATGAAACGCGATAGTCTGTTAAGCAATGTAACTTCCAGAATCAACAACATGGTCTTATAAACATTCAAGTCACCAAAGTAAAGTGTGATAAACTCCTTTTGACTACATTAGACTAATGAAAATTGTATGACATCAGGGGGAGCATCTAATGGTTTGTTGAACTATTTTCCTTCACCGAGGTTGCTTTTTCCCACAGGGTTTTGTTACTCGGCAAGGTTTTTAATGAGACAACAACAAACACCGGGAATGTAATTTCCCATCTAAGCCTATAGTCTTTCCCACGAGGATTTTCTTCCTTAAGAGTTGTGAAAAAACTAGTCAATTTCAACGGAGCAAAGTGATCATCTGCAACGGATCACCTTTACTTGCATCTGTCACGTTGTACTCTTTTCCCTTCATCAAGGTTTTATCCCACTGGGTTTTCCTTGTCAAGGTTTTAATGAGGAAACATATTCGAGTCCAAATATGTTCTAAGTTTGCTTAATATTGTACTCTTTTTCTTTAGTTCAGGTTTTGTCCCTTTGGGTTTTCCCTGAAGAAGTTTTAACGAGGCAATTAACTTAGACTCATCGGTCTTTAAGATCGTATTGCATGTGATGAACTACATGTAAAGTACGAGACAACATGTGAAGTATTACATGTGAAAAGTTGTACCAAGGTTTTGTCCCACGGGGTTTTTCCTTATCAAAGTTTTAATGAGGCAATGGACTTCGACACAAGTCATCAAGGAGAACGACATTTGAAGAACTATATGTGAAGCACTATGTATAAAGTTTTGTTTTGTTATTGAACCGCACAAGGGGGAGTGTTACAGGGCCTACGGCCCATGGATGTGCGGTCCAACTAGATTCCTAGGGTTGTATATAAAGGAAACTATGTAATGCTTCTACTCTAATCTCCTAATAAGATTGTTCTTCTCCTTTCTCTTTTCTTTCTCTGTTTCACCTATAATTTCCACTACAAAAAAAATCCACATTAACATAATATTTTAATGTTCCTCTTTTTAAAGTTGACTTTGACCTTAGTTGACTTTTGGTCCAACTTAGCCCATGCAAGCTGCTTCTCACGTTTTGGGTGCCAAAAGGCACAAAGCCATTAGTGTTTTCTTTCGACCTAGACTAAACGTGTAAGTACTAAATATAGATATGCATTGGTTGTATACATAGAAAACAAAACCTAGAAGAAAAAAATCAGCCGACCTCTCCTTTATATTCTTTCTTCTTTTCGTCTTTTCTCGAACACAGGACCTAGAGCAGCCGTAAACGATGATCGGCACTTCTTCTATTTATTTTCCTTACTAAAACAATTCTAAGACCAAGTTCTAGCTTTTGGATGGAGCATAACATGGAGATAATTCTGATTCTTTCTTGCCATGGGTAATAATCACCATAATTGGATTTTAATCAATTTTGAGGTAGGGGTTTCTACATAATACTAAAAAAAAAAAAAAAAACTATTTTGGCATGGCTTTTGTTTGCATAATAATCTCTATTTTTGATGTGCAGGGGATTTTTGCCTAATATAAAAGAAAACTATTTTTCGGCATAAATTGGTATTGTTTTGATTGCTAATCTATATATCGCATTGTTGGATTTCAAAGCAAGTGTTTTAAACGAGTCTTAGCTCCACTTCCATTTAGTTATACCAGATACAAAAGTATAGTTGTTTTGGCTTTTATACAATATCCTGTTGTTATGGTGCTTGTGTTTTAGTTGCTTACGTATGGAACTCCCATACTTGTGGATATTGGTGTATAGTGGTTACAGATACAATTATTAATTATTGAATATAAACAAATGAGATGTCCTTAAGAAAAATAAGCCACAAAAGGTGCTAATCACTATTAATGGAAGCTATTAAGCATAACGATCATTTTGGTCTTAACTAAAAGATTAAGCTACAACTTTGTCAGTTTAAAGTGCAACTGTACACATGATGATTTCGATACATTAAGAAATGTGAATGAGTTAAATATTATGAATCAATAAAAATCAAACGTTGAACTAAAAATACAGTTGGTAAGAAAGAAATTTAAATAAGAGAAAACTAATGATAGTTTTTGGTCCGAGAAATATTAGTCAGTCGATGGTATAGTGAAGTTTCGTAATATACTTGCTAAGAGAGCAGGGCCTCGACTATTCAAATAGTTCGTGTGTCGCGTTGGGCAGTAGATGGTGTTAGGGCAAATAGATCATGGCCACAATAGAAAGAAATACCCTGTGAGCACCGGTGGGAAATTGGCTGATTATGATTTGGGTTGCGGTCCATGGATAAAAATTTGGAGTTGTCGAGTTGCCGAGTTCAGGGCCACAACTATTCAAATAGTGTGTGTCGCAGTGGGCAATGGTTGTAAGTCTAAAGTATTTAACGATTTGTTGGAATAGTCTAGTTAAGACGATGAAGCGAGAAACATCTAAAATAAAAAGATACAAAGTTTGGAACGCACCTAAAGAAGTTGCTAGTAATATTTGGTTGAACAAAAATTAATAATAAAGGTTCTAAAATGATTTAAGATATTTATTACTTAAATTTGAAGTGTTCTCAAGTAAAGGTTCAAAATAAAAATCAATAAATTGGTGAAAGAGTGTATTTGTTTAATTATGCTTTTAATGCATCGTTTGGTTTGTTTTCCCGCTGCACTATATTATTTTTGGAAATTTCCTACTGGGCTGTGGTTGCTCACCCCTTTTCCCTCTCTCTCTACAGAGTATACAGAGACACTAGCTGAAGAAAAGAAATTATAACTAATCACGGGGATTTGGGCATCGGTATTTCAATGTCGTTGAATTGTTATTTACAAAATTGTTTGATTATTTCAATTATGGATTGTAACCATTTAAAAGTATTTTGTAATTATTTTATCTGTTTATTGGAAAAAAAATTGTAGTTCTAAATTGTTCTTATTTTTAAAAGTAAAAATCTTGACTTACGATAGTGGCGCTCCGGGATTTTGGACTAAGTTTTAGTGCCAGAATTGCGGGGTGTGACAAGTTGGTATCAGAGCATGGTTCCGATTTACTCGGGCTGTGCATATGGACTTGCCATTTTCTAAATTCGTGTGTTTTCCGGGATTTGAATTCTGTTGTACGAAGTGTCAGTTTTGTTTTTGATTGACCGAATGATTTACGAAATTTTATCGATGCTTTCAAAGTGTTGAATTGTCGTCTTGTCTTTTGTTTTATTCTGGGAATGGGTAAATGAATAAATCATAAAATAAAAATAAAATAAAATATGTTGATTATTATAAAATCTATAATTAAAATAAAATCAAAAAATTTAGAAACGGTTTAGAAGTCTGTTACGATGACTTCGAGGACGAAGTCTTTTTCTAAGGTGGTATGTATGTAATAATCCGTCGTTTTGAATTGCGCTTCCGCCAAAATCGACTCTCTAAGAAATGATTACATTAATTTTCTGATGTTTTTTCTAAGTATAATTTAAATAAAATAATAAAGAGAAAAAAAAGAAGTAAAAACAAATCCACATTAACATAATATTTTAATGTTCCTCTTTTTAAAGTTGACTTTGACCTCAGTTGACTTTTGGTCCAACTTAGCCCATGCAAGCTGTTTCTCACGTTTTGGGTGCCAAAAGGACCATAGCCATTAGTGTTTTCTTTCGACCTAGACTAAATGTGTAAGTACTAAATATAGATATGCATTGGTTGCATACATAAAAAACAAAACCTAGAAGAAAAAGATCAGCCGACCTCTCCTCTGTATTCTTTCTTCTTTTCGTCTTTTCTCGAACACAAGACCTAGAGCAGCCGTAAACGATGATCGACACTTCTTCTATTTAATTTCCTTACTAAAACAATTCTAAGACCAAGTTCTAGCTTTTGGATGGAGCATAACATGGAGATAATTCTGATTCTTTCTTTCCATGGGTTATAATCACCATAATTGGATTTTAAACGATTTTGAGGTAGGGATTTCTACATAATACTAAAAAAAAAAAACTATTTTGGCATGGCTTTTGTTTGCATAATAATGTATATTTTTGATGTGCAGGGGATTTTTGCCTAATATAAAAGAAAATTATTTTTCGGCATAAATTGGTATTGTTTTAATTGCTAATCTATATTTCGCATTGTTGGATTTCAAACCAAGTGTTTTAAACGAGTCTTAGCTCCACTTCCATTTAGTTATACTAGATACAAAAGTATAGTTGTTTTGGCTTTTATAAAATATCCTGTTGTTATTATGGTGCTTGTGTTTTAGTTGCTTACGTATGGATCTCCCATACTTCTGGATTTTGGTGTATAGTGGTTACAGATACGATTATTAATTATTGAATATAATTTTTTTTGATATCCTTAAGAAAAATAAGCCAAATAAGGTGTTGATCGAATTTTAAATAGTGGTAGTAAAAGGTTCGTAAGACTTGTGAAAGCAATTGATTTTAGACTTATTTAAACTAAAAATAGAGAAAATTTAATTCCAAATTTGATTTCAAGATTGAAAATAACCAAGACACTAGATTCCACTATTACACATGAATGAATGATGGTAAAAATTCCAAAACTCTAATTATTTTTAAAATCTCTTTTTCTTAATTCACAAATGATCAAGCATATTCTCAAACATTAATTGTATCCCTTAAGCATAAATTATCTAACCAAAGTATAACCTATCTAATTGAATCACAACTAATTAGGAAAAATTATGCAAACAATTAAAATTCTACAAAGTAGTGATTGAGTGAATTATAAAATACAAATTAGAGAAAAATAGAATAGTTACCAATTATTCATGCATAAATAGCTTCCTCCGTGCCTTGGTTACGCGAGAATTAGCTCATCATCATGGAAACAAGCTCAAAATTCATCTTTATTGCTCAAAAATGGTGTTCACAATAATGAAATGGGAGAAAAACAATAAAACCGGGTTTGTAACAGTTTTATTTGTTACAAACCGAGCTGTTACAGAGAATGATAAAAATGAAGTGTTGTTGTCACCGTAGCAATACGACCCACAAGCAATTGTCGTTGTCACTGTTGGAAAACGACGGTTCTGCGTGCGTCTTATGTTCTTCGTGTTCTTCACAGAAGCAGAAAATGGAGTTTTTCTGCCACTTGATTTCTCGACTCTCTGGTTCTTCCTATCCTCTCCCTGAACTCTCCCCTTCCTTCCTATACATCTCAGAAGCTATTTATAACCCAGAAGCACCTCCAAATCTTTCCAATTACTCCTCAAAATCTTCACAGTAAAGGAAAATTATTCTCGGGAATAATTTCCTATTTCTTTCTCTGCATTCGCAAAATTGCTTTTGTCATACTCTCTGCATGCGTCTTTGAGCTGTTATTCCTTCCAAGATAAAGCAAAAACTCTAGCAGAGAAGATATCCTCCCTCTTTGATCCACAAACTTTCCAATTCCGGCTCAAAATGAACCCGAGATAAAAATCTTTCCCCGTTTGATGAGATTCTGTGATTTAATCGAAATGAATGCACTTACCACCCCTGTTGTGATCTAACAGGCTGGTACATATCCGAAGCAAGATGAAAATCCGACTAAATCTTCCTAAAAATATCAAAACACAATGTACGCAGGAACTGGAAATTTGAACCCAGAATTCCCGCCAAAATTTTCTCTATTCGTGAAGAAGAAGGGTGTCCCCCTAACCAAACCGGGGGTGCGAATAGCAGGTCCCCAACTGAGGTGCCCCTTATCCAAACTGAGAGTCCGAATAACAAATGTCCCTTGGGTGCCTTTAGACTTTTTTTGGGGTGTTTTCAACACTTTTTCGGGGTTCCTCCGGTGTATTTCTGGGGTGCTTCCGGTGCATTTCTGGGGTGCCTTTAGTACTCTATCCTGGGGTGTAAAACACCACTTTTCGAGCCAATTTTTGCCGCAAGAGCTTATCCCTAGAAAAGACTTAAAACAACTTTATTAGAAATAAAATGAGTCCTAGATAATGTAGTTATGGGTGAAAATGCGTCACACTTACTTTCTTATCAGGTGCTAATCACTATTAATGGAAGTTATTAAGCATAGCGATCATTTTGGTCTTAACTAAAAGATTAAGCTACAACTTTGTCAGTTTAAAGTGCAACTGTACACATGATAATTTCGATACATTAAGAAATGTGAATGAGTTAAAGATTATGAATCAAGAAAAATCAAACGTTAAACCAAAAATACAGTTGGTAAGAAAGAAATTTAAATATGAGAAAACTAATGATAGTTTTTGGTCTGAGAAATATTAGTCGGTCGATGGTATAGTGAAGTTTCGTAATCTAATTGCTAAGAGAGCAGGGCCTCGACTATTCAAATAGTTCGTGTGTCGCGGTGGGCAGTAGATAGTGTTAGAGCCAATAGATCAGGGCTACAATAGAAAGAAATACCTTGTGAGCACTGGTGGGCAATTGGTTGATTATAATTTCGGCTGCGGTCCATGGATACAAATTTTGGGTTGTCGAGTTGCCGAGTTCAGGGCCACAACTATTCAAATAGTGTGTGTCGTAGTGGCCAATGGTTGTAAGTCTAAAGTATTTAATGATTTGTTGGAATAGTCTAGTTAAGACAATGAAGCGAGAAACATCTAAAATCAAAAGATACAAAGTTTGGAACGCACCTAAAGAAGTTGCTAGTAATATTTGGTTGAACGAAAATTAATAATAAAGATTCTAAAATGATTTAAGATATTTATTACTTAAATTTGAAGTGTTCTCAAGTAAAAGTTCAAAATAAAAATCAATAAATTGGTGAAAGAGTGTATTTGTTTAATTATGCTTTTAATGCATCGTTTGGTTTGTTTTTCCACTGCACTATATTATTTTTTAAAATTTCCTACTTGGCTGTGGTTGCTCACCCCTTTTCCCTCTCTCTCTACAGAGTATACAGAGACACTAGCTGAAGAAAAGAAATTATAAGTAATCACGGGGATTTTGGCATTGATATTTCAATGTCGTTAAATTGTTATTTACAAAATTGTTTGATTATTTCAATTATGGATTGTAACCATTTAAAAGTATTTCGTAACTATTTTATCTGTTTATTGGAATTTGTTTCGTAGTTCTAAATTGTTCTTATTTTTAAAAGTAAAAATTTGGACCTATGATGGTGGCGCTCCGGGATTCTGGACTAAGTTTTAGTGCCAAAATTACGGGGTGTGACATGGGATGCGCTAATTATCTGCCATTAAGTATATTCCACTTCCTATTGTCAGTCTTGGAGGACTGACAATATAATTTCCTTCTTCATCCTTGATAAACCAACTTAATCTCTGATTTTTTCCATAAATTTCTCATACGGTGTCGGAATGACCTCGTTCTTTCACTGTTGGCTTCATCTTTTTGCTCCAAGTAAGTGAGTTCACCTTCTTTTGCTCCAAATGACTCCAAAGTACCTGATAAGCTCAAAAGTAATCATAAGATACATAATTTACCAGAAAACTTGCAAAGAAAGCATAAACAATAATTAAATATCCAGGTGTTTACGGCACCTATCAAATTCCCCCACACTTAAACTTTGCTAGTCCTCGAGCAAATCAACCTAAACTAAATTACAACAACTCCTTTTCGTTCAGGTTACGGTTACACTTAACATGTATAACAAGCCTTTGAACCTCTAGGTGTCCCTAGTGGATGAGTTTTAGTCTTGTGAGGGTTTACAAGAGGTATACCCACAAAACCTACTTTTCCAACTTACAAGTTCTCCGAAATGATAGCATCCAACACGCTAAGAAGACATAAAGATTCTGCATACTAGTCATAAGAAGTTAGACATATCAAAGAACACAATCTCATCCTTAAGATTTGATAGAGAAATAACCATCTCTTATCGAAAGAATTCAGGTTCGATAGTGATCGAAAGTCTCGACTCTGCCTCACCAAAAAGGGTTTTATGAAATTTCTCTCAATAATAAGCAGTTTTTTATGGGTCACACATGTGTCCAGGTAGGAATGAAGAGAGAAATCCTGTGACACGTTGAATAGTAGGAAGGAAAAACCCTCCGAATTGTTTTGAAAACCCACATCTTTTATTGTTTTGAAAACCTTTTTTTCTGACGATCTCTAAGAAAGGAAATCAACCACTTAACAAGGATGGGAATATGCTTACTTACCTTGTTATCCGTTCAACATGCAGTTAGCACCACTCTTACAGCGTCCATAGAAAAGTCTTTGGTCTTCAATCTTCGTCTTCGGTCTTCAACTGTTGATGATGAAATCTTTAACTTCGTAGGATCTTGACAATGTGATTCTTTCCCCTAATTCCTTGTTACTTGAAACTTCATTATGGTTGTTTCTTCTTCCATTGGCTTTATTGAATGAATACAAAACCAAATATGAACTAAAATAATATAAATACTTTTTCTTGTTTTTTTTTTTTTTAATGCAAGGATTCCACACCGGGCTTTTATTAAAATAAAACGCAAGGTGATATTTACATTGGAATAGGAGGGAGTCGGGTAACAATCTGCACGCCAACTCCCTTTTGGATAGCCAAGCCTACCCTATGAAAGAGAGAACCGCCGACTTTGTTGTTAACATCATAGTTAGTCAAGCAATTCTTCAACCTCTTTAGAAAAACAACCATATCTTCACCAAGTTCGCCGAGAGTCGTGAATGCCAATACTCCAAAACCGTATCCGTGAGAAGTGCACTTGTCTAAATAAATAAAATACAAAACGAAAATAAAAATAAAACTAGTAATGAACCTAACAAAAAATTTCTTTTGTTTTTTTTTTCATTTTTTTTTCATGAGACAAGAGAAATAAACACAAACTGGAAAAAAAAAAGTACAAATGGCCATGGTGTAAGTACTTTACCTCATGATTCTTCACAACTTGTATCGTCTCGATATCATAAACTTCTTAAAATCTCATCTTGATAATCTTCGTTCTTGTACATAAATCTTCAACTCGTAAGAATTCTGCTCCTTATCCTGTTGCTTTACTTAAATCTGAAATCTTCCCATTTATGTACCGTTGCTTGTAAACCTTGAACGTCTTCAACTTTCCTTCAAATTTGTGATGCTCCTCTTGTTGATAATGATGGTGTTTCTATGGACCTATTGGTGTAGAGATAGATAGAGTGGATGGTGCTAACTGCAAACAAGATTACAAGTGGTATGTAAGTTAGCAATTCGATGTCACCCCCATGATTGATAAAATAACACCTCAAGAGATCAAAGTAGTGCTTCTATTGGTGGGAGGTTGGGTAGCTCACCATTCTACCCGGAATTAACGTACGGTGACAAACACTCTAAAAACACATATTTTTGAAGGTTGGTGCCTCACATGATGTAACAATGGGTAGTCTCCACTATGAGGGATCCCAACTCTAATACCGAATTCAATCTGCACCTCATTTTCCACTGGCATAGTTAAATCCAACTTTAACTCTCATACAAGCAAGAAACTCGATCACGTTCGGTAGCATGTCTAAGTTCAGTCACTCTTGTGAGAATTTCGATGTAATCTTAGCAACATGTATACTATGTGACTCTAAACTAACTACAAGTTGGAGTTTTTCATGCACTTTTTTACAAAAAATTGAAAAATTATGAAAAATTTACAATGCAAGCTTAACCACTCCCCCACACTTAAACTTTACATTGTCCTCAATGTAAATTAAGTCGTCCAAGTAGAGTCAAGGTGGAAAATCCTATATGAAAAATGACAAGAAATCAGAAAAAGTAAATACAAGACAAGAAAAAACTAAAAACAAGACAAGAAAATAAAAGATAAGAGATACAAAACCAATGGGTTGCCTCCCATGCAGCGCTTGGTTTAAAGTCGTCAGCCCGAATTGCAAACACTAGCTTCACACAAATATTAATAATATAAAATAGAAATAAAGCTATTAACCGATAAATTTTTACCCCACACTTATTCTTGTCCGTAATTGGAAATGTATAAAGAATATAGAAGTCGGGAACTTCCACGGTTTCTTGTTCTGAAACCTGCATAGTTTGAGAATAAAGTATCTCTAGAGGCGGATATCGAGAAATAAAGTCATTCAACAATAATCTCGAAGCACATACATTCAAACCAATAAGAGGTAAAGGAGAAGAATTAATATGCAAAGGGTTAGACAAACCTTGCACAATCTCTTGTAGGACGGAATCCTCTTCATCCTTGAAAACTCAAGTGAATTATTCACCTCTTTTATATCATGGTCCACTATCAAACCTTGCAACAATTCTTCGTCCGTTTCTGCCTCAACCAAAGTCTCGACATCTACATCATCGTTACAATCCTTTGCAAGCTCGATTGGGTCTTCCACAATATTGGTCATAATGGTCACATTCTCAACACATTCCTCCTTGTTGTAAGGCACATACTCTTTTGCGGATTCAACTCTTTCCAAATGAATTTTTGAAGAGCACTCGTTGCATTACCCTCAAGCTCAACCTTTTGAATAGGTTCTTGATCATTATTAGATCACTGTCTAAGTAAGCTACACTAGTGTCATCATATTCCTCTTCTTCTTCATCTTGATCCCAAAAAGATTCCATTGTACACCTTTGGGAAATGTCACCATGAGTTGGTTCAAGCGATGTGTCTTCATAATTAAAAAGACGTCGGTACCCAAATACACCATATTTTTTTATTTGTCCACCCATAAGTCCTCTTACCGAAAGTGATCGTCTATGGACAAAGTCGAGAAAATGCAACAAATCAGTATTCACACTCTGTGTGATTGTCTATGGATACGAGATCGAGACAATACGACTACCAAAGTGTGATACTTGATAAGAGGTTTGGACTTAACCAAATTTTATAGGATAACTATCAAATATATACGGTGTTAACGTTTGTGTAAATTACTTTAAATTATATAAATAAATATACTTTCGGAAAATAAAAGTAAATCACACAGCAAGATTTTGTTAACGAGGAAAACTGCAAATGCAGAAAAACCCCGGGACCTAGTCCATAATTGAATACTCTCAGAATTAAGCCGCTATACAAAATCTACACCAACTTCGTATAGTTGAGACCAAGCAACTACCCCTAGTTCACTTAGTTTCCTCAGTATCCCTACGCTTCCGACTTCGATGAGTACACGCACTGGAACAATTCCTTTGGATCGTATTCCAAACAGTAAAGGAACAACAAATCTGTTTGGTAACAACTCTTTCGATTCTTTCAAGATAAAGATATCTCAAGTCATACGCAAAGGCTCTTCCGTTTATTCTAATAAACTCTTTTGCATGGTTAGATCAATTTATCCAGTAACTACAAAAGTAGTCAAGTTTAGATTCGCAATCAATCGATATAGATTCCAACAAGAAACTATAAAGTGATGCCGATCTCACGCAACTAATCAACCGAATAAATCCGATTCCAGTTGGATCCCAGCCGATCAAGGTTTGTGCACACCCAAAGATATGAGAACCAAATAATAAATCTTTTTTGTCTTCAAATCTTCTTTAATCTTCAATAAACACCTGCACAACACCACTTGAATCTCTTGTGATCAATCACACACAAAACGGAGTCTGTTAACAATGGATTATCACAAGATGTCTTAAGATCTACAAACAGTTCTAAAGATCCCGTCGATGCTTCGATCTAGTTTGAGTGAATCTTATATCAGAAGAGAAGATTCTCAAGAATAAACAAACTAGGTGCAATCAAAGTTTCAACAACCGTTAGTCAATCAAATCAATCGAAAACTAATAACACTGCAAACTTAGGTATTTATATAGACCAAGAATGTTTAGACACCAAGGAATTTCCAAAACCGAAAATATTCTCAAGATATGCAATGAATAGCAAAATTCGGTTTTTCCTAATTCCAATAAATGCTTGTCCAAGATTTCTGAAATCTCTCAATAGAAAATCTCCAATTAGTAAATGCACATTACTAATTTTTATTCTCTAGAGATATGCATTTAATTGCTGGTAATTAAAGCATATAAAACCAAAAACCTTAATTAAAAGATTCTCAATTTATTTCGGCACAGGATCTCCTTGAGTACTAAGGAATATCTTTGAACAATAAATGATAAGAGTTACTGAACATGTTCAAAGTATGTTGACATCTTTTTACTGTAAATACTTATTCATATTTACATGTATTTACATTCTTGGAATCGGTTATACCACACTTCCAAACAAGTTTAGAATTGGTTCACCTGTATTCCAAGATCACTATGTGATTGATCAAATATCAAATCACATAGATGGGTTCAATCGGTTCTACCAATCACTAGGATCGGTTATACCTTAATATGGAAACACTTGTGATCGGTCACACAAGTTACCAGGACCGGTTACATCAGTTACCAGGATCGGTTACATCAATTACCAGGACTGGTTACCATATACTCATGGTATTGCTTGTGATCGGTCACACCATTTACCAGGATCGGTTACACCAATTACAAGGATCAATTACATAACACTCTGTGATCGGTCACACCAATTACAACTATCGATCATACCATCTCATGGTGATTACTTAGGATCGGTTACACTAATTGGGACGACCGAGCGAAGCGAGGGAGGACCTTTATATGACCACTTTTTTGTAAATTGTGAGTCATCAATTGACACAAAAAGATTGGATTTGGTGTCCCAAACTTTTTTCAATCAATAATGAAAGGACTAAAGAGCCCCTCTATGTTTACATTTCTCACTAAAACTAGCGTAAATACAACACAAAATGAAAGGTAATCACGTAAATTTCGTGGGAAGAAAAAAGGACACGGAGGTTGGAAATATTTTAATTGTTGAGGGGCAGTTTAGTAAAACCAAAGATGGAGGAGGTTAAAGGATCGAATCCGACCATCTGCAAATTTCAATTTTTTTCTTTTTTTTCCTTTATCTTCCTTCTTCTTTCGATTTTGGTTCATAGAAATTGAGAGAAGATTTGCTCCTGCTGATGCTTGAGTGAATAATCCAGAGAGATCAAGAAATGAAATTGACGAATTTCAGAAGGAGAATTTGATTTATGTTGGTGAGTTTAATGATTTCGTCGACAGAGATTCGAGAGGAAATTAATTAGGGTTTCGGTGGTATTTGATATTGAAGATGTGGATCTGAGATGTTCAATTGATGGAGATTTGCAGTAATAAAGCAAGGTAAAAGATGGATCTGGTGGTTGAGAAGATGGGTTTAGATTGAATTAGATCGAGAAGAAGTTGTTGTTAATGGAATGAAGAGAAGAAACAAGTTGGAGGATGTGCTACTGCTCGAATTACGGAATGGGTGTCGATTTGATGGATCTGAGATAGAGGAATTGATGATAGAAATTGGGAATTTTTGGGGTTTGTTGTGATGGTGGTTTTGAGGAAACTGCAAACTGGTGATGCTGTGTGTTGGCTCAATGAGTGTTCAAGGAATTCTGAAGCTGATGATGATTGAGAGGAGCATCAATGGATGTGTTCAAAACCAGTGAGTTCTTTGGAAGAAGGGAATTTAGGTATGTGGGATCAGGTTTGCCTGCAAACCAATCAGATGATGGTTTAATGGAAGACTTTTGCAAGAGAACGGTGAGAATACCATATGGCATTATCATGGTGGGTGTGTAGTCGGGGGAGTGGTGGATAGTGAATTCCGTGTTATTGGTGTTGATAGTCTTAGAGTTGTCGATGGCTCCACCTTTTCTATTTCTCCTGGGACCAACCCTCAGACCACTTTGATGATGATGGGCAGGTATAAATATATACTCTCTAATTATTCTATTTTATTTTATTTTTAGACTTGAAAGGTTAGATTATGTTGAGAAAAAGAAAAAGAAACTGAAAAAAAAAGCACTTGCAGTTCTACAAAGTGGCATCAGCTAGGACAAAGAAAACAGAAATGCACTAACAGTGCTACAAATAATTATTCTAAATTACTATGTTATTTGTTTTTAATTTTTGTCAATGTGATTTTGTGTGTCTGAATGATAAAAGGTATGTTGGAGTAAAGATCCTGGAGGAAAGGCAAGGGGGGGTGATACTATGTGAGTATACTTCATCGACATTTCTAGTTTCTCAAGTTTATATTAGAGTTCTGATATAACTAAACATATGCTCAGTTCGATCTAGGATGTTCACTGCTTGCTAACCTATTCCTGTCAATCTACGGTTGTTGCCACGTATTAGTTACAGTTTAAGTTGTACTAAGCAATCCTAATTTGTTTCGGATTTATAAGAGAACTTCAACTTTTGTGGGTTTTATTTGATATGCTAATGGTAGCACAAGTTGATATACTTCATCGACATTTCTAGTTTCTCAAGTTTATATTAGAGTTCTGATATAACTAAACATATGCTCAGTTCGATCTAGGATGTTCACTGCTTGCTAACCTATTCCTGTCAATCTACGGTTGTTTCCACGTATTAGTTACATTTTAAGTTGTACTAAGCAATCCTAATTTGTTTCGGATTTATAAGAGAACTTCAACTTTTGTGGGTTTTATTTGATATGCTAATGGTAGCACAAGTTGATATATGAGAGTTCTGATACAATAGAATGTGCAACCTCACCAGGGAAACTCAATATTATTGAAACATAAATGTGTTGTTTCCATGTATTTCCTAGTGTTGTGCTTGCTTCTTGCGTCTGATGAACTTTCTATTTGCAGATAATGCCGGTGTTTTTGTGCATCTCAAGGGAGAAATGAAAGGTACAGCCTTTTCCTCCTTATGTGATAATTGCATATTACGTTTCTTCTGCATGTCGTAACAGTTCGTGTTAATGTTGCAACTTACAAGGATTTTTTTTAATTCTCCGACTAATGTCCAATTTGTTACCTTGTAGCTGAGTTCGTTGTTGTACGCTCTTTTTATTTCTTACATCACATTATGATTCGTATTTTGATTCTTTTTGGTGTGGTGAAAATTTCAGGATGTGCAATTACCAGGTTGGGAAAAGAATGTGCCCCATCTGTGGCCGATCAAAGGAATGTGCCCATCCAATGACCAAGGATTGCTAGTGCCGTGAATGCTATGGTGTAGGACTACTGATAGGCTGATAGCTGAGACTTGGGAAGGCTTCAAGTCAAACTTTTGGGTTTAATATTTTACTCTTTTGTACAAAACAGAGTAAATTTTGTAATTGGTTGGTTACATATTTGGGGGTGGGTCACTTTGTCTGGTTAATTCAGTAATGGCTTTCCGGAAGCTTTTTCTTCTTCTTTTATTGGTTAACAAAAACACTTTGATTGATAAAACTGTAAGGTACTTGTATATCCGAGTTAAGAGCTTCTACAAGAAATAGAGTTGTACCATTTTTTTTTCTCACATTTTCACAGGACCACAAGTACAGAGCGTTTGGTACAGTACGCGCTGTACTGTCTGAAGGATCATACTGCCAGTCAAAGGACTCTCTTTCCGTGAGGAACAACAGCTGCCAGGACAGCCTTATTGTGCTCTTTAATGACTACCATTTGGTTTTCTACTTTACTTGCTCCATTAAGGGAGAATTTACGGTTACCGCTTTCGATCATAATTTAAATGTATGTTTAGGAATGATTACAGGGAAGCATGGAAGAGCTAGACCAATGGAATTGAAGTGGAAAGCAGTGAAGATTTGGAAGTGTTGTTTGTGGTGTTGGCTTGTTGTTGTCATCAGTTGGAGGAAGTGGTATTGGCAGAAGATGATGAAGTTGAGTTGAGAAGATAGACATGAAATGGTGAGTTGGAGGTGCAGTTTTGGTGTTGGGATGTTTGAACTGGAATGGCTTGAACTGTGTTGAAAAATGCAACTGTGCAGTGAATGAAACTGAGATGCAGCTACGGATGATGCGAGACAATGAGCGCGGTGCTGTTATTTATGAAGCTACAAAATGAATTTGATATTGCAGCTGCAATTGCAATGGATGCAGTGGACTGCAATGAGTTTAGAAGATCAGTGCTGGTGAATGCAGTTGCAGATAATGGTGGTATTGAACTGCAAATGGAGTCCAGGCTTAGATGGGTAGCTGCAGTTGGTTTGTGTTGATTTGCTGTGAAGCAGTGGTCAGGGAACTGTAGGTGCTACGGTGGTGCTGCAATGACGAAAATGGGAGAGCTAGATACTAGATTGGGAAGATAGGTAGCTGCCGCAGCTGTGGAATGTGGCTGAACTGAAGTTGTGATGCGCAATGATGCGCAAATTGGACCAGTCAGCTAAGTTGACTGTGACTCACCATCTGACTAGACCCTGACTCAGTGCTTGACCGGGTTGACTCAGTTGACATGAACGGATTGGCTTGTTTGACCGGTGACCGGATGGACTTTGCCGGTCACCTGAGCTACTTTCCCGGCCAACTTCCGGTAATCGAACATCTCTTTTACAGTATATTTTTTTTCATTTACAAATCTGAATCCATGTAATCTCGTAGTGATGTTGTTTCGTTAAGTTCTTCGGTCAGCCCTCCCACTGTGGCAACGGTTGTACTAGTTAATAAAAACTAGTCATACCAAATCATAAGCCAGGCATTGTGATTAGTTATACCAAGATACATAACAAGGTTACGATCGGTTCTATCATCTCACACATTGGTAATCCAAAGATTTGCAATGAATAGCCGTACCAATAAGCCTATCGATTTCCCTTTCGATTCATAAAACAAGTGCATGAATGTACTTCTTTTAAACAAATGTAAAACATTGTTTTCTAGAATGAAATCTTCACCATAACCCATTCACATAATCATAACAATATATACAAGATTATGTCGATGTCATATCTACGGAGTTCAAAAGATAAGTGTTATACTTCGTAGTCTAATTCCCTAATACTATGATCATACTAATATGACCATGTCACATTACTAGAGTATCATACAATATGTACAGTATATACAGCTTCGCAGTAATGTTTACAATATAGCACGACTTGTAAGATACTTTAGGAATGAAAGCAGTTCAAGTCAATATTACTAACCTCAAGAGGAAGGATGATGTTGTCGTTGTAGTTCACTTCTTCTTTACTTTCTTCGGGTCTTCTGAGTAATACTTGTATGTCTCAACATTCCTAGAATTTCTAGTCTAACCTAAACGAAGTTAACTCTGGTATACAATCAAGCGACTTTAGATGAGTTTTGAGTCACTAAAATATGACAACCAAACTTGACATACCAATGCTTGGTAAGTTCAACCGAGCCATGCTCTAACAATCTCCCCATTTGTCAATTTTAGTGAGAAAACTCTTATTACATATGGATAAACAAATTACAAGAATTCATTTTACATACGCTTCATTCCAAATTTCAATAGCACAATAACCTGCATATATTCAATCAATAAATGCCGTTGTTGACATTTGAATAACAAAGCTTATACTCCCCCCAAAGAAAATATAGGTTGATATTCAATCTGAACATCTTTGTTATTCCCTTTTTGTAGTCAGAATACTAAACAACAATATGATATGTTTCTCCCCCTTAATCAATGTTTTACTCTTTCGAGCATAGTTTTCCTTTCATTAGTGATTGCAAATCACTTGTTTATTCCATATATTTCTCCCTCTCTTTTTCACAAAATGACAAAGGTTCGAGCAAATAAAAGACAAACTGAAAGGATCTTACAAATCTAAAAGACTTGTAAACAACCTATAAGAGTTAAGCATGAAGGTTTCACATACCACTTTAGATAACCAATATTAAAACTGAAACTACAAGTAATTTAGTTTTAATATGTTATCAAGGAAACAATTGCCCGAAGCAATTTTCCCTAATAGTTTAACAAATCGACTAAGAAACTTAATTCCCTTGTTAAACCGATTGCAAACATACAATCGCTTATTTCGATAAGACTAAAATAGAGATCAGAATTAACTTTATTTTTCTCCTCAGGCTCTAATTATTCAGACAATAACTTAGACCTTTCCCTTTAGACAAGACAAACACTAGGTTAGTTAACTAGTTTTTCTTGTCAAGGCATTCGGTTAGACTTGAATAACCGAATCCTCCAATTTGATAAGTTTAACTAAGATCAGAATTAACTTAGTTTCTCTTATCAGGAATCGATTTGGACTAAACAAATGGTCCTGTATTTCGTTAAGCCATAAACAATACATACAAACCAAAATAAATTGACTTGCACAATTATTTTCTTAACCGGAAGCAATTGAAACAAACATAGACATTATAGCACCGCAATTGCACCGAATTTCGTTAAGCAAAAACACTTGATACCCAACAATAAAGAAGATACCAAACAATTAGCCAAATAAATTGACACAGTTTTTCTTACCCGAAAACAATTGAATCATATACACACATACATCCATACACAATACTAGAACATATCAATTGTACTGAAATTTTGTTAAGCAAAAGCAAAATATATGCAATATAAACAGGCTTTTCTTAAACAGGAAAACGATTAACTAACAAATTCATTGCCTCAGATTCCGCAGCCTCTTCTCCCCAGAAAAATATATCATTAAGCACAAGTTCAAGTAAGAACTCTCCCCCAGTATGTTGTCATCCTCTCGCAAGAACATACGAACAACAACAAAAACAACCTTTACCAGAGAAAGGTTGAAACTGTTTTAACTAATGCTTGCCAATAGCAAAAGTTGAAAACCCGAAACACATATGTTTATGCTAAACACAACTCATGTAAACATAAATTGATTCAACATATTGTGACTTTTCACATATGAGTTTCAATCGGAACACCTTATGATCCTTTTATAAAGCCTACCAACATGGGCTAGAACTTAATCCCGCTAAATCAAAAAGCCACGCAAACCATAAGGGTTACACCATATGAGATCGAAACATAAAGCTAATGAGACCAATAGTTATCTCATATATCTAGAGTACTCATATGTATACCAAATACTTAGTTTATAGAACATAAACAAGGTTAGTATATGTGACTTACATATGAGCTACACCATCACATCTTTCTTATGATTTTGATATAGCAATCACGAATATATGATCCACAGATGGGCTATACTCAAAAGTCACTAACCATAAGGAAGTGAGCCGATATATGAGACTGAAACACAATGGTTTATCTCATAAACTCAAATGCAATAAACCAAAAATATTCAACAGAAAATCAAGTATTGCAATTACCTCAATCTTGTAGGAAATTAAATTACAAAAATAACGCAAAAAGAATGAGGTTATTCCGAGTTCGTACGAAGAAGTTATGGGCAAAACAGTTTTACACTCCTTCGTATGGACTAATCACACCAATCACTAGGACCGGTTACAGTGATTACTTGTGACCGGTCATACCAATCACCAGGACAGGTTACAAAATGAATCCATACACGAAACTATTTTAGACATAACTTTTGCATACAATGTCCGAATTCAGTGATTTTTGGCTCGTTTTAACCGTAAAAACAAGAGCTACACATATATGACCTGTAGATATCAACACCATAAACTCAAAATTACCATTTCTATCAAAAGCTCAAATATAGATAGAGAAGGTATGAGTATATAAGAGAAAAATATCCCTAAATATTTTAATTAGTCATATAATTATCAAGAGGTCATGTGCTCAGTTTTCATGTGCTTTATCACCTTTCAAAAAATTGAGCACAAAGGTGAGAATGCACATTCCTACACAACTAGGTTGTGTTTATTTGAGCCTTGTCTTCTTTGTCACAAGGGACTAAGACAGAATCACTCTTGACCTCTTGCTTGGTTTGCTTACTCTTGTTCCATCTCTTGTTTTTCTTCTTTGACTTGTGATGAAGAGTGTCATTATCACAACATTGATTTGTACAAGAGACTTTAGACAGCATGATGTCTTTCTTTAGTCTTTCAAGAAGTCTCTCAATATTAATCAATTGAGTGTCATTCTTGTGACTAACCTTTGGTCCCTCTTTGGATATGGAGGACTTCGAGACCAATTTAGAGATGGGTTTCGCAGGAGCGGCATTCTCCCTCATACCATTAGGACCATTTCCCTTTTGGATACTTTGCGAAACATCCTTTCTCCAATTTGGAACATCAGATCTTGTCTGTTGCATTTACAAAGTCATCTCTCTTTCTATAATTGGGTCTTTTATGAGATGACCTTGTCGAGCGATACGCAAAATTTGAACTATCATTATAATAATTTTTTTGCCTACACTTAGGACAATAACAAT
Source organism: Papaver atlanticum (assembly GCA_023531105.1). Lineage (NCBI taxonomy): Eukaryota > Viridiplantae > Streptophyta > Magnoliopsida > Ranunculales > Papaveraceae > Papaver > Papaver atlanticum. Next base: position 930,005 of record JAJJMB010012240.1, read on the forward strand.
CTGAGTTCATTCGGGTAAACTTATCCAATTCGTTTGATACAAAAGAAAGTGCATCTTGCATCTTACAAACTTTGCATCCCCATTACAAGTGTCCTTTATTACCACAAAAATAAAAATGCTTAGTAACATACGAAGTCTAAATTTTAATGTTACCTTTTTGTGGATCCTCTTGCATTGGAGCTTGACGAGTTTTCTTCTTCTTCTTCTTCTTCTTCTTCTTCTTCTTCTTCTTCTTCTTGTTCTTATCTTTGTTCAACGCTGTTGCTTTCTTGACATTAGTAGAAGTATCTTCTTTGATGGTTGTATTTGAAGAGTCTGCTTGAACACAATTCTTAGGCATGACAGGCTTTTCTTCTTTACAAGAAATAGGAGCATCATTGACATTAGTGGAAGCCTCTGGTTGAGAATAATTTGTAACTTTAACAAATTTTACCTCTTTGCTAATATTTGAAACATCTATTCCCTTATAGTCCAATCCTCGTGTATCATGATGTTTTCTACTTGCTTCTAAGAATTGAGGTAATATCAAGAGCTCCAGTTAGATTGGCCTCAATGTGTTTTTGTCGAGAGAAATATACACCTTCTTTCTCTTCAAAACTTACTTGTTGAGAGTTAATCCTTGCTTCAGATTCAACAAGTTTCTTTTCCAACAAATAAACTTTTTCAAGAGCAGCATTACGATCTTTCTCTAAAAGTTCCGCTCGAGAAAGACTAGCACTTACTTTGTCCTCAAGATTCTGTATGTGTTGAGAATTATTTTCAACCTTTGAGGAGGCAAGATTAATAACAAGTTGATCATTCTTGGCTTGCAGACATCTTATATTGTCTAGAAGATTTCTCTTTCTAATGCATGAATTAGTTCGGTTGAACATGAAAGAAATTTTTCGTATAATTCTTTTGACTGGGATGTTTCTATATTCGAAGAATCAATGTTTTTCTCGTCATCAAGAGTTAATTCAGAACTCTTGGTATCTTGTATTACGTTAACAGAATCAGTCATTAGATTCAATTCTTATAGGTTGGATCGCACCAAACACAGATTATTAGATCTTTACGAGGGTACCTAAATATATCACAATATTTTACTTATCCACCTATAAGTCCTCTTACCGAAAGTGATCGTCTATGGACAAAGTCGAGACAATGCAACAAATCCGTATTCACACTTTGTGTGATTGTCTATGGATACGAGATCGAGAAAATACGACTACCAAAGTGTGATACTTGATAATAGGTTCGGACTTAACCAAACTCTATAGGATCACTATCAAGTATATACGGAGTTAACGTTTGTGTAATTTACTTTAAATTATATAAACAAATATAATTACGGAAAATAAAAGTAAATCACACAGCAAGATTTTGTTAACGAGGGAAACTGCAAATGCAAAAAAAAAAACCCGGGACCTAGTCCAGAATTGAATACTCTCAAAATTAAGCTGTTATACAAAATCTACACCAACTTCGTATAGTTGAGACCAAGCAACTACCCCTAGTTCACTTAGTTTCCTCAGTATCCCTGCGCTTCCGACTTCGATGAGTGCACGCACTGGAACAATTCCTTTGGATCGTATTCCAAACAGTAAAGGAACAACAAATCTGTTTGGTAACAACTCTTTCGATTCTTTCAAGATAAAGATATCTCAAGTCATACGCAAAGGCTCTTCCGTTTAATCTAATAAACTCCTTTGCCTGGTTAGATCAATCTATCAAATAACTACAAAAGTATTCAAGTTTAGATTCGCAATCAATCGATATAGATTCCAACAAGAAACTATAAAGTGATGCCGATCTCATGCAACTAATCAATCGAATAAATCCAATTCTAGTTGGATCCCATCCGATCAAGGTTTGTGCACACCCAAAGATATGAGAACACAATAAGAAATCTTCTTTGTCTTCAAATCTTCTTTAATCTTCAATAAACACCTTTACAACACCACTTGAATCTCTTGTGATCAATCACACACAGAACGGAGTCTGTTAACAATGGATTATCACAAGATGTCTTTAGATCTACAAACAGTTCTAAAGATCCCGTCGATACTTCGATCTAGTTTGAGTGAATCTTATATCAGAAGAGAAGATTCTCAAGAATAAACAAACTAGGTGCAATCAAAGTTTCAACAACCGTTAGTCAATCAAATCATTCGAAAACTAATAACACTGCAGTTATCTAATCTCCCACCAACGGTACTCGTAGAGCTTCTTGATCCCACAGAAGTATTTAAACGATCGGTCGTAAGAGATTTCGCCTAATTAGGGTACTTTCCTCTCCGGATAGACGGATCCACCAGAAACAACAAAAATATGAAGTTTTCCTGGATCTTAGGATAGTTTGCTAAAAATGCAAACTTAGGTATTTATAGACCAAAGATGTTTGGACACCAATGAATTTCCAAAACCGAAAATATTCCCAAGATATGCAATGAATAACAAAATTCGGTTTTTCCTAATTCCAATAAATGCTTGTCCAAAATTTCCGAAATCTCTCAATAGAAAATCTCCAATTAGTAAATGCACATTACTAATTTTTATTCTCTAGATATATGCATTTAATTGCTGGTAATTAAAGCATATAAAACCAAAAACCTTAATTAAAAGATTCTCAATTTATTTCGGCACAGGATCTCCTTGAGTACTAAGGAATATCTTTGAACAATAAATTATAAGAGCCACTGAACATGTTCAAAGTATGTTGACATCTTTTCACTGTAAATCCTTATTCATATTTACATGGATTTACATTTTTGGAATCGGTTATACCACACTTCCAAAAAAGTTTAGAATTGGTTCACCTGTATTCCAATATTACTATGTGATTGATCAAATATCAAATCACATACATGGGTTCAATCGGTTCTACCAATCACTAGGATCGGTTATACCTTAATATGGAAACACTTGTGATCGGTCACACAAGTTACCAGGACCGATTACATCAGTTATCAGGATCGGTTACATCAATTACCAGGACCGGTTACCATATACTCAAGGTATTGCTTGTGATCGGTCACACAAGTTACCAGGATCGGTTACACCAATTACAAGGATCAATTACACAACACTCTGTGATTGTTCACACCAATTACTAGGATCGGTCACACCAATAACAACTATCGATCATACCATCTCATGGTGATTACTTAGGATCGGTTACACTGATTAATAAAAACTAGTCATACCAAATCATAAGTCAGGCATTGTGATTAGTTATACCAAGATACATAACAAGGTTACGATCGGTTCTACCATTTCACACATATTAGTAATCCAAAAAGATTTGCAATGAATAGCCGTACCAATAAGCCTAGCGATTTCCCTTTCGATTCATAAAACAAGTTCATGAATGTACTTCTTTTAAACAAATGGAAAACATTATTTTCTAGGATGAAATCTTCACCATATCCCATTCACATAATCATAACAATATATACAATATTATGTCGATGTCATATCTACGAAGTTCAAAAGATAAGCGTTCTACTTCGTAGTCTAATTCCCTAATACTATGATCATACAAATATGACCGTGTCACATTACTAGAGTATCATACAATATGTACAGTATATACAGCTTCGCAGTTATGTTTTCAATATAGCACGACTTGAAAGATACGTTAGGAATTAAAGCAGTTCAAGTCAATTTTACTAACCTCAAGAGGAAGGATGATGTTGTCGTTGTAGTTCGCTTCTTCTTCACTTTCTTCAGGTCTTCGGAGTAATACTTGTATGTCTCAACATTCCTAGACTTTCTAGTCTAACCTAAACGAAGTTGACTCTAGTATACAATCAAGTGACTTTAGATGAGTTTTGAGTCACTAAAATATGACAACCAAACTTGACATACCAACGTGGTGAGTTCAACCGAGCTAAGCTCTAACAATAATCATCGTCACTTTCATAGTTAACATAAGATTGGTTCTCGCTGAATTTAGTGTTGCAAATCTCAAACTCATCCTTTTGAATATGTGAATGATCATTATTAAGATCAAGAGTTGAGTTAGTTACACAATTATCAATGAAACAGCTCAAGGATTGGCCTTTTTCAACATTAGCATCGTTCAAATATTCATCACACACCACAGGCACATTAGAATAGTTATTGCTTTGAAAACAAAATTATTCTTTATACCTTTCTTCCTTGTATTGATCCATGCCTCTTCGCAGGGTAGCAATACCTTCACGAAGTTCTTGGAGTTGCTCATCTCTAGCCTCTTTAGCTTTTTGAAGCTCTTGTTGTACCTTTTTAAGAAAATTTTCTGCAAAGTTAGAGACTTTTTGCTCAAGAGCATAACTATCCTCCCATCCTTGCGATTGGTCACACACATGCCCATCATAAGGTTGTTGATACGTATGAGAACCATAAAAGTCCGTAGGATATTGATCATAGACAATGAATTGGTTTTGATTATACCCCTGGAATGGTTGGTAGTTGTCATATTTTTGAGGTTGAAACTGTAATCATTCCTGTAGTATGCTCCTTCCATGAGAAACAAGTACCTGAAATAAGATTCTCAAAATAAGGTTAAAAACCAGAAAATAAGAAAAACTAAAACTAAATAAAAAACAAAACCAAAAACAAATAACAACCCGCTGCCTCCCCGACAACGGTGCCAAAATTTGATCGCTGTCGTAACACGTCAAAAAGAAATACACTTTCTCACTACGCAAAATATATAATGAAGCAAGGGAAAGAAAGGATCGTTCCCACATGAGGACTTGGATTTTTATAGGTTTCGATTTCTTACACAAACAAATGGGGGGATTTTCTGTTTATTATGTAAACTAAAAGTAAAACAAGGAAAAATAAACAAACATATCAGAAATATGTGAAAGTATTGGTCAAGGATTTCGTTTTCATTCACTAACATGTTCTTGTCTCCATAACTAGAATTGATATTTAATCTCTCATTATCAAAAGCCCTATGATACCTTGATCGCAAGAATATCCCACTAATTTCCTCTTGTCATCAACAAACACATTAAAAGATGCGAGTATGAATTCTATCTTAGAGAACAACCTAAGTTGTAAAAGCACTAATCAAGTTTAATTTCCTAGATGCATTAAGTTCTATAAAATCAGGCCAATCAAAGCAATCAAACGTGTAAAAGTACTAATCTGATTTAACAAAGGTTATGATTCACATATGATTACAAGGATATATCACTATAAGCTATAACCATATTTATGTTACTTGCAATCAGGAATTATCACTTTTGCGAATAATAATCCTAATCTAGCAATAGATATGCATGTGAGTTCTACCAATTTGCATCTTGACAAAACAAACATTCAATCATACATGGCGATATTTCTAGTGAATCATAATCGATAATATTGAGACAAAACTAATATACCAAACAAGAAATCATGTTATGTGAAATCAACTTAATCATTAACCAATAGTAAAAATTAGCTCATGTTCATGGAGTTCATAACAAGAATAAAAAGAAAAGATTTCATGTTTCTAAACCCCAGAACAAAAGTAGAAAAAGAGATCATCCGAGAATAGAACCCTAGAGAGCTTATATAGCTTCCCCCTCTTGTGTGAAGTGGCTTTCCTGAGATATAAGACTTAAAAATCTCGACAAAGCCTGACCACCTCCACCACTTTCGTTCCAGCCCACTAGCAGCCACAACCCGGTTAATACAGGCCCATGTCCTTCTCTGTCAACTCGGTATAACTCACTGAGTCAACTCAGCCATAACTGATTCCTGCCGAGTTTTGACTGTTCTGACATATTTTCCCGGCCAAATTCAGGCCATTCCAACCCTGTAAATATCCTAACATTCATCTATTGAAATCAGCTCCATCTTGTATTGCATAAGCTCAAAGCCTCAAACACCACCTGCAGAATGCTAGCACATTCCCTGTAATTCACACTGCATAACCATTGCTACATTATCTCCTGCTTGTTCTCATTCTCTGTAAGCAACAACATATCACCAGCTTCATTCCTTCTCTCCATTGCAGCAATACCAACTCCCGTTCTCTGCAACTTCTCTTGCAGTTCCAGCTCAAACGATTACCACTGCCATCTCCAACTACAGCTCAAACACAACAACAGCAGCTCTTGCATACAGCCATTCTAACCATCACTGCAACTCAACTCCATACAACACCCATTTCTTCTCAGCAAACTACATATTTCACCAGTTCACTTCAGCTGCAATTCTGCATTTCCTGTTCTCAACTCCATCTCTGTAACTACCAACAGCTGCACACCACAAACCAAGTCACCACCATTTGCACCTAAGCTGTTCATACCTGCCTTGCATTATCTCTACATCATTTCCCCAGCTTCAACTTCAGCTACAACCCTGCATTGCACAGCTCTGTCATCCATTCCATCCTACACATACATCTACTTCAGGTAGTTCAATTAGTTTAGGCTATAGCTTTTCCCATTGCAGCTGAACTTCTTCAAGGCCATCAGCTGCTCAAACCCATTGCAACTCAGGCCAATCAACACCATCTGGATTTGCACCATCACTAAGACCTTCACTGCCATACTTCCAATCTCAGTAAACCCTTGAAAATCAACATTCCCTAACTTCAATTTCTTTCCATTCTTCATTGCCAATCAGTAAATCCATAGCAACAACTCCTTCATTCTTCCCTTCTCAATCGATAACAATTCTAAATCTCAGATTCAGGAACCCTTTGAACAACCACAAACCCTAAATTTGTCACCAATACCAGCAGCAACCAAACATCAACAAATTCCTTCTCTCCTTCATATCCAGTATCAATTCAGCCGGAAACCCATCTTCCTTGTTCATCTGAATTCAACCTCAACCCCATCGAACCAGTAATTCTTGTTGATTTCTCATCTATCCATCGATCTGAACCTTCTCCAAATCAATGGAAACACCATCTTCTAGTTGTTCTTCTCTGTTGTTTTCCTCCCTGAAATTGAGTTTCCGAATGAAACTCATGTTCTCTGTTTCCATCTCAACACAACTAGCCATCGGACTGAACCTGCCGGCATGAACCACTCTCTGCAGCGACTAGGAAATAAAACCGAAGCTTGGGATTTGAGTAGTCTCGACCTAGGTTTAAGTTAAAACCTAGATATGGACTTGGGCACCCTGTTCTCTAGATATGGGCTGCCCTAATTATCTGCCATTAAGTATATTCCACTTCCAACTGTCAGTCTTGGAGGACTGACAATATAATTTCGTACTTCATCCTCGATAAACCAACTTAATCTCTGATTTTGCACATAACTTTCTCATACGGTGTCAGACTGACCTCGTCTTTCACTATTGGCTTCGTCTTTTTGCTCCAAGTAAGTGATTTCACCTTCTTTTGGTCCAAATGACTCCAAATTACCTGATAAGCTCAAAAGTACATAAGATACATAATTCACCAGAAAACTCGCAAAGAAAGCATAAACAATATTTAAATATCCAGGTGTTTACGGCACCTATCAAATTCTCATCACACTTAGACTTTGCTAGTCCTCGAGCATATCAAACTAAACTAAATTACAACAACTCATTTTCGTCGAGGTTACGGTTACACTTAGCATGTATAACAAGCCTTTGAACCCCTAGGTGTCCCTAGTGGACGAGTTTTAGTCTCGTGAGGGTTTACAAGAGGTATACCCACAAAACCTACTTTTCCAACTTACAAGTTCTCCGAAATGATAGCATCCAACACGCTAAGAAGACATAAAGATTCTGCATACTAGTCATAAGAAGTTAGACATATCAAAGAACACAATCTCATCCTTAAAAGTTGAGAGAGAAATAACCATCCCTTATCGACAGAATTCAGGTTCGAGAGTAATCGCAAGTCTCGACTCTGCCTCACCAAAAAGGGTTTTATGAAATTGCTCTCAATAATAAACAGTTTTTTGTGGGTCACACATGTGTCCAGGTAGGAATGAAAAGAGAAATCCTGTGACACGTTGAATAGTAGGAAGGAAAAACCCTCCGAATTATTTTGAAAACCCACATCTTTTATTGTTTTGAAAACCTTTTTTTCTGACGATCTCTAAGAAAGGAAATCAACCACTTAACAAGGATGGGAATATGCTTACTTACCTTGTTATCCGTTCAACGTGCAGTTAGTACCACTCTCACTGCGTCCATAGAAACGTCTTCGGTCTTCAATCTTCGTCTTCGGTCTTCAACTGTTGATGATGAAATTTTTAACTTCCTTCATTATGGATGTTTCTTCTTCCATTGGCTTTATTGAATGAATACAAAACCAAATATGAACTAAAATAATACAAATACTTTTTCTTGTCTCTTTTTTTTTTGATTGAGACAAGAAAAATAAAATAAATACAAAACGAAAATAAAACAAAATAATATAACTAGTAATGAACCTACCAAAAAAATTCTCTTGTCTTTTTTTTTTTATTACTATTTTTTTAATTTTTTTTTTCATGAGACAAGAGAAATAAACACAAACTGAAAATAAAAATAAAATAAGTACAAATGGCCATGGTGTAAGTACTTTACCGCATGATTCTTCACAACTTGTATCGTCTCGATATCATAAACTTCTTGAACTCTCATCTTGATAATCTTCATTCTTGTACATAAATCTTCAACTCCTAAGAATTCTGCTGCTTGTCTTGTTGCTTTACTTAAATCTGAAATCTGCTCATTCATGTACCGTTGCTTGTAAACCTTGAACGTCTTCAACTTTCCTTCAAATTTGTGATGTTCCTCTTGTTAATGATGATGGTGTTTCCATGCACCTGTTGGTGTAGAGAGAGATAGAGTGGATGGTGCTAACTGAAAACAAGATTACAAGTGGTATGTAAGTTAGCAATTCGATATCACCCTCATGATTGATAAAATAACACTCAAGAGATCAAAGTAGTGCTTTTATTGGTGGGAGGTTGGGTAGCTCACCATTCTACCCGGAATTAACGTACTGTGACACACACTCTAAAAGCAAATATTTTTGAAGGTCGGTGCCACACATGATGTAACAATGGGTAGTCTCCACTATGAGGGATCCCAACTCTAATACCAAAATCAACCTGCACCTCATTTTCCATTGGCATAGTTAAATCCAACTTTAACTCTTATACAAGCAAGAAACCCGATCACGTTCTCTAGCATTTATAAGTTCAGTCACTCTTGTGAGAATTTCGATGTAATCTTGGCGACATGTATACTATGTGACTCTAAACTAACTACAAGTTGGAGTTTTTCATGCACTTATTTACAAAAAATTGAAAATTTTACAATGCAAGCTTAACCACTCCCCCACACTTAAACTTTACATTGTCCTCAATGTAAATTAAGTCATCCAAGTAGAGTCAAGGTAGGAATCCTATATGAAAAGTGAGGTAAATACAAGACAAGAAAAAACTAAAAACAAGACAAGAAAATAAAATAAAAGATAAGAGATACAAAACCAATGGGTTTCCTCCCATGCAGCGCTTGGTTTAAAGTCATCAGCCCGACTTGCAAAGTAGATTCCCCATACACTAACAATATGAAAAGTAAGGGATCCACCCATAGAACCTGTTTTGCAAACACTAGCTTCACACAAATATTAATAATATAAAACAGAAATGAAGTTATTAACCGATAAAAGTTTCCCCCACACTTATTCTTATCCACACTTGGAAGTGTATAAAGAATATAGAAGTTGGGAACTTCCACGTTTTCTTGTTCCAAAACCTGCATAGTTTGAGAATCAAGTATCTCTAAAGGCGGATATCGAGATATAAAGTCATTCAACAATATTCTCGAAGCACATACATTCAAACCAATAAGAGGTAAAGGAGAAAAATTAATATGCAAAGGGTTAGACAAACCTTGCACAGTCTCTTGTAGCACAGAATCCTCTTCATCCTTGAAAAACTAAAGTGAATTATTCACCTCTTTTATATCATGGTCCTCTATCAAACCTTACAACAATTCTTCTTCCGTTTCTGCCTCAACCAAAGTCTCGACATCAACATCATCATTATAATCCTTTGCGAGCTCGATTGGGTCTTCCACTATATTGTTTATAATGGTCACATTATCAACACACTCCTCTTTGCTGTAAGGCACATACTCTTTTGCGGATTCAACTATTTCCATAAGGAATTCTTTAAGAGCACTCGTTGCATCACCCTTAAGCTCTAACTTTTGAATAGGTTCTTGATCATTATTAAGATCAATGCTTGAGCTACACTAGTGTCATCATATTCCTCTTCGTCTTCATCTTGATCCCAAAAAGATTCCATTGTACACCTTTGTGAAATGTCACCATGAGTTGGTTCAAGCGATATATCTTCATAATTATCGTCACTTTCACAATTAACATAAGATTGGTTCTTGCTGAATTTAGTGTTGCTAATCTCAAACCCATCCTTTTGAATAGGTGAATGATCATTATTAAGATCAAGAGTTGAGTTAGTTATACAATTATCAATGAAACTGCCCAAGGATTGTCTTTTTTCAACATTAGCATCGATCAAATATTCATCACACACCACAGGCACATTAGAATAGTTATTGCTTTGAAAACAAAATTCTTCTTTATACCTTTCTTCCTTGTATTGAACAATGCCTCTTCGCAGGTTAACAATACCTTCACGAAGTTCTTGGAGTTGCTCATCTCTAGCCCCTTTAGCTTTTTGAAGCTCTTGTTGTACCATGTTAAGAAAATTTTCTGCAAAGTAAGAGACTTTTTTCTCAAGAGCATAACTATCCTCCCATCCTTGCAATTGGTCACACACATACCCGTCATAAGGTTGTTGATACGTACGAGAACCATAGAAGTCCATAGGATATTGATCATAGCCAATGAATTGGTTTTGATTATACCCCTGGAATGGTTGTTAGTTATCATATTGTTGAGGTTGAAAACCGTAATCATTCTTGTAGTATGCTCCTTCCATGAGAAACAAGAACCTGAAATAAGATTCTCAAAACAAGGTTAAAAACCAGAAAATAAGAAAAACTAAAACAAAATAAGAAACCAAAAACAAAAATAAGAAACCAAAAACAAATAACAACCTACTGCCTCTCCGGCAACGGCGCCAAAATTTGATCGCTGTCGTAACACGTCAAAATAAATACACTTTCTCACTACTCAAAATATATATTGAAGCAAGGGCAAGAAAGGATCGTTCCCACAGAGAGGACTTGGATTGTTATAGGTTTCGATTTCTTAAACAAACAAATGGGGGGACTTTCTTTTTATTATGTAAACTAAAAGTAAAACAAGGAAAAATAAACAAGCAAATCAGAAATATGTGAAAGTATTGGTCAAGGATTTCGTTTTCCTTCACTAACATGTTCTTGTCTTCAGAACTAGAATTGATATTTAATCTTTCATTATCAAAAGCCCTGGGATACCTTGATCGCAAGAATATCCCGCTAATTTCCTCTTGTCATCAACAAACACATTAAAAGATGCGAGTATGAATTCTATCTAAGAGAACAACCTAAGTTGTAAAAGCACTAATCAAGTTTAATTCCCTAGATGCATTAAGTTCTATGAAATCAGGCCAATCAAAGCAATCGAACGTGTAAAAGTACTAATCCGTTTTAACAAAGGTTATGATTCACATAGGATTACAAGAATATATCACTATAAGCTATAACCGTATATTTATGCTACTTGCAATCAGGAATTATCATTTTTGCTTATAATAACCCTAATCTTGCAATAAATATGCATGTGAGTTCTACCAATTTACAACTTGACAAAACAAACATTCAATCATACATGACGATATTTCTAGTGAATCATTATCGATAATATTGAGACAAAACTAATATACCGAAACAGAAATCATGTTATGTGAAATCAACTTAATCATTAACCAATAGTAAAAATTATATCATGTTCATGGAGTTCATAACAAGAATAAAGAGAAAATATTTCATGTTTCTAAACCCTAGAACAAAAGTAGAAAAAGAGATCATCCGAGAATAGAACCCTAGAGAGCTTATATAGCTTCCCCATATTGTGTGAAGTGGCTTTCCTGAGATATAAGAATTAAAAATCTCGACCAAGCCTGACCACCTCCACCACTTTCGTTCCATCCCACTAGCAGCCACAACCCGGTTAATACAGGCCCATGTCCTTCTTTGTCAATTCGGTATAACTCACTGAGTTAACTCAGCCATAACTGATTCCTGCCGAGTTTTGAGTGTTCTTCCATGTTTTCCCGGCCAAATTCAGGTCATTCCAACCATGTAAATATCCTAACATTCATCTATTGAAATCATCTCCATCTTGTACTGCATAAGCTCAAAGCCTCAAACACCACCTGCATAATGCTAGCACATTCCATGGAATTCACACTGCATAACCATTGCTACATCATCTCCTGCTTGTTCTCATTCTTTGTAAGCAGCATATCACCAGCTTTATTCCATCTCTCCATTGCAGCAATACCAACTCCCGTTCTCTGCAACTTCTCTTGCAGTTCCAGCTCAACCGATTACCACTGCCATCTCCAACTGCAACTCAAACACAACAACAACAACTCTTGCACACAGCCATTCTAACAATCACTGCAACTCAACTCCATGCAGCACTAACCCATTTCTTCTTGTTGGGCCTGTCACAACTTATGGTCCAACAAGTCGGGACGCCCCTTAACCAATGGAGTGAGTAACTGTAGATGGTGAAATTTGGAAAGGGACAAAAGTATCATTTCAACCCTATTGTTAAGTGCATAATTTGCACTATTTTGCTATTATATTTCCTTTCTTTATTGTTATTTTCTTGCAAATATTTGCATTATCACTCTTATTTTCTAGTTTTGTAGCAATTTTGGGGCTTACAGATAAAAAAGAAAAGAAATCACCTAAAAGGGCAAAATTGTCATTTCACCGAGAAGAGCTAAAGACCAAGTGGAACTCATGCAAACCTAGGAGTTCTTGTCATCATCTTAGAGAGGACGAAAAGACGAAGTTAATGGCGAAAAGACGGAGTCATTCTGAGTCTGTATGAAGAAGTTATTAGCAAAACGAGAATTTGGAAGGCTAAGAGGGCAAAATGGTCATTTTACAGGTAGCTGCTATTTGGACCCCATCAGCCGCTAAGGGGACACCAGATTGCCACACGTTGTCCGCACGCGACAAAGGAAGAAAATTTGGGAAACATTATCAAATTGCACCATATGGATTTACCTGGGCATATGCTATTCGGACCCCAAACTGGATAGGGGCAACCAGGTCCATTCCATTTGTCACGACCAGGAGAACATGTTCCATGAGTCATCATTATTTGAATTGTTTTTATGGAGGGAGTTTGAGGTGCTGGTTTAGACATTAAGGTGTTGGAGTGGCTCGAAGTGGAGGGAGTTAATTAATTCGGTAGTGGGATTGCATGTGGGGGTCCATTAATCATTACACTTCTTTGGATTTAAAGTTTGAAACAATGCAGAAGAAGTGAAGACTTAGTGCTCCATGGTCGTGCAAAGCAAAAATAAATGGGACCCGTTACAAATTGGTTATGAAACAAAATGGGGAGTACACCACCAGATGGGAAGAGAAATTATTTCTCTTGTTTCCAAATGCACGGTAATGAAATATGTGGGACCCATATCATATGGGAATGTCAGTAAAAGAAACTGTGTAGAAGATAAGTTTTTGGCGCATAGACAAAGTGAGAAGACGTGTGGTGGGGTCTGTTATGTTTTGATAAGGGAACAGCCCGACAACGTCTGATGTGAAAACAGAATATTTAACGCGTTTTGGAGAAAGGTGATAATTAGGTGTAAAATGTCGGATGAAAAGAATGGATGTACTCTCAGTTCTACGACGGATAGATAGGCTCTATAGGGACCCGGCGACGATCAAGACAGCTATAAGACGCATGCATTCTAATAAAATGCTTCCCGTTTCAGAGAATCAAAGTTATTCATATTTTTAATAACCCAGCACCTTATCAACCGACTTTGCAACTACGGTTTTTCGGGCATGCGAGGCAGAAATTTAGGGAAAGGAGGCGGTTATTTTTTTTCTATAAATAGGGATCGATAGAGAGCAAGGGAGATACTTCTTCTTTTAACTTCTTCCTTTACATATTTTCTCTCCACTGAGAAAGATAGAAACAAAGAGAGAGAGTTGGTTTTTACTGTGAGCTTTTATTTTAAGTTCTTCTTTATTTATTAGCCGGTACTTTTTAGTTATGAGTAGCTAAACTTCTACTGATTAGGGATGATTTCAAAGTCCTGAATAATGAAGCATTATTTTATTTAACCACGTTTATTTCAAGTTTTATTTTATTGTTGATTATCTTTATTATTATTATTATTTAAGAATATTGAGGGGTTATTTAAAGTGATCAATTAAATTAACCAATCAATATTTATTCTACTAGTTTAGGGTTGTGTGATACGTGTAATTGTCACATCAACTCTTTACACAAGTAGTAAATCGCAAGAGCTGACAGAAGGATTTTGTTAAGCAATTGTGTGTAAAGATAACACTAGTAAGCAGGCCGAGCCTATGCGTCTGATGCTAGGATCAATCTGATTCACAGAGGGTAAAGCATTCGACTAATTTACACCTTGAGAGCTTATTCTTGGTGGGTTGGTTGGATAGAATCTGGTAGTCGAGCGCTTCCGTATCCAGTGACAGTAGGAATCCGGGGGATAGCAGAGCTTATTGTTATTCTACGGTTGGTAATAATATAATTTCAACAAGAAATAAATTTATATTTAACTAGGCTTCGGTTCATTGACCGCGAATGATTCCCTAATCATCTTTTTCATTATTGTTTACAACAAAGTATTATTATTTTCTTCTATTAGTTACTTTAATTTAAAATCTAAAAACCCCCCTTTCGGTTACTTTTAACAACTAGAAACTCCCTGTTCTTCGTGGGAACGAACTCTTTGCCATTATATTACCAGTTAATTGTGTGGAGTGAAGTAATTAATTTGTTGTGTAAACGACGCGCACCACCTATAGACAGAATTCAACTCTCACGGGAGAGATTAAGCCTTTGGCCCTCAAGGCATCCTTAGACACGAATTCTTGTATACGTCCCCACAAGACACTGCTGGTCGTGATGCCGTGATTCCTAGCGCACATACTCAATGAGATATTGCTGACCATATAGGTTCTGTAGAGCGTAAAACGTCCCCGACAGACTTATGAACCAGAACAACCACAATTCCAGCATGTCTTCGCGAGACGCAGCTGATTGTGATGCCATGATTCCTAGTATACATCCTCAACGAAATGCTGCTGGTCATGTAGGCTCTATAGATGCGTAAATACATCCCCAGCGGACTTATGACCCAGAGCGGAGATATACATATCTCCTGTAAGCACGACTCACCCTATCTGAGATCAAAGACTGATTCCTAGTACATCATCGCGAGATAATCTGGTCATGTCTGCTCTAGGCTCTGACTCGACTTACTGAGGTTTTCGGATAACTCCTGGGACATCCCCGCGAGATACGCTGGTTATTCTACCTCTGAGCCCTTTCGACAGATTCCTAGAACATCCTTTCGAGATTCACTGGTCTGGTTGGCTCATCATATGGACACACAGTTGATTCCTAGCACATCTCTGCAAGATACGCTGGTCAAAGACAAGTGAGCCAAAGTCTCGCAGAGATATTAATCGGGCGTACAAAGCCTTTTTTCTCTCTCCAGGCCGAGTCCCATCTTATCACAGAGAGATACAGATCCGTTAAGAAAATCTTCGGAGTGATTTTGATCCATTTGCAAAATCTCGGAGAGATTCACATCTCTTTGCAAAATCACGGAGAGATTTTTAGCTGTCAGCAATATCTCGAAGAGATTCAAATCTCTTCGGAAAATCTCTCTGCAAAATCACGGAGAGATTTTGAGCCATCCGCAAAATCTCGGAGAGATTCAAATCTCTCTGCAAAATCACGGAGATATTTTGAGACGACTGCAAAATCTCGGAGAGATTCAAATCTCTCTGCAAAATCACTGAGAGATTCAAATCTCTCCTCAAAATCTCGGAGAGATTCAAATGACAGGCACGCGCCTTACCTAGCGCTCAAGCCTATTTCTCAGCCTCTCAAACACACTCACGACTAGTAAATTGAGCATGAACTATACATATTTTTCCAAAAACGTGGATAAGCTCTCTTGAGCTCCGCATGCTCAACAAAGGGACCCACAAACAATAATACAGTCTTCACAAAACATATTTGACCAGCCATGGAGAGAGGGAGATCAGCCTCAGCTCCTCTCACACTCTGCATACGATTCCTGAGGAATTCCATGCCTTTTCACGTGACTCATCCTAGTCATTCTCACAAAACAGAGAATATCTCTCTATCTTGGCCAACTCGGTTAAAGAGAATATTTCTCTCTCAAAACATCATCACAAAGGCTGACTCAGCTTCACACAAATGGGGGGATATCAATTAGGGTTTTGGTCTGGCGGTCTACGGCACATGTGAGGAATACTCGACTTATTTCTCACTCAACCTAGTTTATCCTTATTCCTGAAGAGACGGGAGAATTGTTCCGCTTGGAACGGAAAGAAATTCTTATCTTCACCGACTTGAGATTAGAGAATTCAGCTATAAATAGGTCATCTATTTTCCAAAGATACGATCATCTTTTTCATAACCTCTCAGAGCAATAACTTGTTCTCTGATCTCTCTCTTCATCTGCTTCCCTCCCTAAGACAACCCCTAAACCTCCATCCCTGTGACCGAAGCATCCTTTGAACGGTCACTGTTCGTGGTTTAGGCGAAGACTGTTCGTGCTCAACCTCCCGAAACTCACTTTGAAAACCCTAGAATCCCATCTCTAGCCTCTCGCCGATTTTAGGTAACTACATTTTTGCGACCACAGTGGGAGGATGTTCACTCAGTTACAGATATCAATCATGGTCTCTTAGGAAGGAAGACGATTCCACCAATCCAAACACAAAAAACGTTCCATTGATCCAGTCTCTGTAAATCCCTTACAGGCTTAGCCGAGAGAGTTATCCCTACTAGCACTTTCTCTCTCTTTCGAGTTTGACCTTAGTGAATAGGTTAGTGCGTCCCGGATCACATGGATCTCTTCCTGCATAACAAAACTCCCTATTAACCTATTTTCATAAAAATCTACTTTTAATCCTTGAAAACGTTGGATAAGGACCAAGGAGAACTCCCGGAGACTCAACAGAATCTTGTAAAATCTCAGATCGACATCCAAACTTATCTAAAAACGCCTTTAGAGTTATCAGAAGGGATGGATCCACCAAATCTAGATCGAGTACACGCTTCCTAAAGAAGGAGTACTAAAACTGCTGAGAATAGCTGGCGGGATCTTGCCTACAATCGACCTCACCGGAGAAGATAAAGCTCATTACGAATGTGACAGAGCAAAGGAACAAGAACCTAAAGGACCAGATGACGTTCTTAACTTGGAGATTCTGATGAATATTTGCTCCAAAATTCGTTTAGGTCAAGGGCCCTCAACCTGATCACAGGGGACTCAGGAAGTTTACTTCATTTTACTATTTTACTTATGACTTTTTCATTATGTATCTGATTGACCTATTTTTTTTCCATCGGATTTGTTTTTCGTCGTCTAGAGGATAAACTTAGCGAAAACTTTGAAAGGCTCCAAAAAATTCGTGACCTGGTCAAAAGCGTCGCAGAGCCACATGGGGTCATAAACCGCCAACAAAGATACATCTTTTCGCCCTACCTGCTTCAGAGAATCGTGACAAGGACGCGACAAAGTATGAAGCGAAACTATATCCCAAGACGAGGCTCAACCGAAACTCATCCTTATCCGAAGACGCAAAGCTGCTATTCGATACGCTACCTCAACACCCGTTTTGTCAGAAAGAGGAGGAACTAGACCTAGGAGTTACGGCCAAGCCTCGATGAGCCTCCAGTTCAGCTCATTTTCCAATGAACCTCAGTCCACCCAAGATGGAGAAGGATAATATCTTTGCAGCCGAATCTATCAAGGGAAAAGAAATCCGAAGCGATACTCATGAGGCCAAAAATTCAGATAGAACTTCATTACTCAACATACAGCCGCAACCACCTACTTTCACTGAAGTAAACAAGGGAAGGATCCGAGACCGTTGTTCCAGGCCACACTCTACTCATCCAAACGCATACTAGCGGTCCCCTCAGTCAAAGCCTCTTCTATCGAAAAACCATCTTAACAAACTACCCCATGTTGGACGTGATGACTGAAGGAGAAGATACATCTCCCCCAGTCCCAGAAGGTGTCTATTACTCTCAAGTCCTGTTGACCATCTCCAAGGAGAATAGATCTCAGCAGAAAATTTGCAACGGATGTTCGCATGAGTCCCTATCAAGACATCTAGTAGAGACTAAACAACGACTTTGTCTCATCCCTGAAGACTCAATCTCGAGCAACATAGAAGTCTTGCCTGGACGATCAAACATATCCAGTAAATGAGAATCCATATTTATGCAATAAACTGGGGACTGACCAAGAACCGTGCACCATGCATCTTTGTGACTAACATGAGGAGGCTCAAACATCCAACTTATAGATGAAAGACTCTTACACCATTAACCTAGAGATTCCGGGTGTAAAACAAATTGGTAGGATTCAGAACGCTTCAAGTTAGAGACTTCTCACTAGAGGTGTGCGAACAAGAATCAGATATGTTGTCCGAGCCTCAGCTCCCACGGCCAACCCTCGTGCACAAGCGCTTCAACCCTTGATACCAAACAAATAATTGCGGGATGCTATCCCACCGGAATGAACTCAATCCTATGACAGATATTTCGAAATACTTTTATAAGTCAAAAACGCATCCAGAGAAGGATTTGCCCATCTAGGGTTTCCATCACGATCAAGCAAG
This sequence comes from Papaver atlanticum, assembly GCA_023531105.1. Lineage (NCBI taxonomy): Eukaryota > Viridiplantae > Streptophyta > Magnoliopsida > Ranunculales > Papaveraceae > Papaver > Papaver atlanticum. Next base: position 948,776 of record JAJJMB010012240.1, read on the forward strand.
AAAGGTTTTACAAAACCCCGTATAAGGATTTCAGAGAGGAAGCATGTAGTGAGATTACCCCCAACGCGTTAGAATCGTTACTTTGCTCACGATTCACGCACAAGATAAACTAAGGTTTGTGATGGGTGAAAACGAGCCTGCGGTATCTCCTGTACTGAAACTGCCTCATATTTCATCCACCTAAACAAAACTGGGACAAATGCTAGATAATTTGATGGTGCACCCAAAGATAAATGTATGTCTATGTCCCTGCTAGCGCATGTTAAACGTGCCCGATGTTCCGAAATACAATCCAAGAGATATGATCAAAACACTGGAAACCCTATATTTATTAGTTCAACTTCACACGGACTTATCACCAAAAAAAAAATGATCTCCAAATCCTAATTTTATATAATAGATGAAAGGTAGGTCTTTTCTGTTCGAAACTTGGGGTCAACCACTAAAATCGGATGCCAAACGAAGTTTCAAGAGCCTCTAGAGTGAAGATCGTGCAAGGAAAGACTTTCTATTATGGATTTTACTCGGGGTTTTCATCTACTCGCATATGCAACAGAGCCAGATAGGGTTTGCACAAATTAAGAACTCTTGAGGGTCACATTCCTTTACGAGATGCATACATAAAAGATCCAGAGAAGGAAAATATCAACCCTGAAGAATGGCGGTCCTTAAAGAAAATCTCTTGCTTCATGTTCGACTGTTTCACTCTGGCCTCTGCATCTCGATCCGCCTGCTTATCATGATCTAGCTCTTCGACTACCATGCGCCCCTCCAGAGTTTACAATATTATCAGAAGCAAGACCATTCAGAGTTATCATTCTCATGAAATTAAATCCGTCGGCAAGTGTCTCATCTGAAGTCAAGACATGGGTCCCGTGAAATCACCCTCATGCCGGTCAGTTGTCTCTGCACCCCGAATCTCTTTCTGAAAGCCCTCTGAAAATGTCGAATCTCTCCTCGTCTCCATACCACCAAGGGCGAACTCATTCTCACCATGAAGAGTACTCTACAAACAAAGATAAGATAAGATAAAGCTGCAAAGTTCAAATTACATGAGTTAAAATCAAGGGAGCAATAACGCACGACTAGGGTTTGCTTTAGTCCAATCCCTTAAAGTTTTATCTCATCCAATCCCTTCAAGCCTTGTCCTCACATAATCCCTCCAAGCCTAACCTCATGCCTAGAGTCTTATCCTTATCAAGGAATCCATCTCACATCTCATGAGATGATCACATATTTGTTTGGGTCCACACTTTTCATGAATAATCAAGAGAAGACATGCTTTTTCGTAACTAAGGATAAAAACGTATAAGCACGCCACATATGCGTTTTGGCTTAAGGGGATCAAATTCACGACCTACCACAAGCTAAGGAAGGTTAATTAGGTCATAAAACTCCAATAGGCCGTTTCCTAAGAGTCTCGATACATCAAGAGTTCAAACGCAACAAGGACTCCTTTCGAATCGACCGGTACAGTTCGGAAAACTTGGTAGCAACACTGAATCCTCCTACAAGTATTTAATTTGAATCCAGGATTGCATTAGGACCGACGAAATCAAGACCTGCAGTAGGATATTCAACAATATTCGATGGTTGTGCTCCGTCTCTTCGGGTTTTTTCGACGCGAGAATTACTGAAAGTTGGGGACTGATGGGCGGCAGAACCATCGTCAAAAGAGGATATTTTTATTGTATTTCCAGCAAGTACATATTGAGTCATTCCCACGTCATGAGTCTACAAAATAAGATGGAATCAAACAAGGTATATCGAGATATGAAAGTGTAAGAGGAAAATCAAGGTTTGGAGACTGAATTTCTTTCACAGGTGGGATTAGGGTTCACAGAGACCAAAGCCACGTCTTATACTAATATAAGGAAAGTTAATGAAGTCATAATATCACAGGAGTCACTCAAGACGTCATAACATGCAAAGGTCCAAGGAATACAGGAATCCTCTTACAATTAGGATTGATGTGCACTACCGTGGGAAACGCACTAACTGACGAAAATTCGTAAGGAATTTTAGAGTAATATCTTGAGGAAATATGTTTCTCTATGTCTCTGCTACAACATATCCAAAGGAAGCCTCAAACGTACAAGCGATCTAAGAGATGTGGTCCCAACATCGAAGTAAGTGCAATATGAAAAACTCCTAAAATTTTATATGGGATTACTAAAGTAAAAAGTATACACGGATTTGATTGTCCAAACCAACTCGAAATCAAGTCATTCTTTTTGCGTTAGAAAGCCTATCATATTTTCTTTTAAATTTGGGGATGGTTACTTAAATCGGAGTTTGTATCAAGATTTTACATTCATTCTCCCTAAGTGTCTCAAATCTGAAGTATTATGACGAACACCTAAACGAAGAGAATCCTTGACAAATACGACTACTTCTATTGATTTTATGGTCGAAGAAGTATGCATAAAAGATGATTGAAGAGATATGATCAAGTTATTATCCACTCATGGCATCATACCCATACACACGGTTTTCCAACTAGAGTTCAAGTTAAGCAAAGAAAGAAGTTTCAGGAAAAGACTGAAGAGTTCGGCTCTTAAATGGAATCTCAGTACAAATCGGATTTGTCAAAAGAATGGAACGATCTCTCCATACATAGTACACACCCAAAAGAGGTAGAAACCAGTTATCTTTTTAGTCCTATCTCGAAAGGGAATCTCTCAAGCAAAAGGAAAAGGAATTAGAGCAAAAAGAGGAAATTAAGGCAATTTGGTTCAGATAAGGAAATCTAGGCTTTTCCTCCTTCAAAAAATTCCTCCAAGCCGTGGCCAAGACTTTACCTACTCGTGTAAAAACTCTCCAAGAATAATGGGACGTCATCCATTCCCTCGGAATTTTTTGTATGAAAAATTTGAAAGAGAATTAGGGTTTTGAGGAAAATAACCCTAATTTGACTCAAATAAGGAAACCAAGGTCTTTTCTACTTCCAAAACTCTTCCAAATCGTGGACAACCCCTTTTAATGCATGAGGATGCTCTCCTACGCCAGTGGGACGTGATTTATTCTCTCAGTATTTTTGCAGAGGGATCAAGTCGAAGAGAATTAGGGTTTTGACGAAAAAAGGCCCTAAATTCAAGAATTTTGTGAAAAAGGATTTCTTTTAAAAGAGAGGAGACAGAGCCTCTCCCATTCTCTTATACAGTTCTATAAGCCTCTCTCAATCCCTTTTAACTCATTACTCTTCAACAAAAAACGAGCTCATAAGGGATTTTGACAAAATACCCTTATATTGCGGTTTTGAGTATTTTCAAAGAAGAAAGCCTTGATACAGCTAGGGACCGACCAAGCTCTCATTTACTCATTCCAAAGGCCCCATACACGTGAATATTGAGTTCTCTAAGTGTTTGAAGAAGGACGGGATTGAAACGAAATCCAGAAAAGCAGAATTTCAGGGAAAATAAAGGGAATCTGGCTCAAAACAGGGAATTCAGATTCATGATTTCCAAAACAAGGACCAGAAACGCGCCAATTCCTCTTTCAAGACGTGACTGCCTAGGGAGGCTCCATGTTTCTCTCATGCCAAATAAAAATCAACCTCATAGTGGTTTTTGACGAAAATACCCTTAGTTTCAAAGGTATGTACTTTCTTTAATAAAGAGGAGTCTGATTGGCACAAGGAATTAAACAAGATTTCATCACGCAAGGTCCCGAACCCACAAGATAGATGCACACCTTCCAAGCCTCGTCAAGCCTCTCCAGAGTGTCTGAAGGAGTTAGACGCGAAGAAAAATTAGGGTTTAGGTACAGTACAAGCCTGAATTCGGAAATTACATGGGATAGGGAGTCCGTAAATTCAAAAGTAAGTGCCTATCTTTTCTCACAAACCTTCAACAACATCAAGGCCATCCAGAAATTGTTCAAAAATTCTCTCCTCCCCACGTATTATACAAACTCAGAAGCTCAAGGATGCACGAAGAGAGAAAATTAAGGTTTTGGTCAAGTAAACCCTAATCAACAAATTCCATTCGTTTAAGACGGAAATTTTGTCTCATCATGACTTCATTATCATATCATTGACGTTCAACATAAATTCCCAGGAAATTCCAAGGTCCAGAATTGATTCCAAGATCAGGGACATAACAATTGAAGGCTAAACATCAATTCGAGGATTCTGCAAGTCTAAAAGGACGAACGAATTGTAATTGCATACGAATGATTTTTTTACCATCTATATACTCACCATAGAACAATCAAGGTTCTACTCTGAGTAGGGGACTTAATGTAGATGGTGAAATTTGGATAAGGGACAAAAGTGTCATTTCAACCCTATAGACAAAATTCAACTCTCACGGGAGAGATTAAGCCCTTGGTCCTCAAGGAATCCTTAGACACGATTTCTAGTATACGTCCCCGCGAGACACTGCTAGTCGTGATGCCGTGATTCCTAGCGCACATCCTCAATGAGATACTGCTGATCATATAGGTTCTGTAGAGCGTAAAACGTCCCCGGCAGACTTATGAACCAGAACAACCACAATTCCAGCATGTCTTCGCGAGACGCAGCTGATTGTGATGCCATGATTCCTAGTATACATCCTCAACGAGATACTGCTGGTCATGTAGGCTCTGTAGATGCGTAATTACGTCCCCAGCGGACTTATGACCCAGAGCGGAGATATATACATATCTCCTGTAAGCACGACTCACCCTATTTGAGATCAAGGACTGATTCCTAGTACATCATCGCAAGATACACTGGTTATGTCTTCTCTAGGCTCTGACTCGACTTACTGAGGTTTTCGGATAACTCCTGGGACATCCCCGCGAGATACGCTGGTTATTCTACCTCTGATCCCTTTCGACAGACTCCTAGAACATCCTTTCGAGATACACTGGTCTTGTTGGCTCATCATATGGACACACAGTTGATTCCTAGCACATCTCTGCAAGATAAGCTGGTCAAAGACAAGTGAGCCAAAGTCTCGCAGAGACATTAATCGGGCGTACAAATCCTTTTCTCTCTCTCCAGGCCGAGTCCCATATGATCACAGAGAGATACGGATCCGTTAGGAAAATATCTGAGAGATTCACAAATCTCTCTGCAAAATCACGGAGAGATTTTGAGCTGTCCGTATAATCCCGGAGAGATTCAAATCTCTCTGCAAAATCACGGAGAGATTCAAATCTCTCTGTAAAATCTCGGAGGGATTCAAATCTCTCCTCAAAATCTCGGAGAGATTCAAATGATAGGCACGCGCCTTACCTAGCGCTCAAGCCTATTTCTCAGCCTATCAAACACACTCACGGCTAGTAAATTGAGCCTGAACTATACATATTTGTCCAAAAACGTGGATAAGCTCTCTTGAGCTCCGCATGCTCAACAAAGGGACCCGCAAACAATAATACAGTCTTCACATAACATATGTGACCGACCATGGAGAGAGGGAGATCAGCCTCAGCTCCTCTCACACTCTGCACACGATTCTTGAGGAATTCCATGCCTTTTCACGTGACTCATCCTAGTCATTCTCACAAAACAGAGAATATCTCTCTATCTTGGTCAACTGAGTTAAAAAGAATATTTCTCTCTCAACACATCATCACAAAGGCTGACTCAGCTTCACACAAATGGGGGGATATCAATTAGGGTTTCGGTCTGGCGGTCTACTGTACGTGTGAGGAATACCCGTCTTATTTCTCACTCAACCTAGTTTATCCCTATTCCTGAAGAGACGGGAGTATTGTTCCGCATGGCACGGAAAGCAATCCTTATCTTCACCGACTTGAGATTAGAGAATTCAGCTATAAATAGGTCATCTATTTTCCAAAGGTACGATCATCTTTCTCATAACCTCTTAGAGCAATAACTTGTTCTCTGATATCTCTCTTCGTCTGCTTCCCTCCCTAAGACCAGCCCTAAACCTCTATCCCTGTGACTGAAGCAGCCTTTGAACGGACACTGTGCGTGGTTTAGGAGAAGATTGTTCGTGCTCAACCTCCCGAAACTCACTTTCAAAACCCTAGAATTCCATCTCTAGCCTCTCACCGATTTTAGGTAACTACAGTAACATAGCAGCAGCCTATGTTAGGTTATAACAAGGCATCAAGAGATGTTTTGTTCTCACGGGTTCATCTTCTCAAATTTTGAGAAAAGAAGGGAGGTAGAGAAAGTGATTGAAAAAGAGAGGTAAAGCCGCCATTGATTGATGTTTTCTTGGTGAGATCTTGAGTTGAGCTAATCTTGTACAATGACGGAAGCTAGCACTAGTAATAGAATGGTCATTTTGACTGGTGAGAACTATGTGATATGGAAGGAGAAGATGGAAGATTGGTTATATTGTGAAGATCTCTATAGTCTAATAGAGAGCAAGGGAGTAAAGCCTAAGAATATAAAATATGAAGTGTGGAGTGTTTCTAATCGTAAAGTTGTTAGTTTCTATAATGGGTTGATGATTATATTATTCGTCATGTGTCTAGTGAGAAACTAACATATTCTTTGTGGACAAAGCTAAAGAAGTTATATGATCATAAATCTGCTTGTGGCAAAGCTTTTGACCATGACAAATCAAGAAGTCAATCAAAGTCAAGAGAAGACATAGCTTGTTGTAAGAATGGTCATTATTCAAAATGAATGCAGGAAGCCGGAGCAAGAACCAAGGAAAGGGAATGTAAATGACAGACAAGTCAATAATGTTACAGTTGTGGTAACATGATACGTATGATCTCTGTACCTTGGTGATTATTATTATAGAGGCGGAATTCAGAATAATAATAGACGAAAACTAGAAAACAGAACACACTAAAAACCAGATTCGAAGAAAATGTCTTCTCTAGATTATGAACAAGAAAACTATTACAATTCTCTCTTTGTTACGCTCACAATCTCTCTAGGTAAATAACCTTAAAATATTTGCTAAGTTTGCTTTTACAATAATTAATTGCCTCACAAACTTCTCTCTCTAGTCTAGGTGTGTTTGGATCACAAACCACACTATCTAGATGTCTAGGTATGTCTGTATCACAGACCACACTCTAGATGTTTTAGGTATGAGCTAAACATCTTTATTTATAGCTTTAACGGTTTCCCAAACCTTCTATGAATCTATTTCCTTATCTAGGAATAATTCCTTTTCTAGGTATATTACCTTGTCTAGGAATATTCCTTATCTAGGAATAACTTCTTTCCTAAGTATATATTTCCTTATCTATAAATATTACCTTGTTTAGGAAACATTTCTTTTCTAGGTATATTTCCTTATCTAGGAATATTACCTTGTCTTGGAATATTTCCTTATCTAAGAATACTGCCTAAAAATCGGTATTCCTTCCCAAAACTACAATTTTATCCTCAATACCTTTTTGAGGATCACTAGTTCCCGGGGAGAGGAAGATACACATGTATCATAACAAGTAGTGATATTACTTCATTCTTTGATTGTAATAATGTATGTGTGAGTTCTGCAGTCGGATTCAGAATGGATAGTGGATACAGGTGCATCCTATCATGCTACTCTTCGAGAAGATGTGTTTAACTCCTACAAGGCTGGTGATTTTGGTTCAGTCAGAATGGGAAACAGTGGTATTTCGAAGAATGTAGGAATGGGTGATGTGAAGATCAATACTAGTGTTGGATGCACATTGGTTCTCAGAAATGTGCGACATGTACCAGATCTTCGTTTGAATCTAATGTCACCAGGAGTGTTAGATGACGAAGGGTACAACAATCACTTAGGTGATGGAAATGGAAGCTAACCAAGGGATCCATGGTTACTGCAAAAGGGAAGAAATGTGGCACATTGTATAGAACACAAGTGAAGGTGTTGAAAGGTGAGTTGAATGTTGTTGACAAAGATTCAACCTCCGAGCTGTGGCATAGAAAACTTGGTCGTCTTAGTGAGAAGGGAATTCAAATCCTCACCAAAAGGAAAGTCTTTCCAAAGGCGAAAGGTACGCAATTGGGTAAGTGCACTCATTGTTTAGTTGGTAAACAAACTAGAGTTTCTTTTCATAAAGCTTTACCCAAGCGTAATTCTGGTAAAATTGATCTTGTTCATTTTGACGTATGTGGACCTTTAAGGGTCAAAACACTTGGTGGTGCCTTTTATTTTGTTACTTTCATAGATGATGCTTCAAGGAAGGTTTGGTCATATGCAATCAAGACCAAAGATGATGTTGTTACTGTGTTCAAGATGTTTCACAGCATGGTGGAAAGAGAAACAAGTAGAACCTTGAAGTGACTTCATTGTGACAACGGGGGAGAGTACATTGGGCCACTTGAAGAGTATTGCAAGAGCATGGTTATACGCCGTGAACAATCAGTACCGTAGACTTCACAACATAATGGTGTTGCAGAGCGGATGAACCGCACTATTCTTGAGAGAATTAGGTGCATGTTATCTCATTCCAAGTTGCAAAAGCATTTTTGGGGTGAAGCAATGGATACTATTGTGTACTTGATCAATCGATCACCTTCAAGACCGCTAGATGAAGAAGTAACAGAGAAGGTTTGAAGAGACAAAGAGGCTACTTATGATCACTTGAGAGTGTTTGGTTGCAGGGCATTTGTTCATATCCCAAATGATCAGAGGTCAAAGCTTGATGACAAAGCAAAGCAGTGTGTGTTCCTGATCGCTGTCGTATGCGTCAAAAATAATTCACTTTCTTACTCAACAAAATATAAATGAAGTATAAGGTAAGGAAGAGTTCGTTTCCATAGAGAAGCAATTGTTATTATAAAATTCTAGTTTCTTAGTAACCAAAGGGGGGATTTTTGTTTTATCAATGCAATAAAAGTAAATCAAAGCAGTAAATAATTGGAAGTAATCAATAAGATGAGAATATTGGTCAAGGAATTCATCTTCAATCTTAAACAAGTGCTTGCAATGATTAGAATTACAATTTAATCTCTTTATCATCAAAAGCCCTAGACTATCAAGTGAGCAAGATAATCCGTTAATTTCTTAAGTTCATCAAAACCCACATTAGAGCCGCGGATATGAATTCTACCTAAAGAATAACCTAACGCCTTGCGCTAATTAAGTTCAATTCCTAGGAGCAATAAGTTTATGAAATAGGCTAATCAATGCAATTGTCATACATTGCGCATGACAATTCGGAAAATGGTCAAACTCTACATATGATTACAAGAGTGTATCACTACAAACCGTAATCATATCATGCTACTTGTATTTAGGGTTATCGCTCGATGATAAACCCTCAATTAGCTATGGACAAGATGCAAGTTCAATTAATAGGCCACTTAACTAAACAAACATCTAAATCCTATCACAATACATCAATCATGTGATTATAAAAACAGTAGAAGTTTAAACGATAATCAAGAGAGAAAATTAATGCATTAATCAAGCACAAAATTTAGAAATAGGACTACATCCTTAACCAATAATATAAGATTTAGTTACTCATAGCTATGGAGTTCATCACAAAAATATTAATGAATCAAAGATGAAAGCAAAGCAAAGTAAACCCTAATAGCGTAAACAAAAGCGGTTCTCTCCTTAGCTCCAAGTAGAATACGTGTTCCAAAGTTGTAGAAGACTCTTTCCTTTTGTAGCTTTTTCTTGTCTAACTAAAACTAGGTCCAAGTCTTCAAAGTCCAATAGTAAGATGTCCACCAAGCCCATATGTGAGGAATAACCCAATAAGATTCTTGCCAAAAAGTAGTCGCCGGAAAACTGAGTTCACCGCCGGAAGTTGGCCGAAAAATGGTCGGAGAAGTAGCTCAGGTGACCGTCAAAGTCCACCCGGTCACCGGTCAAACATTCAGTCAATTCAGTCAAAGCCACTGAGTCAGGGTCTAGTCGACCGGGTTAACTCAGTGTCTGAATTAGATTGAGTCAGTTAGCTAATCAGATGAGTCAGGTCTGGCTCAGTCTGATTCACTTTGGCCTAGGCCATTTGCACTGGCCAGATTTTGTGTTGCACAATCATTGTGCATGACTGCTCTTCTGCTGCTCCATCTTGCGATTCTATGGTGCATAACTTCCCAGCTACAGCTCCCTTGTAAACTGCAGCAACAACTATTTTTAGCACACCAACACCAAGTATACAGCCAACTCCATCTCATGCCAATTTCAGACCTAGCCATTGATTCCATTTCTCCTCAGTTGCACTGCAACAAAGTCTTGTTCAACTGCAGCATAACCTCTTCATTGCAGTAGCCACCAAATCCTTGTCTTTGTCACCAACTCAGCTGCATCTTCAAGCCAAAGCCATCTAGTCCATCAGTAACTGGTTCATCCATACATTCCTCACATATTTCCAGAACCAATCTCAGTCACTTGCATTCCTACACAACTCATTCATCTTAGCTGCTTCACTCTGTCACCACCTGAATCGTCACAAATGCCGCAACATTAACCACCAACTCTGCATTCAAAACTGCCATTTCTTGCTTCTGCAGCACACAATCACCAGTTGCACAGCATATACTCTCAACCTGCAATCATCTTTCGATAACAGCAATACCTCAAGACTAAGACTCCAGCTCAGTTACCCCTGCCATTCCACACATACTCAACCCACACAATTCATTTTAATCTTCACCATTCTGCTGTCAGAGACTCCATTGATTCTTAGCAGCAAACCCTTCCAATATCAGTTCAATCTCACCTGCGCTTTCACCAGAACCACAACTCAGCTGCAACCAACACCAATACTAGCTCCATCTTCCCTGATGTACCAGACCATCATGTCCCTGTAATGCAATCTCATATGGCATCAAATTCCAACCCATTGCGGTAACACTCAATACAGCACCACCTCCATACCAGCATCACCAACAAAACTCCATTTCTGAATTCCTTGTTCTTGTACAGCAACCGCAGCTCGAACACTCCCAGATCAGTACCAAGATCTCTTCTTCCATGACACAGCTCCATCTCTGCATTCAATTCCAGCTGCTACATCTCTCAAACCATTGCCCAAATGCAATCAAACCCATAACTCTTCATATGTATCATCTCACAACAAATTCAATGGGTAACACAATCAACTTCGACTTGAACTGCAGCTCCATCAGATTCTCCAAGACCCATTCAATCAACAGCATTATCAAACCCAGAACAACCCCATCTACAGAAATCTCTTTCTCTTCTTCAGGGTAACAGCACCAAAATCATCTGATCAATTGAATTCAAACCCTAAGTAATCTTTTTCTTCTCAGTCTCCATTCCATCTCTGCTTCATCATCTGTTCAATTTCTTCTGATTCAAAACCCTAACCTAAAACTCCTCCTTCTTCTGAGATCTTAATATTCACGTCAATAACTTGGATTGAGTAAAAACCCACTTTGTAGTTCCCTTCTTGACTTCGAATCCACCTTCAAAACATAGTTCTCCTCCACTGCCATTAATAACAGCAAACTCATCTTCTCTTTTACCCCTTCTTCTTCCCAGATCGACAGAAACACAACTCATCTCACTAAGAATCAGTATCTCTCAATCTCTCTGTTAATTCATCTCTCCCTGAATAACTCTGTTGATATCTCTTCTTTTCTCTCTGAATAGTGCTGCCGCCATCTCGCTCAGGCAGAGTAGGAGACATAAACTCTAATGATGAGTGTCTCTGATTTTTAGGTTTGTGTAGGAAAAGAATTCATATTGACACCTCGCACGTTAGGATAAGGGCCACACCGTGATATTTGGCCTGTCAGTTTCAGAGAACCGACTGCCCATTTGCTTTTTTACTTAACTGTCATTTATGGGAAACTGACAGTTCATTCTTCACCTCCTCCGCGCGCAATCCAGCTGGCTCCAAGTATCACTCGCCTGTGAATTGGCATTTTTGCGTTTTACGCTCCAAGTGGACGTTTTCTCCTTCTTTTGATTCAAATGACTCCAAAGTACCTAAATACTCAAAAGTAAACATAAGATACATATTTTATAAGAGAAATAGCAAAGAAAGCATAATCAATAGATATAAAATCAAGGTGTTTTACAACACCTATCAGTTCATAGGCTATGGAACAGAGAAGTTTGGTTATAGATTTTGGGATCCAGTTGACAAGAAGGTTATCAGAAGTAGGGACGCAGTATTTCTTGAAGATCAAACTATTGAAGTCTTTGAGAAGATCGAAAAGCCAAAGCTTCAAGAAGACGTGATCTTGGATCCAAATCCAGTTGTTCCTTCTCTTGAACAATGTGATGATGATTTTGATGGTAATGGTAATGAAGAACAAGAACACAATCATGAAGATGAAGCTGACAAACATGCTTGAGATAGCAACGCATGCGAGTTCGACCGAGCAATGCTCTAACATTATACACATTTGATAATTCTAGCTGAGTTTAACTTGCTTATCTATTTCTCGAAATATGTATTGGAAGACTTTTTCTTTAGCTACGTTCATCGTATTCTTGACAAGTTTAGTTGGAAACAATTTATTTGTTGGAAACTAAATATTAAGTCAAAAGATGATCATGTGAAAATTACCTAGAAACATCTTACATGATTTGTGTGAGACAATCATTTGATGTCGACTTGGAAAGTTTCGTATTGATCATTCGATCACTTGAAAATTACTTATAAGCTAATAGTCTGTGTGAGACAACCATTGTCGTCCTCTAAGGATGTTTCAATGATTGAAATGGGAGTTTAGAACAAAAACCTTTATCTGGATACAACACAGTATGTGTACCTAGTATGCAAACTGTTTTGGTATGATTCAGGTCCGGGAACCTTGTTTGCATACCTAGTATGCGAACGGTTTTAACTGTTAAGTTCGGGAACCTTGTTTGCATACCTAGTATGCAAATGGTTCTACCTAAGTTAGGTCCAGGACGGCTGTTTGCGTACCCGTTTGCAAACGGATGGACAAGACCAAAGTCCGGAAGCTATAGTTTGCGTACCTGTTTGCAAACTTAGTGGTTAAGTTCTAAAATCGGTTAGTATCTTTTTCATACTCATGAACAAATACATTTATGAATTAAGGAATGCAATCTTTGCAAACCGTGGCTTAATATTCATGAATTGATTCTTGTATAAGTACTTTGTACGATTACGAATCAATCTAATTTTGATTCAATTTGTTCATATATATTTCTATGAGATAGTGAACAATTGAACAATTCTATGAAACACAATTAGATTCATTTGATTATCTTTAATGATTGATTGATCATCATATTTGATTTAGATGTGTTAGATGAATGTGGTTAAGAAAAAAGTGTTCATATGGCTAACTTCGGTTAACTGTTATAAGCCAACTCAATATACACGTTTAGGTACGGTTACCCATATCTAAATGAAGGTGTATTTTATTTGTGTGTAACAAGATAAGACCATCTAACGGTTGAGATTAATTGCTTTATTTCTAAGAAGACTTAGCTTGAATCTTAAATCAGGATTTCATCTAACGGTGAATATTGAATGCTTTGTTACTAAGCTATCTTAGCTTAGTTTTAAAGCAAACCCTGATTTGAAAGACTATATAAGAGAGAACTCTAGGAACTGTTAAACCTAATCCCGATACTTTCCTGTGTCCTAGTTGTGACTAGAGTCGATTTTACTTTAACCTAGGTTTTTCCAAAACCATATTAGGTTAACAACTTGAAGACTTCATTTGGGATTGGTGAAGCCAGATCAAACTTTTTTCTCTGTAGTTGCGTATTTCGATCTTACTTGTTCTATCGGGTATTGAGTACTATCTTCTCTAAGATTTTCTCGATATTTATCTCTGATAGGTAAGATATAAAAAGCAATCACAAAGCTCTTCGTCTCAGTTTGTGGTTCCGCAGTAACTTCTTCTACTACCATATAGTTAAGTTATTGTGAGGTGATTGATATTTCTAGGTTGCTCTTCGGGAGTATAAGACCGGATTATTGATAAGTGCATAATTTACTATACTTTTGTTATCAATTCCATGATTGTATTTTCTATGTATCTTTCATATTACCTTGTATTACTCTTGTTTTCTTTTGTTTGTCTTATTAGGTAGAATCTTCCAAAATGAGCGAAAAGAGTGCTGAAACGGACATAAACGTGAGCTTGGACTAAGGAACAGGAGGAACTCGACCAAATTCAGGAGTATTCAACTCTATTTTGTAGAGAATGGAGAGACGAAAAGAACACAAAAAGAATGAGGCCATTCCGAGTTCGAATGCAAAGGTTTTGGGCAAAACCGTGGATCAAATAAGGCCGAAACCTATCTACGTGTGTGACCGAACACACCAATTACCAGGATCGGTTACACCCTCCAAGAAATGACGAAAATACTTGCAAAAATTTGTTTTCTTAGTTTGGAAGTATTTCCAAACCCAAAGATTCTTAGAGAT
>JAJJMB010012240.1:963041-1051598 GCA_023531105.1 Papaver atlanticum
GAACAGAGATTTTATCAAGAGATACGGAAGTGGAGACAAGAAGACAAAGAGCGAAAGCTTGGGTTTATGGTTCTTCCATTATCGAAACTATTTATTTTTGATTTTATCATATGTATATCATGGGTTTTACTAAATCCATGAGTAGCTAAACTCCTATTTGATTGTGGATGAATTCTAAGTTCTAAAAATGATTTGATTTAACATATGAATCTATTTTGATTTCTTCATATGATTATCGTTTGTTTCGAAGTAAAGAGGCCAGTTGAGCTCTGAGAATCGTGTTAACTCGGGCGCTCAAATCGGTTATTAAAATCTTCATCGATCTTCATTTTCTGTGGGTAATTCATTAATTTCAGGTCCTTTTTTGTTCAGATCTTATTATTGGTGTTTTCTTCTTACAGTTTTATCATCTTTAATTCATCAAAAACATGGAAAATCGATCGGAAACACAATTTGTTTCTGGGTCAACTTCAACAAATTTAGGAAATAATTCTTCGATGCAAAAAAATTCAGCCAATATTCATGAGCGGGTTTACAATAATCCAGTTTTTTTCATACCATATGATCTTATTGATGAAAGCTTGGATGAATGGAGATTTAGTTTAATTGGTAGATTGGATCTTGTTAAGCTCAAATTTGATGTTGCAGTGCCGATTTTAACAAAACAATGGAAATCTAAAGGTACAGTTCAATGTATTCCACTTGGTAAAGGTTTTTTTTATAATCAAATTAGATAATGCTGAAGATAAACATTATATTTGGGAGGGGTATTGGCCAGTTGAAGCTCAATCTTTAAAACTTAGAGCATGGGAACCTAATTTTAATCCTGCTAGTCAAAAATTGACAACAACTTTTGTTTGGACTCAATTTCCTGGGTTAAGTATAGATTATTGGAAGGAGAGTATTCTGATGCATATTGGGAGATCAATTGGTAAACTAGTAAAGGTAGATGATACAACTCTCAAATGGGAAGCTGGTTTTTATGCTAGAGTTCTAATTGAGATTGATTTAACAAAAAGCATTCCTAGTAAGGTGCAAGTTGATACTAAGTATGGGAACTTTGAACAGGAAGTTCAATACTCAAATTTACCAAAATTTTGTAATCATTGTTCTGTGATTGGTCATTATGCTTTTGAATGTAGATCCAAAAGGAAAGAACAAGACCAATGTGCTCCAGTAATGCCTAAGGAAGCAACAAAAGTTTGGTTGAGAGTGGAAAAAAAACAAAAGAACAAAGGCTTTGATATTTGTTTCACAGATAAGGAAATGGCAGAAAGACTCCAATCATCTCAACAAAATAAAAGTATTCCAGAAGATTTGTAGGTTGTACAAGATGAGGATAGTGTTATAGAATCAATTATTCCTCATTTGAGAGATGATGCAGAAGGCTCAAAGCAACAAGAGAGAAATGTTAATTCTGGTAAATTTCAAATACTTCAAGATATGAATGAGAATATTTTAGAATCTTTTAGTGAGTTTCCTTCTTTATCAGTAGATCAAGTAACTCAAGTTGTTGCTAGTTCTCCTTCAATAAACTCTGTAGTCAAAGTGATGCCTAGTGGTGGTCAAAATGTTACAGAGTCAGTTGATAATAATACTGCAAAACAGAAGAACAATGTAGGTAAAGTCACCACAAGGAAGCAAGCTGCAAATTTGAATACTATTGGCAGTAAATTTGGGACACTGAGAAGTAGTTCTTCTCAAACACACTCATCTAAATGAGAGTGATATTTTGGAATATCAGAGGCTTGAGGAGACCTAAAGCCAATGATAAACTAAAAAGTCTGGTCCATTCTTTCTTCCCTTATTTAGTTTTTATTGCTGAACCCAAGGTAAGAGTAACTTCAGATTTTTGCAAGAGATTGAATTTACCTAATATGCACTACAAATTAATTAATAACTCTACTTCCAATAAGAAAGGTAATATTTGGATGTTTTGGAGCTCAAGTATTACAACTCCTTCAGTAATATCTATTTCTTCTCAAGCTATCACTGTGGATGTTGGGGGATCATTAGTAATAGGTATTCATGTTGCATGCTTAACTGTTGATAGAAAAACTTTGGGAGGAATTAGAATTCTTAAGTTCTTTTGATACATGGATAGTCATTGGGGATTTTAACACTATAATGTATGCTAAGGAAAAAAAAAAGGGGGAAGAAGTCCTTTAACAATTTCCATGAATGAGTTTAACAACTGTCTTCATGTTTGTGGTTTAATCCAAGCACCAAAATCTGGAATTGAATTTTCTTGGTGTAATAATAGAGTAGGCTCAAAGAGAATTGTATGCAATCTGGTTAGAGCAGTTTTCAATGCAAAATGGTTAGACATGTATCCTGGTTGGAGCTACAAAGTGGGTGCAAGAGGGACTTCATATCATAGTGTTGTTTTAGGAGCAAATGCAGTTATTCCAAAGCCTGCAAATGTTCCTTTCAGAGCTTTAAAAGTATGGCTCAGTCATCCTGACTTTTTGAAGTTAATAAAAGAAACCTAGGAAGTTGAGGTAATTGGAAATCCTGCATTCATTTTTCTGAATAAACTTAAGAATTTGAAGCAAGTCATAAAAGATTGGAATTGGAATATTTTTGGTGATATCAGAATTCAGTTACAAAATGCAGTAAAAGAAGTAGTGCAAGCTTCTCTAATCTCTGATAGGCAACCGAATGATATTGGTTTAATGGATAAACTTGTTACTGCTAGGGGCAAACAAGAAATCTTATTACAAAAAAGTAAGGAAATAGCTCAGCAAAAAGCTAGAGTTCAATGGCTGAAGGAGGGTGCTTCTAATTTATTTATTTTTTCATACTTCTATAAAGATAAGACAGGCTCATAATGCAATCACAGAATTAGAAAGTTCAGATGGAAGTATTGTTTCTACTCAACAAGATATTTCAAGAATTTTGGTGGAATACTTTGAAAAAAATTTTAAGAAGCAAGATGTGACATTTGCTGAGAGTATATTTGCAAACATTCCTAAAGTCATAACTGATGAAGACAACCTGATGCTTAGTGCTGTCCCAAGCAATGAAGAAATTCAAAAAGCAGTTTTTGATATGGATCCAGATAGTGCTCCTGGTCCAGATGGTTTTTATGGATGGTTTTATAGATGTACATGGAATATAATTGGAAGGCAATTCATATTAGCAATTCAATATTCTTGGAGTAGAGGCTTTATCCCTAAAGGAATGAATGCAAACTTCCTTACATTGCTTCCAAAAGTTCAAGGTGCCAAGAAAGCCAATCAATTTAGACCCATTGGGTTAAGTAATTTCTGCTTTAAGGTAATAACCAAAATAATTACTTCTAGAATGGGTGGAGTGGTTGAGAAGGTAGTTTCTCCTCAGCAAGGTGCTTTTATTAAAGGGAGAAATATACAAAATCAAATTGTGTTAGCATCTGAATTAATCAATGAAATGGAGACAACTAGAAGAGGTGGAAATGTTGGTCTAAAACTGGATATAACACAAGCATATGACTCCATTAGTTGGGATTTCTTATTTCAAGCTATGCTTACATTTGGTTTCTCATCTCAGTTCATTCACTGGCTCAAAGTGTTATTTCAATCCACTAGAATATCTATGATGGTAAATAAAGGTCCCGTAGGATTCTTCTCTATTGGTAGAGTCTTAAAGCAAGGTGACCCCCTATCACCTATTTTGTTTGTTATTGCTCAGGAAATTTTAAGTATAAGAATATCATTTTTAGTTGAAGAGGGAAAATTGCTTCCAATGGTAAACATAAATGGCATACAACCAACACATATCTTCTTTGCTGATGACATATTTTTGTTCTGTAATGGTGATAAAAGGAATATTGAGAAGTTATTGAATCTTTTGAAAGATTATCAACACTCATGGACAGATTGTACGTTTGGAAAAGAGCAAGTGTTTTGTAGGGGGTACTTCTAAAAGCAGGAAGGTGCAAATTGCTAATATTTGTGGTATGTCACTTTCAAAGTTCCCAGATAAATATCTAGGTGTCAACCTTGTACCAGGAAGAATTAAATCAAGTCATGTTTGGTACTGTGTGGATCAATTACAGAGCAAGATGCCTGGATGGATGGAAAGATGTTATCTTTTCAATAAAGACTCATTCTGGTTAAACATGTTTTATGCAGCATACCAATATACAACATGTCTGTATATAAATGGCCTAGAAAAGTTTTACTTGAATGTGATAGAATAATTAGAAATTTCCTTTGGTCTGGAGATCCATCAAAGAAAAAAAATTTAACTGTCAAATGGGAAGAGGTAAATCCTCCATTCTCAGAAGGAGGACTGGGGTTAAGAAGCTTAGAAGACATTAACAAATCACTTCTTATGAAATTAGCTTGGAAAATGCAGAATAGTGATGATGAATGGACTAAATTTTTTCGAGCTAAATTTAAAGATAAAGATGGCTTGTGGATAAATTACTATAAGAAGTCTTCTATATGGCCTGGAATAAAATGGGTGTTGGATGATGTTTTTAATAATTCAAGATGGCTAGTTGGAGATGGAGAAAGCATCTTAGTATGGAATGACATTTGGATCACAAGTAAGCCATTAAAAACTCTTTATCCTGAAAATTCTTTCATGCTACAGAATCCTGAGCTTAAGGTGAAACATTTATTAAGAAACAATGAATGGATTATTCCTTCTGAAATATCACACTTGTTAGATGTAAATGAGCTACCAGTAGTGGATGGTAAGAAAGACAAGAAAATATGGGTATGGTCATAAACTGGTGATTTCACAGTTGCATCTGCTATTAACTGTATAAGTAAAAAATTCCCTGATATGTATTGGACAAAAAAGATTTGGAAAAATACATTTCATCCTAGTGTTTCAAGTGATAATAAGAGGTGTATGGAACACTGATGAAAACATGAGAAGAAGGGATTCAATCTAGCATCCAGATGTTCCTTTTGCAAGCAATCTGAAGAATCTACTGAACATATTCTATGGTACTGATATTTCAGTGAGAAGATTTGGCAATGGATGGGTGGTATGTTTGCTTTCTTTAATCCTATATCAATTGATGAGGTGTTCAATCTAACAAAATCCAAAAGCCCAGCAGTAAAAGAAGTCTGGAGGACTGCTGCTTTCATTACTATGAAAGAATTATGTTTCCTTATAAACAAAGTAGTTTTTGAAGATATACAACCAAATGCAGAGGCTTTGAAGTAGAGGATAATGCATTGTACTAAGGAATGTGAAGTTAGAATGAATGGTTGTATGTGGAATACAGTGGAGGACTTACAAATTCTTAAATCTTCTGGAATGAAATGTAGGAGAGTGAAGCATATCAAGATACAAGAATGTTTCTTTTCTTTTCCCACTGGAGATCAAATTTTACTATGTTGTGATGGAGCTGCAAGAAACAACCCTGGTGAGGCAGGATATGGTTTTGTAGGAAGGGACTCAACAGGCACTGTTTTAATTGTTGTTGCAGGTGGAATGGGTATTGCAACAAATTTCATGGCAAAGGTGTTTGCAGTCATAAATGCATGTGAATGGGCTATAAGAAAAGGTTTCTTAAAGATATGCATCAGGACTGATTCTAAAGCATTCATAAACTCTTTTTCATCCAGGAAAATACCTTGGTATATGCAGACAAGGTGGAACAAAATAGTAGATGTGCTTATTAGCTGCCAATTTATTCACAGTTATAGAGAGATTAACTTCTCTGCTGATAGTCTTGCAAAGATGGGAGCTCTTCTACTTAGAGGTGAAAAGATAATATTCTTAAGTAGACCTTCTTTTATGTTGCACATGTAAAATCCTGATACTACATATTATAGATTTAGTTGAGTTGTGAGGAATGCTTGCCTGTAAGCATTTAGTTCTGAGTGTTGTTGTTATTTTTGATCACTTTTTGTAAAATCTTTTTGAAATCAATGAAATTATTATTAAGAAAAAAAAAAGATTATCGTTTGTTTCTACCATTATGAATATTTATGATTGATTGATTGGTTGATTTCAGAGGCCCTACTAAACTGATCCCTTGATTGATATATTGCTAGTAACGGGTTAGGATATCCGTAATTATTGAATAACCCTTACACAAGTAGAAAACGTGAGACCTTGCAAAGGGATTCTTTGGAGCAATCGCGTGTAGAAATAATACTAGTAAGTGAACCGATCGTACCGAGTTTAACTGCTAGGACCGAACCTAGATTCATAAACCCTAAAGCATTCGATTGAGTTACATCTTGTAGGCGTACCTCAAGGTGGCTCAGACGGATAGAATCCGATAGAAAAGTGTACCTGTTATTCGATGATATTAGGAGTCTTGGGGGTAGCTAAGCGTACCTGTTACCCTACGGTTGGTGATAATCTATGATTAATGACGAATAAATAATTATATTACTTTGATAAATGTTTAGTAACAAAGAAGGATTCCTCGATCATACTCCTCATCCTTGATTACATCTTAATTTATTTGCTTTATTATTTACTTTGCTTTATTTACAACCTACAAACAAAACCCCCCATTTATGACAATTGACAACTGAAAACTCCCCGCTCTTCGTGGGAACGATCCTTACTTCCATTATATTACCAGTTAATTATGTGAAAATAAGTAATTTAATTTGTTGCGCTCACGACACGCACCAATTATCAATTGGTTCCTGTTCACCTTGATTTATCATAAGACGGAACAAAACTTTGTAGGTACTTCTGTGGGAGACAGATTTATATATCAGAATAGACTTATCTGTGGGAGACAGATTTGTTTATAAGTCTTCGACTTTGGGTCGTAGCAACTCTTAGTTGTGGGTGAGATCATCCAAGGGAATAAAGTGCGCAGAATCCGACGTGGTTCTAGAGGCGTAAGGAAGGTGACTGTACCTTAATCGGTGTGAGACTTGGTTAGGGCTCAACTACATTCCAGTCCGAAGTAAACTTGTAGTAGGATATTGTCTGTAGCGGCTTAATACAATGTGGTGTTAAATTCTGGACTAGGTCCCGGGGTTTTTATGCATTTGCGGTTTCCTCGTTAACAAAATATTTGGTGTTTGTGTTATTTCTTTTCCGCATTATATTTGTTTATATAATTGAAATATCACAGGTTGTGCGTAGTTCAATCAATTGGTAAATCCGACCTTGTTTGTTAGATATAAATTGATTGACACTTGGGCATTGGTCTTTGGTACCGTCCAAGTATTTCTCACATCAACCAGGCTCATAGATTTCTATCTGTTTGATTAGAGAAAAAAAGATATAACTCTTTGATATCTTTCATGGTTGAGCTCGTTTTTAAGCTGGTGCTCTCGGAACAATATTAAAGTTGGTCAATACAGATTGCCGAACGAATTATTGGGTATGGTTGTTATACCCCCGCTTTTTCAATTGGTATAATAGTAGGCAAACACGTTAAAGACCTCATAAGTCTGTGTTTGTAGCAATCTGACTCTATGGACAATAAAGTCTCCATAAACGCTTCACCAGGTTTAAATCTACCCAACTCCGAGTGTGTTCTAGAAACCATCGATGAGGTTGAGAGTCTTGATCTGGAGAAAATCATCAAAAATCTTTGTCGATAAAAACAGCGTTTGATAAGGAAAATTGATGGTCTTCATTGCGAAATTCTATCTTTGGAATAGCCATTATTGTGAGTACACATAGCTATGTCCAACGATTTTCATCTTCATGTTTTTAGATTTATTTATTTAAATTCTAAGTTTTTGGAAGATTATTTTTGTAATTTTAATCTTTATGATTTTGTATATTGCAAATTGTTATGGGATATGTTGTTTCCGTCCCTTGACTGTCCCATACTTGTTCAAAAGTTATCTCTATTATGTCGATATGAATGTATTGATAGAAGATAGAATGAACTTTTGACATTACAAAAGTTAAAGCTTTTTATGTCATTATTTGATGGAAGAAAGGATGAACTTTTGTTTACAAGGATTAAGTCTATTATATGTCATTGTGTAAATAGTGATGGAAAATAGAATGAATCCTTGTATATTCCGCAGTATTGATCTTCTCCGATCCACATTTCTGCGCATATACTGTGTTGCTCCATACGTTTTCTTATGTTGAGCATGACCAATTGAATTGATCATTCTCTTGTGGTCAGTTTAGTTGTTGCTCCGTGAGTTCTCTTATGACGAGCATGACCAATTGAATTGATCACGTTATGGTTAGTTTAGTTGTGTAATCCGACTAAATTAATTATAGGTTTTCTTGTGATTAATTTAGTTGTGTAATTCGATTGAATTAGTCATGGGTTCTCTTGTGGTTAATTCAATTTAATATTTTGGATACAAATTCATGTTTACATGTGATTTGGTTTGTCCAAAGAAATCCTTCTTTTCTTGTGAAAGTAAGGTCCCCTTTGTTGCTCTTTCGGGAATGACATTTAATGGGGGAGAGTTCTTTTGAACTTGTGCTTAATTTCCATATCTTTGTGGGGAGTGCGGCTGTGGAATATTATAGGGGTTATCTTGTATCTTTATAAACTCCTTGATGAATGCATTTAGCTTTGGCTATATGATTGAATCTAAATTTGCTTGTATGTTAATACACCTTTGGTCATGAAGTATCTCCGTGGAAATTTCATTAGGATCCCACTAATTTTCGTACCTTTGCCAATTTTTTTGACAAAAAGGGGGAGAATTAATGTGTAGTTCACACTACAAATACATATGGTTTACGGATCATTATGTAAGGGGGAGTGGTTTTCATGTTGAGATGAAGTATTGACTAAGGGGGAGTGATACTTATCACCATAGTGTTATTGTCAAAGTTGTGATACAATTGAACTTTGATGCTGTGTAATAATACTATGACACTGTATAACAATGATTGGGAGCATTTGTTTTCTCATTGTTATAGCTACGGATCTTCAACTAACGATGGTGCTAAACTTACAACCTTTGGAATTATTGGAGTACTTGGAAGTGACGAAGATTTCGAGTCATGTTGAAGATTCCAAAGAGATCAAGCATGTGGATGATAAGCTACAATTTTTATCTATTTTGTAATCCATATGTATTGATAGTTTTGTCACTAAAAATTACAAAAGGGGAGATTGTTAGAGCATTGCTCGGTCGAACTCGCATGCGTTGCTATCTCAAGCATGTTTGTCAATATTAGTGATCAAAACTATAAGTCTTGATTTCTAGCCTATTTATAGATGTCTCGGACTAGGACATAGATAGTGTAGTTGAGCTTAGTTTTCTCGGCGTTCATCATTTGAAGACGAAGAACTACTAAGGGGAGCTTGTGGAACTTCTTCGACAAAAGGTATGTGGAGACTTAAACCCATCTATCACTTGGAAAGTCTATTTCTACTCTATCTCCTTTAATTGAGAAATAAGTCATTTTACGATATAGTTTTCTACTATACACATTTGAGATTTCGAGCTGAGTATATCTCGCTTACATATTTCTCGAAATATGTGTTGGCAAGCTTTCGCTTTAGCCATGTTCATCTTTACTCGTGACGAAAGTCATGTTGACATTTCAATAACTTGAAAATTGCTTTGATGCTAATAGTGTGTGAAAACGGCTATTGTCATTATAGAAGAATGTTTCAATGATTGGAATGTAGAGTTGATAATGTAACCATCTTTGGATATAAGCATATATAGTGTGTTCGCACATTAGTGTATAAATCCATGAACCGGGAGCCAAATGTATGCATATGTGTGTATACGAAATCTGTGAAGGAGATAAGATAAGTATGCGTACCCGTACGCATACTAGCGGAAGTTTTCGAACCGAAAATATCTGTTGGGTTTGGGAATTACAAACTCCTAAACTAGTCACCTTAAGTATGCGTACCCATACACATACTGGCGGAAGTTTTCGAACCGAGAATTTCTGCTGAGTTTGGAAACTTAGCAAACTCAAAATCCGGTTGCTTAAGTACGCATACCCGTAAGCATACTTAAGCTGGTTATTTTTATCAAATCGGTCTGTTCATGAACTTAAACATTTAAATCTTAAGGAATGCAATCTTTGCAAACCGTGGCTATAATGTTCATGATTGATTCAAGTGAATCAAACCGATTTTGCTTCAATTGTGTTCTTGTATAATTCATGAGAATATAGCAATTGAACAACTCATTAACTAGTTTCATTTGAGTCATTTGAACTAGTTATGGTTAAGATGAATAAGGTTGATATGAGAGTAATCATATGGCTAACCTCGGTTAACTATTTATGAACCAACATGGTGTACACGTTTAGGTGCGGCTACATAAACCTAAATAAGGGTACATTTCATTTGTGTGTAACAAGCTAAGTTCGATCTAACGGTTGAAAGATATTAGCTTAGTTGAATCAGGTTTTTCATCTAACATTGATTATTGAATGCTTTGTTACCAAGGTAACTTAGATTGCAAACCCTGATTTGAAAACTATATAAGGGAGAACTCTATTAACTAGGAAACCTAATCCCCACACCTCCTGTGTGTTACTATTTGCATAACTAGAGTCGATTCTCCTTTAACCTTAGGTTTCTTCTCGAGACCCTATAGGTTAACGACTTGAAGACTTCATTGGGATTGTGAAGCCAGACCCAACTATTCTCTTTGTAGTTGCGTGATCTGATCTTGCTGTTTCTATCGTGTTGAGTACAATTGGAATAATTGACTCGAGATTTTATATCTCCGATAGGCAAGATAAAATTAGTCACAAACATCTTCGTATCATCGTTTGTGATTCCACAATAACTTGTTTCGCTAGTCGATTAAGTTTATTGTGAGGTGATTGATAATACTAGGCTGTTCTTCGGGAATATAAGTCCGGTTTATCAATTGGTTCATGTTCACCTTGATTTATTAAAAGACGGTAAAAAAACTCTTGGGTATTTCTGTGGGAGACAGATTTATTCAATCCTATAGACTTTTCTATGTAATACAGATTTGTTTATCAAGTCTTAGAATTTGGGTCGTAGCAACTCTTGGTTGTGGGTGAGATCAGCTAAGAGAATCAAGTGCGTAGTATCCTGCTGGGATCAGAGACGTAAGGAGCGCAACTATACCTTGAATCAGTGTGAGATTGATTAGGTTTAAACTACAGTCCAGTCCGAAGTTAATTTGTAGTAGGATAGTGTCTGTAGCGGCTTAATACAGTGTGGTGTTCAGTCATGACTAGGTCCCGGGGTTTTTATGCATTTGCGGTTTCCTCGTTAACAAAATTCTGGTGTCTGTGTTATTTCTTTTCCGCATTATATTTTGTTATGTAATTGAAATATCACAGGTTGTGCGTTAAGATTAATCAATTAGAATAACCAACCTTTGGTTGTTGATTTACATTGATTGACACTTGAACCTTAGTCTTTGGTACCGTTCAAGTAATTCCTCTTATATTCAATCGGGCTCACAGATTTTTATTTGCTTATTGCGTATTGAATTAAGAGTTAGAGATATTTACACTCTTTGATATACTTTACTCTAGATTGAGTCTTACTGTCTAGTTGATTCTTGTTGATGGTGGTTTTTAGTTCAAGGCTAAAATTGTAAAACCCTGTATTGAATGCGCCATCGCTCTGCAAAGAGGTTGAGCCATTTAAAAGTGATGAGTGCTCAAACCTCTCAACTTACATATGTATTGAGCAATTCAACATATTTACAAAATTTATCCAGAATGGTGCGTGAAGCAACAATCCCAGATATTCTGTAAATTTTAACGTATTGCATTATTCACTAATGCATGACCTGCCTGGTATTTTCCTATGCTATGTTCCCAGTCGAACTCTCAATATTGGCATGACATGACAATTAATGTTCACTCGCAGCGGAGTAGCATGAATCTCCCGAAGTGTCAGTATTGAGACCTGCATGAAAACACTCACGTAGGCTACACCACCCTCTGATAAAGAGATCAGTGTGTTTACACACTTTTTAATTAAAAGTTAGCGCGATCGAACGCATTTAAATTCCTTAAGGAAAATCTAGACTGTCCATATCAGTCTTAAGAAACGATCACGACCACACGATTTGGCCACACAATTCAACAAGCCTAGCCTACTCCTAGCGGAACTAGGCGATTGTCATGATAAACATCGGCGGGCCCACTAACATCCCGACCGGTCAAAATCCCTTTAGCTCATCCGCTACACCCTTGAACGCTCACCAAAACATAGGTGATCGCGCTGTTTTAAAAGAGCTCAAACGAGCTAAAATCGGCAAATACGGTCTCAAACACATCACGACCGCCCAACTTAGCTAGCCTAGTTGGACGGCTTAGATTTTCCTTTGAACAATCAAAGAAGTGCTAGCGTGTTCACCGGCGACCCAGCTATACCCATGATCGATCGACTTGCCACGGCAAGCCAAGAGTGTATAGAATCGCTCGCCCAAAGTAGGGTGAACACGCTGCTTTAGAAACCCTAAATTGCGTTTGCGGCAACAAGATACTGTCGCAAATCGATCACAATTGTCCATCTTTTCCGGCCAAAGTGGGTGGCTTAGATTCAATTTTAGGCGACCCAAAAGATGTCAACGCGCTCACTGGCGACCCGCCTTTGCATAAGGCCGATCGGCCTGCTCAAATTAGCGCCCAGCGCTTTCAATCGATCAGCCAAAATAGGGTTGGCCGCACGGCTCCTAAACCCTAAATTACATCAACGGCAGTATACAACTGCCGCAAATCATCTCGTCCGTCCAACTTCGCTAGCTTGGTCGGACGGCTTAGATTGGATTCTAGATGGACAACGGCGTGGCACTGTGATCACCGGCCACCCGTCTTCCATGAGGAGCAATCGGCCAAGACATGGCCTTCGAACGATCACCCAAAAGAGGCTGGTCGCGCTGCTTACATAATCCAACGGCAGCCATCAACTGCCGCAAATCATCTCAGCCACTCAACTTGGATAACCAATTTAACCGGCCCAGATCTAATCTGGATCGACCGATAGGATGTTAAAATGGCCACCAGCTACCACTCTCTCATAGGGACCGACCAGCCAACCCCTGGGATGCGCGCGTGGCTCCTACCAACTCCCTGAAAATGGCTGGTCATGCTCCTTTTAAGACATTAAGATCTGCGACTAACTCAGACGATCTTTAAAACAACAATGCTTTATACGCATCAATTATAAACGATGCTTCATAAATATTGATTTCACAAATAGTTTATTATTTGACCTAAAATCACTATGTGCTGCTTTTAGCGGCGAGTCTCGCGACTTGACCCACTTACTCGAGACATCAAACATGTCACAAACTGGGGGATGCTCACTGGGGTATTGGTCTGGCGGTTTACAGCGTGCGGCGTGCAACGCGCCCATTACGAGAACGTGTTAGGAAAGAACGGACGGTTAACAGCAATGAGAGTAGTGGGTGAAAGTGTGACCAGTTTTCCCTCATAATGGAAACGTGGTGATCACCACTTTTTATACAACCCCACTTCTCCACTGCTTAATCACCTCCACTTCCTAAGAGATCAAGGGGTGCTCGAACATGACTTGTATAAATAGGATTTCAACCTATTTCAACAGAGGACAAGTGTTATCAACACAAGTATCCAGAAAACACCAAGAACTGATAGCTTACGTTCTGCAAGCCAGTTCCACTTTATAATACAAGTCATAAAACAGCTACACCTTCATAATTCAACATTCTTATCTCAAACACCTTCTTCGCTTCCCTCCCTAAGATCAACCCCTCTCCTTCACTTTGTGACCGAATTGAATCTGGAATGGCCATTTCTTTGTTTAGGCCAGAGTCTTACAAATTGGTCTCTCAAATCTAAAAGTACTCCCGTGCAGTGCATTTGTTTAGGGTTTGAATTCGTTTCTCATCAACACACCCAAATTTACCAAAAACAGCAGAATCAGTTTTTACCCCAAAACAACTGGCGACCACAGTGGGAGATTAATCTCTCGGTTGCAAGATCAATTTTTAATTTCATTTTTAATTTCCTAAATTTCTCAAGATGGTTGATCTTAGGAATGGTTCAGAAACCCTCAATCTCAACTTTACTTCCCCTATCACTGACAATACTTCACATGTTATTCCTGAATCCGTTCTTCCATTTAAAACCATTGTCGAGGCTATGGAGTCTCAATATTTAACAACTATTCATGATTTGATGAAAATCCTGAATGATATTGTCAGGGATCAAGCTATTATTGTCAAGACGCAAGACAAAGTATTTACGCTTTTGAAAGACCTCACAGATCAACTATCGAAGGGACCAACATGTATTCATTCTGGAGGAAACGCCATCAACAATTCATTTTGGACTAATACTGATAATCAAGAGATGTTTTCTCAAGCTCGGAAAGAAGACTCGTGGGATTTGTCATGTTCTCATCAGAGTCCTCGCAATGAAAAGATGATTTCATTATGTGCGTCCTTCCTGGAAAGTATCAATTCCCATATTGCATCAGAAGCTGCTAAGAGATCCGCTGCTGCTTTACTCAGTCGATCCGGACCGTCCCAGAATGAGAAAGCTCGTAAAGATGTTCAAGAAAGCAGGCATCCTTCCAATCATTAAACCTGTTCCTCAGGGTTCAGTTAATAACTCATTCCACAATCATGAAAAAGGCTGCAATGGGGCTTTTTCTGATTATGAGCATAACATTTCTTCTACTTATAACTGTAAAAAGAACAATGTTATGTGGATGACTAATAATCCTGAAAGACCTGTAAGAAGAAAAAGGTGTCGAAGAAAGAAAAATTCTTCAAACTTCTCTCTTTCCCTCAATAATGATCTTGCTTCTTAAATAGATGTTCCAGACTTCATTCACATCAACAATCGTGCTTCGGAACTCAAGACCAATATCAATGGTCTCAAGCGCAAGATCAAGCAAGCGAGAAAAGTAGTTGATTCAGGTAATTTATGTTCTTCCCTTGAAAATTCTTTTGAAAGTATGCATAAGAACTCTGATTTAAGTCAAGGGAGTAAAAAGGAATGTGTCAGCTCCCCTGATGAACTTCATGTTCATTACCATACAACTTGACTAGTTGATATATGTGTATCCTCTTTGAGACCAATAAGAAGATACACATAACTATCAAGAAGACACATTCTACTTGACATTTGGTCCTTGTTGTATTTTTTTTTTTTTTTGGCTTTGATCTTCCTCCCATAGCTTTGCTCCGGACAACCTTTTTGTTCGTCTGATGCTCTCCTATTTGACTGTTGATGACTCATCCTTGAACTAACTTTTCTGTCATTTTTTAAAAACTTGTTGTTAAATGGTTGTTCCTTTAGTTCCGTGACCATTGATCCCTGGGTCAATAACCGTGAACTCTGTTCACCTAAACTGTTATCAAACGTTTCCAAGTAACCCTAGGGCTTTCTTGTATGAAACTATATATATATATATATATATATATATATCAAAGTCATTCTTGGATATACATATATTGGTTCGGAAACACTAAGTCTCTCTTGGATTGGAGTGCACAATGGAAGGATGCAATACGAACGACAAGTATGATGATGCCAATGCTTTTGAACTTCACGAAGAACCCGTCTCCATTGTCTGCTATAAAGCAATTGATCATGAAAAAGATCTTCAAATTCAGATGTCAGTTCAATTGGTTGGAAATCTTCTTCAATATTTTGAGGTCGTTTATGAATAGCTTGAGATTGCATCAAAGAATCTGGATTTTCGAAAAAAGGAGATAAAGAAAGCATCTGATGAACTAGATTTTGTCCGTTCCTTGATTACTGATCATGTCTAAGTTTCTTATTATGTCTTGTAAATCTACTTTTAGAGAATTTATTTCTTGTTTTTAGAAGAATAACTAGGGTTTGGAATAGCCATTATTGTGAGTACACATAGCTATATCCAACGATTTTCATCTTCAGGTTTTTAGATTTATTTATTTAAATTCTAAGTTTTTGGAAGATGCTTTTTGCAATTTGAATCTTTATGGTTTTGTATATTGCAAATTTTTATGGGATATATTGTTTACGTCCGTGAACCTTGACTGTCCCATACTTGTTCAAAAGTTATCTCTATTATGTCGATATGAATGTATTGATAGAAGATAGAATGAACTTTTGACATTACAAAAGTTAAAGCCTTTTATGTCATTATTTGATGGAAGAAAGGATGAACTTTTGTTTACAAGGATTAAGTCTATCATATGTCATTGTTCAAATAGTGATGGAAAATAGAATGAATCCTTGTATATTTCGCAGTATTGGTATTCTCCGATCCACATTTCTGTGCATATACTATGTTGCTCCATAAGTTTTCTTATGTTGAGCATGACCAATTGAATTGATCATTCTCTTGTGGTCAGTTTAGTTGTTGCTCCGTGAGTTCTCTTATGACGAGCATGACCAATTGAATCGATCACGTTGTGGTTAGTTTAGTTGTGTAATCCGACTAAATTAATTATGGGTTTTCTTGTGATTAATTTAGTTGTGCAATTCGATTGAATTAGTCATGGGTTCTCTTGTGGTTAATTCAATTGAATATTTTGGATCCAAATTCATGTTTACATGTGATTTGGTTTGTCCAAAGAAATCCTTCTTTTCTTGTGAAAGTAAGGTCGCCTTTGTAGTTCTTTCGGGAATGACATTTAATGTGGGAGAGTTCTTTCGAACTTGTGCTTAATTTCCATATCTTTGTGGGGAGTGCGGCTGTGGAATATTATAGGGGTTATCTCGTATCTTTATAAACTCCTTGATGAATGCATTTAGCTTTGGCTATATGATTGCATCTAAATTTGTTGGTATGTTAATACACCTTTGGTCATGAAGTATCTCCGTGGAAATATCATTAGGATCCCGCTAATTTTCGTACCTTTGCCATTTTTTTGACAAAAAGGAGGAGAATTAATGTGTAGTTCACACTACAAATACATATGGTTTACGGATCATTATGTAAGGGGGAGTGGTTTTCATGTTGAGATGAAGTATTGACTAAAGGGGAGTGATACATATCACCATAGTGTTATTGTCAAAGTTGTGATACAATTGAACTTTGATGCTGTGTAATAATACTATGACACTGTATAACAATGATTGGGAGCATTTGTTTTCTCATTGTTATAGCTACGGATCTTCAACTAACGATGGTGCTAAACTTACAACCTTTGGAATCATTGGAGTACTTGGAAGTGACGAAGATTTCGAGTCATGTTGAAGATGCCAAGGAGATCAAGCTTGTGGATGAGAAGCTACAATTTTTATCTATTTTGTAATCCATATATATTGATAGTTTTGTCACTAAAATTGATAAAAGGGGGAGATTGTTAGAGCATTGCTCGGTCGAACTCGCATGCGTTGCTATCTCAAGCATGTTTGTCAATGTAGTGATCAAAACTATAAGTCTTGATTTCTAGCCTATTTATAGATGTCTCGGACGAGGACATAGATAGTGTAGTTTAGCTTAGGTTTCTCGGCGTTCATCATTTGAAGACGAAGAACTACTAAGGGGAGCTTGTGGAACTTCTTCGACAAAAGGTATGTGGAGACTTAAACTCATCTATCACTTGGAAATTCTATTTCTACTCTATCTCTTATAATTGAGACATAAGTCGTTTTACGATATAGTTTTCTACTATACACATTTGAGATTTCGAGCTGAGTATATCTCGCTTATATATTTCTCGAAATATGTGTTTGAAAGCTTTCGCTTTAGCCATGTTCATCTTTACTCGTTATGAAAGCATGTTGACATTTCAATAACTTGAAAATTGCTTTGATGTTAATAGTGTGTGAAAACGGCTATTGTCATTATAGAAGAATGTTTCAATGATTGGAATGTAGAGTTGATAATGTAACCATCTTTGGATATAAGCATATATAGTGTGTTCGCACATTAGTGTATAAATCCATGAACCGGGAGCCAAGTGTATGCATACGTGTGTATACGAAATTGGTGAAGGAGACAAGATAAGTATGCGTACTCATATGCATACTGGCGGAAGTTTTCGAACCGAAAATATCTGCTGGGTTTGGGAATTACAAAATCAGAAACTAGTCACCTTAAGTATGCGTACCTATACGCATACTGGCGGAAGTTTTCGAACCGAGAATTTTTGCTAAGTTTGGAAACTTAACAAACTCAAAATCCGGTTGCTTAAATACGCATACCCGTACGCATACTTAAGATGGTCATTTTTATCAAATCGGTTTGTTCATGAACTTAAACATTTAAATCTTAAGGAATTCAATCTTTGCAAACCGTGGCTATAATGTTCATGATTGATTCAAGTGAATCGAACCGATTTCGCTTCAATTGTGTTCTTGTATAATTCATGAGAATATAGCAATTGAACAACTCATTAACTAGTTTCATATGAGTCATTTGAACTAGTTATGGTTAAGATGAATAAGGTTGATATGAGAGTAATCATATGGCTAACCTCGATTAACTATTTATGAACCAACATGGTGTACACGTTTAGGTACGGCTACATAAACCTAAATGAGAGTACATTTCATTTGTGTGTAACAAGCTAAGTTCGATCTAATGGTTGAAAGATATTAGCTTGGTTAAATCAGGTTTTTCATCTAACGGTGATTATTGAATGTTTTTTTACCAAGGTAACTTTGATTGCAAACCCTGATTTGAAAACTATATAAGGGAGAACTTTAGCAAATGGGAAACCTAATCCCCACACCTCTTGTGTGTTACTAGTTGCACAACTAGAGTCGATTCTCCTTTAGCCTTAGGTTTCTTCTCGATACCCTGTAGGTTAATGACTTGAAGACTTCATTGGGATTGTGAAGCTAGACCCAACTATTCTCTTTTTAGTTGCGTGATTTGATCTTGTTGTTTCTATCGTGTTGAGTACAATTGGAATAATTGACTCGAGATTTTATATCTCCGATAGGCAAGATAAAATTAGTCACAAACATCTTCGTCTCATCGTTTGTGATTCCACAATAACTTTTTTCGCTAGTCGATTAAGTTTATTGTGAGGTGATTGATAATACTAGGCTGTTCTTCGGGAATATAAGTCCGGTTTATCAATTGGTTCATGTTCACCTTGATTTATCAAAAGACGACACAAAAACTCTTGGGTATTTATGTGGGAGACAGATTTATTCAATCCTATAGACTTTTCTATGTGATACAGATTTGATTATCAAGTCTTAGACTTTGGTTCGTAGCAACTCTTGGTTGTGGGTGAGATCAGCTAAGGGAATCAAGTGCGTAGTATCCTGCTGGGATCAGAGACGTAAGGAGCGCAACCGTACCTTGAATCAGTGTGAGATTGATTAGGTTTCAACTACAGTCCAGTCCGAAGTTAATTTGTAGTAGGATAGTGTCTATAGCGGCTTAATACAGTGTGGTGTTCAGTCATGACTAGGTCTCGGGGTTTTTCTGTATTTGCGGTTTCCTTGTTAACAAAATTCTGGTGTCTGTGTTATTTCTTTTCCGCATTATATTTTGTTATGTAATTGAAATATCACAGGTTGTGCGTTAAGATCAATCAATTAGAATATCCAACCTTTGGTTGTTGATTTACATTGATTGACACTTGAATATTGGTCTTTGGTACCGTTCAAGTAATTCCTCTTATATTCAATCGGGCTCACGGATTTTTATTTGCTGATTGCGGATTGAATTAAGAGTTAGATATATTTACACTCTTTGATATACTTTACTCTAGATTGAGTCTGACTGTCTAGTTTATTCTCTAGAAAGTGTATTGGAGTAAGTCCTCTCAGATTGCCAAACGAATTGTTGGGTGTGGTTGTTAGACCCCCGCATTTTCATGTATGCCTTTCAATAGAAGTTTAAAGGTTGTTAGTGATCTTCACAAGAAAGCTGAACAACTGTTTACGGCTCTAAAAAGGTGTACAAAACTAACAAGAAAACCCAAATGGGATAGTAGTGTTAGTATGGGAGATTTTGCTCTAAAATGAACATCACCCTTCCAATGGTTCCTTGTTACCGGATGTAGCCGGCATATGACTGGATATCTTTCTTGGTTTGCGAACTCGGGCGATTTTGAAGGAGGTCTAGTAACATTCGTAGATGGGAGTTATTACTATATAAGCAAGAAGGGAATGATCAAACTACCAGGCGTTCCTAAAATCCATGATGTCGTATACGTTAAAGGTATGACTGCTAATCTTCTTTCTGTTAGTCAAATTTGTGACAAAGGCCATAAGTTGTCTTCAATGCGAATGGATGTGACATTGCAGATAAGACTGAAAAGGTGATTTTTCAGGGAACTCGTGGTAAAAATAACTGTTATCTCTTGGATACTCAGTTTAATAATTGTTGCAATTTGACTAAGGTGGAATCTACATATCTTTGGCATGATCTTTTTGGTCACATCAATTACCGCCTTCTAACTAAGATCATTAATAAAGAACTTGTTAGAGGCGTTCCCAAAATCAATTCTAAGATTGATAGTGTCTGTGGTGCCTATAAAATAGGTAAACAAACAAAATATCCACATAAATCATCTCGAGATATTCTCACTAAAGCTCTGCTTGATTTAATTCATATGGATCTCTTCGGTCCTATTCAACAACCTACTGCTGCTGGGAAGAAGTATGCTTTAGTCATGGTAGTTGATTACACCAGATTCACTTGGGTAGCATTTTTAGCTCATAAGAATGAAACCCTTGGTGAATTCAAGATTATTGTTAAAAGAATCCAGAACGAACAGGGTCGCAAGCTAAAGAAAATTAGAAGTGACCGTGGAAATAAATTCAAGGACACTAAGGTGTTTGAATTTTGTGATAAACTGGGGATTATTCAATAATACTCACCGTCCATTACTCCACTAGCCAATGGAGTTGCAGAAAGGAAGAATATGAACATTCAGGAAATGGCAAGGGTAATGCTCCATAACAAAAACTTACCGTTAAAGTTTTGGGGACAAGTTGTTTTCACAGCATGCTATTTGATCAACCATTTCTATCTACAATCAAAGACCCTAAATACTCCTTATGAGTTGTGGTACGGTAAGAAGCCCAACTTACACTATCTCAGAGTGTTTGGCAGTAAGTGCTACATTCTAAAAGATCGAGAATAGAAGGGGAAATTTGATTCCAAAAGCGATGAAGGTATTTTTTCTTGGCTATGCATATGACAGTCGTGGTTTTCGAGTATAAAATCTCAGAACCCATGTTATGATGGAATCAGCAAATGTTATCATTTACGATCTGAGCGATTTCCGTCATGAAGACCCTCCTGTTGAATTTCCTCCAACGGAGACAATTGAGAAAGTCAAAGAAATCCCAGAATCAGTAGAATTTGTTTCAACGGTTGCTGATCCTGACATTTTTAGTGACGAGGAGAGAACCCCTAGTTAGGGTATTCATGTGGAACGAGAACGTGCTCCTCCTAGGCACCTCTGGGTTCAAAGGAATCATGATACTAACAGTATTATTGGAGGGAAAGATTCTACAGCTAAGACGAGAGGACAACTTCAAAATATTTGCAATATTGGATGTTATCTATCGCAAGTAGAACCAAAAAACGTTGATGAAGCTATTAGCGATCCTTTCTGGGTAAATGCAATGCATGAAGAGTTAAATAAATTCGAAAGACAAGATGTATGGGAACTCGTACCTTGTACCTCCAATGTAAATATTGTTGGCACTAAATGGATATTCAAGAACAAGTTATATGAATTTGGCACAATTGTCAGAAACAAAGCTAGACTTGTCGCTCAGGGATACTCACAGATTGAAGGTATCGATTTTGGCGAGACCTTTGCTCTTGTAGCACGCCTTGAGTCCATTAGAATACTATTAGCTCATGCTTGTTTTCTCAAGATTAAGCTATTTTAAATGGACGTAAAATCTGCATTCTTAAATGGATGTCTAAAGGAAGAGGTCTATGTTGCTCAACCTAAAGGATTTGAAAGTTTAGAATTTCCAGATCATGTCTTTAGGATCAGAAAGGCATTATATGGATTAAAACAAGCACCATGTGCCTGGTTCGAAAAAATAACCACTTCTCTTCTTAGGAAAGGTTTTTCGAGAGGCGGTGCTGATAAAACATTGTTTACCAAATGGAGTGGGAAGGATGTTGTTATTTCTCAAGTATATGTAGATGATATCATCTATGGATCAACCTCTGAGAAACTTGCAAAATATTTTCAAGTCTCTCTTGGAAAGGAATTTGAGATGAGCAATGTTGGTGAATTAAACTTCTTTTTAGGATTACAGATTCAACAATACAAGGATGGAATTTACTTATCTCAAGAAAAATATGCCAGGGATCTTGTAAAAAGGTTCGGTCTTGAGAAGTCAACTCCAAAAATTACTCATATGCCCACTACTGGTAAGCTGCATAGATGAGAAAGGTATCAATGTGGATCAGAAACTTTATCGATCAATCATTGGAAGTCTTTTATATCTTACAGCTACGAGACCTGATATTGCTTTTAGTGTTGGTTTTTGTACTAGATTTCAGGCAAATCCAAAGGAATCTCATCTTGCAGCTGCAAAAGGGATCAGGCGATACATTCAACATACTATCGGTTATGGTCTATCTTATACTTTTGATACTAACACTGATCTTACTGCTTATTCAGATGCTGATTGGGCAGGATGTGTGGGAGACAGAAAGAGTACATCCGGGTTTTTTTACTATGTAGGGTTGAATCTTGTGGCATGGCATAGTAAGAAACAAAACTCACAATCCCCTTCAACATGCGAAGCAGAATATATTGTTGTAGGTTCGTGTTGTACTCAACTTCTATGGATGAAACAAATGCTTGCTGATTATGGAATTGACACTGGTGTAATGAAGATCTTCTGTGATAACTCAAGTGAGATTCGCATCACTGAGAATCTTGTTGAGCACTCAAGAACTAAGCACATCGACATAAGGTATCATTTTATTAGAGACCTCCATGAAAATGGTATCATTAACATGGAATTTGTGCCATCCGAACAACAATTGGATGATATTCTCACCAAACCTCTAGATACTGCAACGTTTCAATACTAACGGCTGTCTATTGGTGTTGTTTTGGTTCATTAGATTTCTAGACTTTTTATTGCCCCTGGATTTATCTATATCTTTTTGGCAATAAAAGCTTGAAGTTCCAGTGAAGTGTTGTTTTAATTCGACATTTGTTTTTAGTAGTTGTATTTTGTTTCTGTTAGGTATCAAAACGTCCAAAGAAATCCTTCTTTTCTTGTAAAAGTAAGGTCGTTTTTGTTGTTCTTTCGGGAATGACATTTTATGGGGGAGAGTTCTTAATTGTAGGAGTTATCTTGTATCTTTATAAAATCCTTGATGAATACACTAAGTTTCGACTATGTGAAATCATCGAAACAAAGTTGATATGTTCTCTTTTAGTCATGAATTATCTCTTTGATAATTTCATTATGATCCCGTAGTTTTCGTACCTTTGCAATTTATATTGACAAAAAAGGGGAGAATTATAGGTAGTTCACACTACATATATATGGTTTATGGATCATTATGTAAGGGGGAGTGGTTTTCATTGTGATATGAAGTATTGACTAAGGGGGAGTGATACATATCACCATAGTATTATTGTCAAAGTTGTGATGAAATTGGACTTTGATTCTATGTAATAATACTATGACACTGTATAACAATAATTGAGAACATTTGTTTTCTTATTGTTATGGCTACGGATCTTCAACAACAATGATGCTGAGTTGAACACGTTCAGAATCGTTTGAGTACTTGAAGTAACAAATAAATCAAGGAATGTTGAAGAGCCAAGATAATCAAACGTGATGGATGAGAAGCTACAAAGTTTATTTATTTTGTAATCCATATGTATTGATAGTTTTGTCACTAAAATTGACAAAAAGGGAGATTGTTAAAGCATTGCTCGGTCGAACTCGCAAGCGTAGCTATCTCAAGCTTGTTTGTCAAAGTTTAGTTGATCAAAACTATAAGTCTTTATTTCTAGTCTACTTATAGCCATGTCTCGGATTAGGATAGAATGTGGAGTTGAGCTTTAGACTTCACGGCGTTCATCGATTGAAGACGAAGATCTACTGAGGAAATCTTGGAGGAACTTTATCAACAAAAGGTATGTGGAGACTAAAACTTATCTATCACTCAGAAGTCTATTATATTTTATCTCCTAATGAAACTAAGTCGTATAGCTATATAGACTTTTATATTATACACATTTGATATTTTGAGCTGAGTTTAACTCGGTTATTTATTTTTCGAAATATGTGTTGGAAGCTTTTTTCTTTAGCTACGTTCATCATTTTCTTGACGAGTTTAGTTGGAAACAATCTATTTGTTGGAAACTAAATAATAAGTCAAAAGATGATCATGTGAAAATTGCCTTGAAACATATTACATTATTTATGTGAGACAATCATTTGATGTCGACTTGGAAAGTTTTGTATTGATCATTCGATCACTTGAAAATTTTATTTATAAGATAATGGTCTGTGTGAGACAACCATTGTCGTCTTCTAAGGATGTTTCGATGATTGAAATGGGAGTTTATAACAAAAACCTTTGTCTGGATACAACACAGTATGCGTACCTAGTATGCAAACTGTTTTGGTATGATTCAGGTCCAGGAACCTTGTTTGCATACCTATTATGCGAACGGTTCTACCTGAGTTAGGTCCAGGACGGATGTTTGCATACCCGTTTGCAAACGGCTGGACAAGACCAAAGTCCGGAAGCTATAGTTTGCGTACCTGTTTGCAAACTTAGTGGTTAAGTTCTAAAATCGGTTAAGTATGTTTTCCATACTCATGAATAAATACATTTATGAATTAAGGAATGCAATCTTTGCAAACAGTGGATTAATGTTCATGAATTGATTCTTGTATAAGTACTTTGTATGATTACGAATCAATCCGATTTTGATTCATTTTGTTCATATATATTTCTATGAGATAGTGAACAATTGAAGAACTCTATGAAACACAATTAAATTCATTTGATTATCTTTCATGATTGATTAATCATCATATTTGATCTAGATGTGTTAGATGAATGTGGCTAAGACAAAAGTGTTCATATGGCTAACTTCCGTTAATTGTTATTGAGCCAACTCAATATACACGTTTAGGTATGGTTACCCATATCTGAATGAAGGTATATTTCATTTGTGTGTAACAAGCTAAGACCATCTAACGGTGGAGATTAATTGCTTTATTTCTAAGCAGACTTAGCTTGAATCTTAAATCAGGATTTCATCTAACGGTGAATATTGAATGCTTTGTTACTAAGCTATCTTAGCTTTGATTGAAAACAAACCCTGATCTGAAAGACTATATAAGGGAGAACTCTAGCAACTGGAAAACCTAATCCCGACACTTTTCTGTGTCCTAGTTGAGACTAGAGTTGATTCTCCTTTAACCTAGGTTTTTCCAAAACCATATTAGGTTAACGACTTGAAGACTTCATTTGGGATTCGTGAAGCCAGATCCAACTATTTTCTCTGTAGTTGCATATTCAGATCTTTCTTGTTCTATCGTATTGAGTACTATCTTCTCTAAGATTTGCTCGAGATTTATCTCCGATAGGTAAGATATAAAAATTAATCACAAATTTTTTCGTTTCAGACTTTATGGTTCCGCAGTAACTTCTTCTACTACCATATAGTTAAGTTATTATGAGGTGATTGATATTTCTAGGCTGCTCTTCGGGAGTATAAGACCGGATTATCAATTGGTCCCTGTTCACCTTGATTTATCATAAGACGGAACAAAATTTCGTAGGTACTTCTGTAGGAGACAGATTTATCTATCAGAATAGATTTATCTTAGGAGACATATTTGTTTATAAGTCTTTGACTTTGGGTCGTAGCAACTCTTAGTTGTGGGTGAGATTAGCTAAGGGAATCAAGTGCACAGAATCCGGTGTGGTTCTAGAGGCGTAAGGAACCCGACTGTACCTTAATCGGTGTGAGACTTGGTTAGGGCTTAACTACATTACATTCCGAAGTTAACTTGTAGTAGGCTAGTGTCTGTAGCGGCTTAATACAGTATGGTGTTCAAATCTGGACTAGATCCCGGGTTTTTTATGCATTTGCGGTTTCCTCGTTAACAAAATTTCTGGTGTCTGTGTTATTTTTTTCCCCCGTTATATTTGTTTATATAATTTAAATATCATAGGTTGTGCGTAGTTCAATCAATTGGTAAATCCGACCTTGTTTGTTAGATATAAATTGATTGACAATTGGGCATTGGTATTTGGTACCGTCCAAGTATTTCTCACATCAATCAGGCTCATAGATTTCTATCTGTTTGATTTGATAAAAAAAGATACAACTCTTTGATATCTTTCTTGGTTGAGCTCGCTTTATAAGTTGTTGCTCTCGAAATAAAATTGGAGTTAGTCCATACAGATTGTCGAATGAATTATTGGGTGTGGTTAGGTTGTTATACCCCCACTTTTTCATTTACCACTCCCATTTCGAAGCCCACTCAATACCCATAATTATACGCATGATTTCAGCCAAGTAATTGTTAGTCTCTCCCAACCCAATACTCATAGCTCCTAACACATTACTATCAGCATCCCTTACAACTACGCCTGGACCTCCTCTTCCCATATTTCCTTTAGCTGCACCAGCACAGCATAAACAAAGCTCATTCAAATTCGATGGTGACCGAAAACATTCAACATGATTACTCATAAACTAAATGAAAAATACGATTCTTCAAGAATTAAAGATTGGTTGTTTTCTTCTCAAACACACATTTATTTCTTGTTTTCCACTATTCAGAATGAATAACAAGATTAGTTACTAACCACAATTCCATGTGACTCCTTCCCTTTGCTGCTTTGTAAGAGATAGTAAGATTTAAGTGAGGTTGTAAATTAAATACACCTGAAATCCACGTCCAAACTTGTGCTGAAAAACTGCAACTCCAAAGTAAGTGATCCAAAGACTCTTCCGATGCTTTATAAAGATAACACTTATTAGCCAAATTGATTTTGAATCTGCTCCTAACTTTGTCCAAAGTAGCACATGCTCCGCGCAAAATCTTCCAGTTCTGGGATGCAAAAAGATGGATGAATTTCTTTTCGCCGAATAAGATCCACCCCCTCCATGGCTGTATACTTCTTACGAATTATCTCCTTGGCCAACTTGACAGAAAAAATTCCTTTCAAATCAGGCATCCACACACGATACTCTTCCCCTCCTTGCGTTCTTGGAAAATCATCCAAATCAACACGTGCAGCAAGCATTGAATTCCTGTATATGTCCGGAATATCCTAATTTCCATTGTGTAACAAGTCACTAACCAGCACCGTGCAATCAAGGTTGTTGTCGCTAAGAATATCAGCAAAGCTTTCATTATCATACCAAATATCATAGTGAAGTGAAGTTGACATGCCATATCCAAGTAAAACTTTAGAGTTTTTTTTCCAGATCTTTGTGAATAATACGAATACCTGGAAGAATTGAAGACTTTACTCCATAATCCTTCAATTTGCCATTTCTTTTGGTATATTTCACCGGGGAAAATAGCGCGCCCATTTTTTATTTAATTTCCGTACATTCCACCAGAGTTTCATAAACAAAGCCTTATTCGTAACAGTCATTTGAGTTAATCCAAAGCCTCCCTCTTTGGCTGGACAACAAACTTTATCATAAGCAACAACCAAAAGCACGACTTACCTCCGAGTCGCCTGACCAAGGAATATTCCTAATTACACGTTCACATTTTTGTACAAATTTCCGAAGCCACTTGTACACAGCCATGTTGTGAATGTAGTAGCTAGCAATCACCGAATTTATATGAAACACTCTATCCTAGAAAGATAACATCCTACCCTTCTAAACAACAAGTTGGCTCTTAATTTTTTTTCAACCACATTGCTAATATGACGATATCTCACTACACCAGACATGATTTGAACTCCCAAATATCGATCTGGAAAAGTAGCAACCCTCATCCCCGTTAAATCCATAATATCTTGCCGTCTTCTAAGAGTCCCACCACCATAATAAATCTTGCTCTTTTGTCTACAAACTGTTTGCCCTGATGCACGTTGATACATGCCTAGCAGATTAATAAGATTTTGGATACTCTTCATGTTTTCCTTGCAAAAGTTCATAATATCATCAGCAAAAAAAGATGAGTAGGCGAAATACCTTTTTTCGAGAGTATTGGAGTCATCTTTTTTTCACTAAAAAGCTTAGAAATATTCCGTGTCGGAACATCCTCAAT
This sequence comes from Papaver atlanticum, assembly GCA_023531105.1. NCBI lineage: Eukaryota > Viridiplantae > Streptophyta > Magnoliopsida > Ranunculales > Papaveraceae > Papaver > Papaver atlanticum. The sequence continues at coordinate 991,074 of JAJJMB010012240.1, forward strand.
CAAGACAAATATCGAAGAAGGGAAAAAATGTGTTTTTTTTCTTCCGTCTTTACAATTGTACATTGAAAATTTTGGTAACGTATGTAAAATTATTATTTGATGTCATCGACATAAATTAGCATTGTTAAATCTACGTACATATTCCATACATACACACATTTTATTGATCTGCTTCTACCATGTTTCTTTTTTTTACTGATATAAAATGGAGATTCACAGTTTGAAGCTTCGTGTTTGATATTGGTATATTAGGGATCCTCTAACTTCTGCCACTTAAAGAGGTAAATATTTATTTATTTTTAAGGATTTGTCTACATGTCATATATGTGCTTGGTAATTATAATAGTCTGAAATCTCTATTTTCATATATTCTATACACTCGAGGTACCTTAACCTCAATCATTCAAAAATTAAACGGAAGTCATAACAAACAATATATTAGATGAAAAATATTATACCCACGGTAGCAGCAGAGTAGAAACAAGGACTGCAAACGTGCAACATATTATTTACCTCTTATTATTTGATCTAATAATGTGTTTTGATGTTATCTCCATGTTTCATTGCTTATGCCTACGCGGGTGTACATGTCTGGAAATGAATATGAGAAGGAAAACATGCTCAAAATTTTGAGCATCAATGAGAAAAAAATAGGTTGCAATGGCTTGAGAGGTAAAAAAAAAGTTAATAGTGGAGATGAGCACTGCTAGAAATATAGCACAAGCTTCTGTTGTTGGTAATGCATGTCTGTATTTTGATAAATCCTTAAAATAGTCTAACTAAAAAACTCCGCCAAACTCAATGTATTTGGATCATATATGGGACAGAGTCATATTATTTTTTGAACTACTGTATTCAGTTACTTATTATGTTCAATTGTTTTATTTATCACTGGAACGATAAAGTGATGTTCAACTTATTGTTTCCATCACCTGAGGATAATACTACGGGTTCTCCTTTTAAAAACGGTAGTATACTGTTAATTCAATGATTCAGATGTTGTCCTTTATTTTCATTACTTTATCTCAATTTTTTTGTTAGAATTGCAGTTGACAGTTGACAGTTGACAAATATTTCTATGCATGACTGCAATATCATTTTGAACCATTCAGAGCGTTAAGAGACGCGTTCTATTTTCAGCAGTGGATGAAAAGAAAGGCTAAGAAATTGCATTTGTACAACCCAAAAAACTTCAATGATGTTACTAAAAGTGATTTGTATGCTAATGGTTTTAGAGTAACGTAAAAATGAACATCATTTTAGACGGACTCAGGTGATTCATGTACACATGTGTTTTTATCGAAGAAAAATTTACTGAAGTAGTAAGTTGGACTCGAGAACCCTATTTCATTATGGCAAAAGAAGTTTAACTGAGTTAGAGCAAGTATCAATAGTTCTTGCAGATTACGTTAAAAGTTTGTCATGTAATATGGAAACGTAGACTCTGGAGAAGCGATAGTACATTTTCTTGCCAATGAAGATATGTAGTATCTAGGAAATGGTTGATGAAGAGTTGGCTTCGGTCTGTAGAGAATGTTTAGTTCTATTTTCTCTCGTAAATATTCTGTGGGATGTACATGTTTGTTGGGTCTTACTCCCTTTTAGATGTTTGTCGAAAATATTCTGAGCATAATATTTGCAAACTTTGAATTTTTGGATAATGGTAATGTGGCTCTTGATTAAGAAGCTTTTTATGGGATAAATGGTGTTGTGTTGTGGTATCCATTCACGTTGTAAATATCTTCTTATTGTTCATGCTAATATTCTGTTAATGTTAACGGTGTAGTAGGGTTAATGACTGGGGCATCGAAAATATGTTGGCTACCTAAAGAATAGTTTTGATTTTGTAGTTGTGTAATCAGGTGAAGAAAGATGATAATTGATAGACAAGTGATCATAACGGTAACTAAAAAGCTACATTGGAATATAATTATGAATTTATGATTTGTTTGTTATTGAAGCTGGTAGTGGCGGTGTTCAAGCTTCAGTTGGAGCTAAGAAGAATAAAAACAATAATAAACATAATTTTCAATTTTAAGTTGTAGTGTGATTATTAACATTAGAGTCCATCTCGATTCACATGTCAAAAATAATTAACACATAAATGTATGAATGTTCTTTGTTGGTTAATTTGATGTTACTCTTTCAATGTGGTGTTGTTTGTATGTCCATGCCAACAACAAAGAAAAAGAACGATCACAAACAATAATAAGTATTATTTATGTTTGGGACAAACAATTTAAGCCTGTGCCCAACTATTTTTCTCAAATTTTGAATTCCAAAAAAATTACCAGCATCAATACATACTTTTCTATGCAAAACTAGGCCTATGCAATGCACGGGCACAACATCTAGTTAATCTAATAGATCTTAGAAATTTTATAAATACCAGATAGTAACCCGTGTTGTACACCGGATGATAGAATATTTTTGGTTGTTCTTGTAACCCATGGAGCTAAAGTATGGCTCAATGGTCCCTTGGTGACAAAGGAATCATCACCAAAGTCCTATATGTAAAATATGTGAGAAACTTATTATTTATTTCTTAAAGTTCTACATTAACGTTCATCCAAAACTAAAGACTAAACATATACATGCTAATAAAATTCAGTTACCGGTTGTATCCTTCATCACCTGCATTGTATGTGGACTTAGTAATCCTGTTCAACATTTAGGTCTGTTAGTCCACCGTGAATAAAACACATTAGGATGACCTAATTTTATATATTACATGAAATCTCATAGTATGCTATATTAGAGTATCTAGAAATAAGAATCCAAAAAGTACGATTACAGTGTAAAATGGCTGTAAATTTTATATTTAATAAAATCGTGTAAAAAACATTACATCTAAATTTCAAGAGCTAGTTGTAACTTTTCATCTTTTTATTTATTTTACGATAAAAATTGTGAAAGAAAACACTGTAGAATTTGGAAATGCTTACAGCCTTATAAGATATGAAGTTGCACTACCAAAAAATAATCAACTTTAAAGGTATGAGATCAGAACTACCAAAACTATATAACTATAGGTAAAATGTGTTGTCTTCTCACCAATATTCCCAGTGGTACAACTCAATCATCCAGTCTATTTATTGCATTTTGATCTGCTAAGGAGCTCCAGTTTTGATTTGTTCATGTTTCACCAAAAGCAAAATTTGTATAAGAGATATGTGAGCTTCACAAATTTTATTCAGTTTTACACACACACACCATAAAGAGCAATATCTAAGAAGAAAATAATAAGATAAAAAATAAGTAACCATAACTAAGAAATGAAGAAACGAACTTACCATGGCCAAAACCAATAGAGTGATCGGCAACAAAGGTATCTTCGATTTCACCACAACACCCTAAATAGAAGAAGTTAGTGTAACATCTCTATAGTGAATTTTTAAATACCAATAAAGTTCTTCCAGAACCATCGGTGGCTAACCATAACACTCTATCTAGCTTCGATGCTCAGAGTCATAGAAACCCACAAACTTAGAATTTGGTCAACCTTGCAGAAAAGCAAAGGGCATACATACAAATTTTTCATGTTAAGGATGAATGCTAAAAAAAAAAGATTCATGAGAAAAACATGTCATCCTCATTATACATATATACAGAAGACAAACCGTCAATAAAAAAACACTGCAGAACTTCTCCTTGATTTTCTTCTAGACACGCTGCGAACCACATAAATACTGAGATTAAATCGAAATTTGATAATCAAACAATAAATTAAAATAGTAATTAATTGTCTAAGTATTTTCAACTATTTTTACTTTTTCGAACGCTCCGTGAATCGGGTGAAAATTGAGTTGATACAGTAGGTATTGATTTGAAAATTTGTTCATCTTTTTTGGACAGATCTTGCTTTAGTTTTATTTGATTACATTTTATGCACTCTGATTTTCAGTCTAAAACCATAATTTCTTTCAGATCTTACGCTTTTCCAACCCTTCCCATCAAAATCAAATTGTTTTTGATCGATATTTTTGCTAAAATCTATCCATGGAATTTACCTGTTGAGTGATTAGGCTTCTACCTGGTTATCGCGAGCTCCCCGGGCTAGTCTACAAAGGAGATTCAAGGGTATGTATGATCCAATCTCTTTTTAATTTGTGTTAATCCTTCTGTTTTTGCAGGGGATTCATTTTCATTTCCGTTTGTTTTCCCTACTGGTTCCATCATAAATTGTTTTTAAATCCTTTATACCCTCTCATCCTAATCTCTCAAATCCCCCTCGTTCAATCTTTGCTTGCATCATCAGCTCTTCCCATTCCTATCTATCTATCCACGATGTTTAATTTCATCGGGAAAAAATCATACAAAACCCTTGCTACTGTAGACTCAATCATATATTCCCTAAAGCTTTACTGGTGGTTAGTAATTCTTATCATTTACGAGTTAGTGGACAATTTTGTATCAAATCAAACTCAAAATCATTCATCTGCATCTATTTCCCCTCATGGGATTTTGACCCAGGGAGATGTTACTAAAAAGGCAATCGCACCAAGTTTTAGAATTTTTCTGAGCAGAGAAGAACAATGGGTTGATGGAGAAATTTTTAGAAAAAGAAAAGCCATTCCACGGCAAGGAAAAGAGCCCCATGGAAGATTCTAAGGATTAGTAGCAAAGTTTCACCGTCATACAATTCAAATGAGCAGTTTACAAAATGTCCAGTGAAGGTAAAACAGAAAAAAAAAAGTGTTTGTGGAAGAGGAGAAAATTCAAAAGTTTAAACTAGTAACAAGTAAAGTTGAGATGGCAAAAGAGGAGAAATATCTGTTTGGCGATGTCAAGGAAAAATGCAAAAAAATTAGAAACAATAGCACTCTGCAGCTGAAAGTGAGAAGAAAGTTGGGAGTGCGGAGAAGATACACTCCCCAGATTTATGAGAAAAGGTTATGTTATGTGTCATTGTTTGTTTTTGACATGAGATTGGTGGCTGCTACAAAAAAAATAACCAAAAAATCAACACCTTACTTCAAAGCCACAAACCAGAAATTACCCCCAAACAGAAACCAAATTCACCTAGAACCCTTTTCCCAACCGGTAGTAAAAACAAAAGGAAAATGAAAATGTATACTCACAAGAGCAAAGGTATAGTCACAAATGGGAGATGGGTGAATGCCAATGACTCTCGACTAGTCAAATCAAAAGCAAAGGCTAGCATCGGGGAAGATAACTCAAACACGGATAACCATGTAAGCCTAAACTCTCATTATTACCATTATCGTCTGATCAAGAGCTGTTATTTTTTAATAGAGTCATCGGAAATTGAGATAGATAGTAGAAGTTATGGTGTTTTAAGGTTTTTTGGTTTTCGAGGTTTTAAATGGCTGGCAGCTACAATTTGTGTCTGTGAGTTGCATGCTTCTCTCAAGTCTTCAAGGCATGCAAATACTTTCAATTTGGATCTAAAAGTTATTCATGTTTTAATTTCTCGGAATTTTGAGTTGTGCACTTGCTTCTGTAACAAATCGGATATCTTCATATCTAAGTTCTTCTGGTACTGCACTCTAAATACCATTATCATGTCTCTCAACCTGCTTGCCTGGAATTGTCAAGGACTAGGCAAGCCGGCAACCCAATCTCACCTTACCAAATTAGTTGCTGAACATGTCCCAGATATCCTGTTCTTTCGAGAAACCAAGAACAAAGAATCAGTCATAAAACCCCTCATGCTTAAATTCAATTTCAAAGATATGGTGATTGTGAATCCCACATGAGTGATAGGTACTGCTGGTGGCATGGTCTAATAAGGTTTCTATCTCGGTTGTGCACAGTTCTGATAGCCAAATTGATGTCGTTGTCACTGATAGTTCAAACAAAAGCACCCGGATGCTCTAAGCTATTTACGGTTTCCCGTGTAGAGTTAAAAAACATAACAGTTGGGAGTATTTTTTAAAAAAATTGTTTGTCCGTCAATCTTCCTTGGCTCGTCATGGGGGACCTAAATTTCATGCTTTCTAGTGAGGATAAGAGAGGTGGACCTTCTCTAGACCACACTGAGATGATGTTTTTCTCAAATTTGATCAACAATGTGGAGCTCATTGATCTTGGATTTGTGGGCTACCCTTTTACGTGGTCTAACAAAAGAAAGGGTAATAAATTTGTGGAAGCTAGAATTGATAGAGCTTTAGCCAACCCTGATTGGCTAGCGGCTAATCCTAGAGCTTTAGTTTACCATTTAGCCTCTATGGGATCCGACCATAGCCCCATTCTCTTACAAACCTCTCCATGCTGGAAAGAATGCGCTAAGCCATTCAAATTCTTTGGGATTTACTTGGAGGAACCATCTTGTTTTCAAGTTATTGAGGAAGCATGGAATTACACACCCGGTGGTTCGGTTGTTTTTGAATTTGCAGCTAAACTAAAAAATGTTAAGAAAAATATACAAATATGGAATAGGGAACATTTCGGAAACATCCAGCAAAATATCAAAAAGTTGAACCAAAATCTAAATCATGCTAAAAATAACTTAAAACTCCAAGATAACCACTCCAAAATTCTTGATATTAAAAAAGATCTTGAAAAATGGTATCATTATGAGGAAGCTTTTTGGAAAACAAAAGCCTCAGACAAAAATCTAGAACTAGGAGACAGAAATACGGGGTATTTTCACTCTACTGCTTCTTATCGAGCCAGGAAATTGAGAATTGACGCCATAAAGAAGAGTGATGGAACTTGGAGCACTGAAAGGAAAGAAATTGTAGATTCTTTATCTTCCCATTTTTCCTCTATGGCCACCTTCTCGAACCCGGAAATCTCTGAACATATCATAGACTTGATGCCTAGTTGCATAAGTGACATGGACAATGAAAAGCTCCTGAGAAAACCTTCTGAGTTGGAAATAAAACTCATCCTCTTTGAGATGCACCCCAATAAATCTCCAGGACCCGATGACTTCCCAGCGGTCTTCTTTCAAAAGAATTGGTTCCTCCTAAAGGATGAGATAGCAAAACTTATCCAAGACTTTTTTGAGTCTAGACACATCCTAAAAGAATTCAACTCTACTTTTATCACTCTCATTCCTAAAGTTGAATTCCCAGAATCCCCTAAGGACTTTCGACCCATTTCCCTGTGTAATACCATTTATAAGATTATCTCAAAATTTCTTGCAAACAGAATAAAGCCTTTTCTGGATAAGATCATCTCTCCTTATCAATCGGCTTTTGTCCCTGGTAGGAAAATAGCGGATAATATAGTTATAGCTCATGAGATTATTCACTCGATGAGATCTGAGAGGAAAAAGCAAAAGAAAAAGGGATTCATGGGGATCAAAATCGACATGTCAAAAGCTTTTGACCGTGTGGAATGGGAATTCTTAAGAAAAGTCATGTCTAAAATGGGGTTCAGTGACCGGTGGATCCAACTTATCATGCAATGTGTTGGAACTACCTCAAGTGCGGTGCTAGTAAATGGGACCCCTACTGGGTTTTTTTAAACCCACTAGGGGTCTAAGACAAGGGGACCCCTTATCGCCATATTTATTCATAATTTGTATGGAGGGGCTATCCAGGATTCTCTTAGAAGCTGAACAAAAGAAACTCATAACTGGTGTTAAAATGGGAAAAGATTCTCCCTCCATCTCTCACCTCTTATTCGCTGATGACTGTCTCATTTTCACTAGAGTTGGGGAAAAAGAGTGCAAAAACCTTGTTAAAATTCTGGATCTTTTTAGTCAGGGTTCGGGCCAATTAATCAACTATGAAAAATCTGGCATCTTCTTCAGCAATTCCGTATCAAATACGGAGGCTAGAGAGATTCTCCAAATCTTAAAAGTTGGGAGAGTTAGAATGGATGACAAATATTTAGGTGTGCCACTCTTCACCCACAAATCCAAAATTAAATGCTTCGAATCAATAATCAACAATTTAAAGGCCAGACTGAAAGCTTGGTCCAGCAGGCTTCTCTCTCCGACAGGGAGAGGAGTCATGATAAACCATGTATCCGATTCATTGGCTACGTACCAAATGTCCTGTTTTCTAATACAAAAAACAATAACCAAACAAATGGATAGACTGAATAGAACTTTCTGGTGGGGTCACGCCCCCGAAAGCAAAGGATGGTGCCCAAAATCTTGGGGATTTGTCTGCAAACCGAAAGTTAGGGGCGGAATGGGGTTCAAATTTTTTGAATATTTCAACCATGCTATGCTGGCAAAATTGGCATGGAGAATGATAAAAAAAAATCAGATGCTATGTGGACAAAGGTTATGAGAGGGAAATATTTCAGAAATTCCTCACCTCTTACCATTAAGAAACCAAAAAACAATTGCTCTTGGCTTTGGAAAGGTCTGTGGAATGGCTTAAAAATAATACAGGAAGTTGTTATATGGGAGATTAGAAATGGAGAGGATATCGAAGTATGAAACCATAACTGGATCACGCTCCATAGCCCAATCATTGTTGAGAAGACTGAAATAAAACCCTTAATCTCTAACACTGTCACCGGGGTTTGTGAAGCTTTCGACCCACAAACGAGGATTTGGAACCAGGATTTTTTAAAACAGATTCTACCTCCTCGCATTATCCAGAACATTACTTCCATTGACCTGAATCAGAATAATACTCTAGTCGATAGGTTGGTCTTGCCTTTAAGTAGTAATGGAAATGTGACGGTAAAATCCGTCTACGAATATCTTGTCTGTAGCCATGAAAATGAGCCAATTAATCCGGTTTGGAAGAATATATGGAGCATAAAAATTATCCCCCGCATTCAAGTTTTTGTGTGGAAATACTACAATGAAATTCTTCCCGTCAGTGTCAAAATAAGCAAATGGGATAACTTTGTATCGCCAGTATGAAGGATGTGCGGTAACTGTGATGAAACAGATATCCATACCCTGTTGCTTTGCCCCTTTAGCGAAGCAGTCTGGTTTTGTCTAAATTGTAGGATTCAAAGTCAAAATAGTAACAACATCAAACAATGGATAAATTCTTGGAGTAATAACACTCGACACAGTCCAATAAAAGATGCAACTTGGAATCAGTTGTGTGCTATCACTGCCTGGCACATATGGAAGGCCCGCTGTCTAAAATGTTTTCAAAATATTCATCCATCTCCAGAAGCCACTATCACTCTCATCCATAGCCATATCAATTCTCTCAATACCAGCCATTCGAACTACACCCACAATAGGAAACCCAGCACCGACCAACTCAACCAATCTATTGTCAGAATACCCAAGCACAAAGAAATCATGATGTGTTACAGCACTTGGATTAATAACATAGCCACTGCAAGTGTCACAATTGTTGTTACGGATGATGAAGGACAAATTCATGGACAAAGGCGTTTCAACTTCGAAGTAGACTCCTTGGAGAAGAGCAACACGTTGGTCGCGATCGAAGCTCTCAAATGGCAGAAACAACGGCAGAACCGAATATGCAACATACAAGTACAAGGCAAACCTCTGGTGAGGAAGATGAATCTGAAGTGGAGGAATCCAACCAAAGTTTCAAATGATAACATGATTGATGATGCAGCGGATTTATTTACTTATTTCAGACAATTTAATTGTTTTCCTCTAAGGCCTGATTGGCAGCCAAATCTACCTATAATCTCCGCAGCATCTCCTACGGATAATATTACTGCTAGCATTTTTAATATATGTAATCCTATAACTAGACCAAATGCTCTTCAGCTCTCACACCTGAGCAGCTAATTCTGTATGTGAACTGTTTTTCCCAAGAAAATAAATAAATTAAAATAGTCACTATTTAGATTTATGTATACATACATGTAACAAAACCTTTTTTAAATATGTTAAGATATTTCTATGGAGGCTAGAAGAGACCCATGATTGCAATTCACTTAAAAGGAAATATTTTTATCTGAGATACATGTGCAAGAAAACCTCCAAGACACGGTCATACTATCATTATTTCCCGTGCCATACAAATATGAAATAATATTACAAACATGTATCACCTACGATCTATGGAAAAAACTACTTACATATTGATTTTCATGAAAATTAAAGAAATATTCCAAATGAATGCCCAACAGTTTGATATTGATTTCGGCAACATTCAGTGGGGTAGACCTCCGTAGTCTTCTATGCACTTCTCAATAACATTACCTTCTGGGTTCTTCAACTCATTGTCATCGTTATGCCAACGTGGAGGAAAAATTAGCATGAATCAAATGCTCTTTTGTGCTTTTTTTTTTCTTTTGTAAAGAGACTATAAAAATGAACAAAATGACATTCCATAGACCTGAAGCAGAAAATGGAACAACACAGAACGATCATCTTCCTGAACCAAATGACGCGTAATGAAAAAGACAATATTAATATGAATATCGGGTTCAAGAATAATCTAAAACCCATAACAACAAATAACAAAAGGAATATGAGCTTTTGTTTTCATTACCCCAAAAAGAAACGCAACAATCCACAGACGACCAATGGTTGTAGCTTATAAAAAAAATCATCTTCCTGCAAGTGAAGAAAAAACATAATCAGGACAAAACCAATATCGAAACCTCATAAATATGCACCAAACATGAACATAAGATTCTCCCCAAAAAAAAAACCCACAAAAGATAAAGAACTTGTCTTCTAGCAAATCAACCAGAATCACCAAAACCCTATATCCAAACCCTTTTTTTTTTTTGGAAAGTAAAAAAATTGTATTAATAAAAAGAATTATTTACAAAACGAGTTTACAAAAAAAATGGTCAAGAAGGCCCCAAAAAATAATAAACTAAATAAATCTATAATAAGAAACATTTGAATATTCAACTTGACATAGAAAAACCGGTCTTCCATCATACCTTATACCTTCACCTTCACCTAAAAGGCACCCCTTCTTGGCCATAACATCAGCTGTGAAATTCGCTTCATGATAGGTGTTTTGAAACCGGATCGAGTCATATAGTACACGCACTTGTTCCCATCTCTATGTTACAAACCATGGTAAATCAGAATTCTCCAGAACATGAACAACACTTTTGGAGACAGGTCTTATAAGGATACGCCTCACTCCAAACTGAGTTGCCCACTCCAATCCCACAATAAACCCATCAACTCTGCCAAGTAGTTGTTCGCTATCCAAGGCCAATGCTCATCGCTGCTATTATTTGACTTTCATAATCTCTTATTACAATTCCTGCTCCCGCTACCCTGGACTCCAAACCCAAAATATCACTAAATCATTCATTTAAATAAAGCAAATTAAAGGAAGAATCAAGATTTGACAATACCATTTCATGTGGAAAGATCCATGCTTTGTCATGTTGGCTAACTTTTGCAAAGACTGTCAATTTCTTTTTCTAAGAAAGAAATTACGAAGAAGGGAAAGTCGGGGAGAAAAAATTTAATATGCCTTTATTGTATATAATTTGAGAATTTGAGCAGTAAATAATAAAACTGAAGAAGTAGTGGGATTAATTTTGATCAGCGGTATCTTCTTTCTAAGGGACGGAAATGAGGTGTAGAATTGAGTATCGTCTTTGTAAAGTGGGAAGTGGATTTAATAAGTGGGTTGGAAGATCAAACTCCAAACATCCAAGTTATCTCTCTCCTCTCTGCCTCTCTCTCCTCTAATGGCTCTTTTTTCTTCCAATTTTTTTTTTAATATCCATCTGCAAATGGCTAGTGAGTGATTCTCTTCTTGTGTCTAATCCTTAGCTTGAAGGGGTAATGAAATGGGAGATAACGGATGAGCAAAGATTGATATTAGTATCCAATTTTTTTCCAACCGCGACAATGAAATTCTGTCTTGTCTTCCTCTTTTTGATTTCGGAAGGAGGTTTAATTAAGGAGATTTTCTTTCTTTGCCTTTTCTCTGTTTTGGCTGCAACATCGTTCTCAAATTTCATCATGCATCCTTTCATATGACATGATCATTGATTTTCATCCAATGGTCTTTTTTCAACAAAAACAATTATAGTTGCTGCATGGTTTTTCATAACTACTTCTTTGCATCTAGTCATATCAGAAATGTTTTGTTTCCTTCTTGATTTCCTTATGATCATTTTCTCTGGCCTTTTGGCGTTTATTGATATAATTTTTAGCTTCCATTTTTGGGAATTAGGAAAGACGTTCTTATTTTCAATAGGACATTAGAAGATAGATAGAGCCCTAACGACTTAATCCGATATTGGTATCTTTTTTAAGATTTAAAGATTTCAATAGGCCTTCAACCTTATGTCATATTCCTATAGGTGGCCTATTCCCGTATCTATCCTTCCAGCCCCTATCATTTCCTATGTATGCCTTAATAGTAAGTGCCCGTTAGTTCTTGACGGCCACCTTAGTTTCTGTTTGCTAGTTAGTTAGCCGTCTCCTCCACGTGCTGCTTGTTTAGTGGTGGGTTTGGATCCAATGTTGTTATTTATTATTCCCCTGGGATTGTAAGAAGACTAATGAATATTGATAATTAAAACCTAAGGCTGATTCAATTGAATTAGAGTTACTTTCTTCTCCTGATTGATGTTCTAATTGTACTAAGTCTAGTACAATTGGCATCAGCCCTTCTGATCTTAAGATGGACGTTCCGACTGTGCGTGAATATCTGAAACAACTACGGAGAAATTTTCTACCATCGATGACAAATTGGCTAAATTAAACCAGCGTTTGGAGGAAACTTCTGTCCAGATTTAAGAGAAGTTTACAACTAATGATCTTCAATTTGCTCTAGTAAATTTTCAGCTATCTGAACTATTACTTCTGGTTAAACATCAGATTCCTTTGTCTTCCTTTGAAGGTGATCCGAATAGAGCTTCTGGATCTAAGGGTCATCAAGGTGAAATTCATTTTGGGTCTTTAACCTCTTACCGGGATAACCATCATCTTCATCGTCTGCCAAAGCTCGACTTCCCTCACTTCGATGGTGAAAATCCGAGAGGATGGATTCAGAAATGTGAGCGTTATTTTTAGATCCATAAAATTGATGATGGACAATGAGTAAGTATTGCTTCTCTTCATTTTGATGGTCGAGCTGATCAATGGTTTCTTAATTTTCAGATTGGTAAATTTACCATTACTTGGAATGACTTATGTGTTGGTATCTGTACTCGTTTTGAAAACCCTTTTAATGACAACTATGTTGGAGCTTTTAACAAGCTGATACATATTAATTCTGTCGAAGAATATTTCAAAAAATTTGAAACTCTTAAGGCTCTTATGTTGAGAAAGAATCAATATCTTATTGAAGATTATTTCATATTGAGTTTCATTAGTGGTCTGAAGGAAGAAACCCGTGGTTCTATTTTAATGTTCCACCCACAATCTCTCATGGAGTCTTTTTCCTTAGCTCGTTTGGAGGAACAAAAATGCTCTCTTTATAACAAACCCACTAAAAAAATTTCAAAACCCTTCACCAATTCTTTTTCTACCAACAGGACATTTTCACATAATCAATTTACTCCAAAACCGATTGTCACCACTCCCATTACACCTAAGTCACCACAATCCACTTTCAAACCTTCTCCTACTACTAATGCCTCTAATACTTCAACCATTCCCCCAATTAAAAGATTAACCCAAGAGAAAATGCAAGCCATGAGGGCTAAAGACTTGTGTTAAAATTGTGATGAACCTTACAAATAAAGTCATTAGTGTAAAAGACAACAGTTATTCATGCTTAGTGATGAAGCTTCTAAAGGGGAGAGTGAAACAGTGGAGGAATAGGTATTTGAAGAAGCAGTTGACACACCAGTAGAATCTGATATGGAAATCTCCTTACATGCTCTCACTGGCAACATCTCTGGTGATACAATTAGAATTCCAGGATTTATCAAGAAGCACAAAATTGCCATACTTATTGATACAGGGAGTACACATAGCTTATGCTCTAGCTACTAAGTTGCATTGTGATATTAAGCCTACTGCACACTTGCTGGTTACTTTGGCTAATGGAGAGATGACTATCAGTACCGGGGTTTTCCCTCAACTATAATGGTCTATGCAAGATTACCAATTCAGTGGGGATTTGAGACTTCTTCCCTTGGGTGGCTGTGATATAGTTTTGGGAGCAGATTGGTTGAGAAGGTGAGGTAATGTAATGTTTAAATTTTCCAACCTCAGCATTTCATTCAAACATCAAGGTAAGACAATTACCTTAGCTGGTGTCAAAAATTCTTTTTCTATTATGATGATGAGTAGTCAAGCTGTTAGAGATTATTTCAAGAAAAAGACTCATGGGTTGTTGGGTCATTTATTTTCTGTCACTCCTACCACTACTCCCCAACCAATTCCTCCTGAAATATCTCAATTGATACACTCTTATGAGGATGTCTTTCAAGAACCCACTGACTTGCCACCAACCAGAAATTTGGATCACACCATTCCACTCAAGCCAAATTTTATTCCTCCAAACCAGAGGGCCTATAAATGCCCTTATATCCAAAAATATGTGGTTGAACAATTAGTGAGAAACATGCTTGATATTAGCATTATTCAACCCAGTCCTAGTCCATTTGCATCTCCAATTCTCTTAGTGAAGAAAAAAGATAACTCCTGGAGATTTTGTGTGGATTACAGGAAATTGAACAACATCACCATTAAGAACAAATTTCCTATTCCTATTATTGATGAATTGCTGGATGAATTATTTGGGTATGGTGACTTTACCAAAATTGATCTAAGATCAGGATATCACCAAATTTTGGTTCATCCTTCTGATATTTTTAAAATAACATTCAGAACCCATCATGGACACTATGAATTCAAGGTGATGCCATTTGGGCTCACTAATGCCGCAGAAACATTTCAAGCCTTGATGAATGAAGTTTTTCAACCTTATCTTCGAAAATTCATTTTGGTGTTTTTTGATGATATTTTGGTTTACATCCCAGATTTATCTACTCATGTTCAACACCTGGAGATCACGTTACAATTACTTAGAAAGCATAAAATCTATGCTAGATTTTCTAAATGTTGTTTTGCTCAGACTGAACTAGAGTATCTGGGTCACATTATAACTACTCAAGGGGTAGCTGCTGATCCATCTAAAGTTGCTAGCATGACTTCATGGCCTCATCCAACCACATTGAAGGAGTTGAGAGGATTCTTATGCCTCACAGGGTATTATAGGAAGTTTTTGAAGCATTATGGGTCTATTAGAAAACCTCTAACAGATTTCCTGAAGAAGAATTCTTTCTCATGGTCTCCAGTAGCCACTCAAGCTTACCTTCATCTTAAAGCTGCAATGGTCAGTTCCCCTATTTTGGCCTTGTTAGATTTTTCCAAGCAATTTGTGCTAGAGACTGATGCTAGTAGAGTAGGTATTGGTGTTGTGTTAATGCAAGAGGGCAGAGCAATCTGTTTTTTTGGTAAACCACTAGGTCCTAAAGCACTAGCCTTATCTACTTATGAAAAGGAATTACTGGCAATAGTCCAAGATGTGAAGAAGTGGATGTATTATTTGCAGGGTCACAAATTTATCATTCAAACTGACCACCAAAGCATTAAACATTTTTTGGATTAGAAGATTACTACTACTCTCCAACAAAAATGGTTAATGAAATTATTAGGTTTTGATTATGAGATCAAATATAAAAGTATTGTAGAAAACAAGGTGGTTGATGCTCTTTCAAGGAAAGCACATGACACTTCTACTTGCTCTCTGATTACTGTTACTACACCCAAGTGGGCACAAGATTTAATTCTTAGTTACACTGATGACTCTAAGGCTCAGAGCTTAATTCCTCAGCTCCTGGTTGATCCCAATGAAGTCCAGGACTTCACTTATCAGGAAGGACTCCTGAGTTACAAAAATAGACTCTATGTGGAGACTGCCAATGATATGAGACACACTATTCTGGCTTATATTCCCTCAGCTGTATGGGGGCACTCTGGAATTCAGGCAACTCACATCAGAGCTAAAACTTACTTTTATTGGTCTAACATGAAGAAAGCAGTTCTCTCATTTGTCAGCAATTGTGATGTTTGTCAGAGGAACAAACACTCTCACACTTTTCCAGCAGGATTATTACAGCCTTTTCCAATTCCTGAGCAAGCTTGGCAACATATTTCAATGGATTATTGAAGGGCTTCCTTTGAGTGAAAGAAAAGATGTTATCTTGGTAGTGGTAGATAGGCTGAAAAAATACAGTAATTTCATAGGCCTTTCTCATCCATACACTGCTGCCTTTGTTGCTAAGGTATTTTTGAATAACATCTTCAAGTTGCATGGGTTACCAGCTTCTATTGTATCTGACAGGGATATAGTTTTTACCAGCAATTTATGGCAAGATTTATTCATAGCATTAGGAACGAGCCTTAATCTGAGCACAGCCTATCACCCTCAAACTGATGGCCAGACTGAGAGGGTGAACTCTTGCTTAGAAAACTATCTAAAGTGCATGACTAGCCAACATCCAAAGAAGTGACACTACTGGTTACCCTTAGCTGAATGGTGGTATAATACAAGTCACCATACCAGCTTACAAATGTCACCATTCAAGGCCCTATATGGTTATGACCCTCCACATTTAGCTTTTCCTTTTGTTATCACTACTTCAGTTGCTGCAGTTGAAACCTATTTGAAACAGGGAGATGCTGTGTTGGAGATTCTTAAATAGAAATTATCAAAAGCTCAAGAAAGGATGAAACTATATGCTGACAAGAAAAGGGTTGATAGGAAATTTGAAATTGGAGACTTGGTATATTTGAAACTTCAACCTTACAGGAAAGTCTCCATAGCCTTGAAGAAGAACTTTAAGCTCTCTGCGAAATATTATGGGACTTTCAAGGTCTTACAGAGGATTGGTCAAGTGGCTTACAGAATTGCTCTCCATCCAGAATCTACGATTCATCCTGTTTTCCATGTATCTTAGTTGAAGCTGAAGATTGGTCAGTCTGCAGTTCTTTCCCCAACTCTTCCTATGGTGGATAATGAAGGCCAAGTGGAGGTGGTTCCACATTCTCAGTTGGACTCAAGGGTTATCACAAGAAATGGAGCTGAGATCCAACAATTGTTGATCCATTAGACCAACTCTTCTCCAGAAAATGCTACTTGGGAGGACTTGTCTACCATTAAAGCTTACTTTCCATATTTTTTATCCTTAAGGACAAGGATGTCTGAAAGGAGGGGGTAATGTCGTATTCCTATAGGTGGCCTATTCCCTTATATATCCTTCCATCCCCTATCATTTCCTATGTCTGCCTTAGTAGTATGTGTCCGTTAGTTCTTGACGGCCACCTTAGATTCTGTTAGCTAGTTAGTTAGCCATCTCCTCCACGTGCTGCTTGTTTAGTGGTGAGTTTGGATCCAATGTTGTTATTTATTATTCCCCAGGGATTGTAAGAAGACTAATGATAATTAAAACCTGAGGCCGATTCAATTGAATCAGAGTTACTTTTTTCTCCTGATTGATGTTCTAATTGTACTAAGTCTAGTACACCTTATCAAACTATGTCCGTTTAGATTGAATGAGCAAGCTTTTAATAGGATCTCCCCTGCTCTGAGCAATTTCACCGGAGAACAACTCAATCTCTTAAATAAAGAAATTCCTTACTAGAAAACAACTTAGAGATTCATAGAACTTCACATAAACAGAGATAAAAGAATTACATGGAGGGAATCTTCCTTCACAGAGATTCCTAGAAAAAATATAGGTAACAATTTTACAGAGAGAATCTTGCTAACATAACACAATAAACACAAACAAAATAAACAATATGAGAACACCTTCACATTTTCAGGCCCAATTCGCATCAAGCAAACCTCTTGAATCATGTTGATGTACCTAATGCTTTATTCATTCTTCTACTTCGTCTCTTTCATCTTCTTCATAATGACCCTTTCCTCTCTTCCTATGATATCGAGCCTCTCTTCTTTAAACATATTCATAATCAAACCCCATAGGCATCTCAGAACGATAAACAGGTGCATCTAGAGGTCTTCTTTGCTCCATCTTAACTTGAATTCTCGCCTTAGCTTTAGCATCTAACTTATACTTCTCCTCATTGCTCATGTTACAATATGCTAACCATTTCTCCTGCTTAAGATAGAGGAAGGCTTCCGCATCACAATTCAAACACACAAAGTAGCGGATTATATGCAGATGATTATCTCTACAACACATAACCGTAGTTGAGGATATACGAGAATCTATAAGAACAATTTTGTGATTGCAAGCCATAATAATATGATTTTCTTTTTTCAGTATCTATAACCCTTTCTCTCAAATGTGATTTCTAGGCCTTAAATAATCTATGAAAAACCTTTTAATTTCCAGGTATTTAAATGCATGCGAGTTAAATCCCATCAAACTCAGATTTTTGTTTTCCACATGAAAAATTTTAGACCTTCTCTTCTTATTCTTCGAGAGGATCCTGGATTTCTCTATGCAATCTAATGATTTCTCTATTTTGGTTTCTGATACACGTCTAAGCTTATTAATAACACTTAAAAAGGAATTAACTAAGGCATTAGAAAAAGTATTTTGACTAACTTGACCAAAATTTTAATATTCAAAACTTATTAGAACTTATTTGTATATCCCACACTTTTCTTTAGGATTATTGTGTACTTTCGTGAGTGATAACCATCTTATTCTATCCCAGTAGAAAACTGAAAACACTGCGGCTACCAAAATACACCACCAAATTTTTCATAGGCAATCTGTATGGACAAACTCAACACAACTCCGAGAGTAAGAACTCAATCAAAGAAATTGTCTAGAGTTATCTCTCTCTCTCTCTCTTGTTTTTAGGACGTTTATAGGACTGAATCCGTGAACCTAACTACAAAGAGAGTTCTTGGATGGTACAAAAGACCAATGTCCAAGGATCAATCAAATCTTATCCAACAAACTAGGTCAGACATATCTACTGTGGTTGATCAACGCACAACCTGTGATATTTCAATTATAAAGATAAATAATATAATGCGGAAAAATAAATAACACAGACACCGGAAATTTTGTTAACGAGGAAACCGTAAATGCAGAAAACCCCCGGGACCTAGTCCAGATTGAATACAAAACTATATTAAGCCACTACAGGCAATAGCCTACTACCAATTAACTTTGGTTTGGAATGTAGTTGAGCCCGAACTCAGTCTCCCACTGATTCAGGTACAGTCGCGCTCCTTAAGCCTCTTGAATCTAAGAAAGACTCTGTGCAATTGATTCCCTTAGACGGTCTCACACCAACTAAGAGTTGCTTCAACTCAATTGAAGACTTTAAACCAAATCTTCCTCCCACGGATTAAGCATATGATTGATTTCCTGATTTACGATCTAAAAAGATGATCAGATCAAACGAAATATCCAGGTGATGGAAATCGATAGCAACTTGACAAAAGTCTGGCTATCCTCAAAATCCATACTTATGTAACCCGAAGTGCAGCCTAGATTACTATTCACCTCACAAGTATAAAACTTGCGGAATTAACAAAGTCTGAGACGAAAAGAACTTTGATGATTACTATCTATCTTGATCGTTGGAGCGAGCTCTACAAACAATCAAGATCAGGAGTTGTCAAGATAAAAGATAACTAGACCCGGCTTCACGAATCCTAGTGAAGTCTTTATAGTCGCTAAACCCTAAAAGGGTTTCTGGAGAGGACGACTCTAGATACAACTAGGACACACCAAAAAGTAGTGTCAGGATTCAAAATCCCAGTTGCCAAGAGTTCCCCTTATATAGACTTCAAAGCCTAGGTTGCTTTAGGTTTAAGCAAAGATAGTTTTGGAACCAAGTGAACAAATATCCACCGTTAGATAAGAGCTTTGAATCTTATTCACATAAACAAGATATACACTCTGGTTAGGTAAACAGTAACCGAACCGTGTATAAAGACTATGTTCAACATGGTTAGCCGAAACTAGCCGATTTGAACTTTAAAAGCTTAACACTCATTTTCATATTCACTAAGACATTAATCTTAAGTCACAATCATGTGATCAAATGAGTCTAGTGTTATTTAGAGAATTGATCAAATGCAAATTATCTCATAGAAATAGTTCAAACGCAATTGGATCAAAATCGACATAGTTGGTAAATGTACAAGGTACAATTACTTGGATCGTTCGTGAGTCAACTAAGTCACAGTACGCGAACCGGTTTGCAAACTTAAAAGCATAACCAAGTTCCGAAGTTGACAGAACTTTTTCAGTTCACGTACTGGTTTGCAAACTTTGGTGCAACTCAAAGTTCCGGAGTTGAAAGAACCTTTTCAGTTCACGTACCGGTTTGCAAACTTAAGACTTTTACCGGTTCCGGAGATCACAAAACTTTTTCAGTTCACGTACCAGTTTGGGTACTAAACTGGTTCTAGAACATAGAACTATATTGGCTCGCATACCGGTTCGTTATTTTGCCCGGTTCCCTTACCACAGTTCCAAAATGGTTTGCATACGAATATGCATACATATCTGGATCACGAAACAAACATATTTTACTATGATGTACATACAAATATGCATATCACACCTATCTGAAAGTCGATATATAGCTACTCCGCTATTTGTAGAAGTACATGTAATATGGCTTCAGACATATAACAATTTTCCCTGTTTGTAAGACTGATAACACTGTCTTGTATTCCGAATATAATAGTTCTATATTTCTCTAAATAAATTCAAAACATTCCTGAATAACATTAATGACACATATCACTGTTCCGGGCTATTTTCGAATGAACAACTTGAATCATGATTTGGTTCCGAACAATAAATTGTTCTCCACCGAAATTTGATCAAGTATGAACAAATGTTCATTAAGCTTAGTCATTATATTTCTTGAAATTCGTAAACTAAATAATTAGTTCTCGACTCGAAATTCTTGTCTATGCAAGCTAGTCTAATTAGTTATGCGACAATCGTCTCAAGGATAGAAAAGTGAATATGACTTGAGAAATAGGTGGTTCAGTCTTCACTTACCTTTTGTCGATGAAGTTCTCCAAAAGCTTCGATTGATCTTCACCTTCAAACGGTAGAACGCAAATGATGACTGGATCGTTTCTCAACTACCTTTATCCTAGACCGAGACTTAACTAATTGTAGACTAGAAATTAAGATATAGCTTTGACAACTAAATTTGACAACAAGCTTGATATAGCAACATTTGTGAGTTCGACCGTGCAATGCTCTAACAATCCCCCCCTTTGTCAATTTTACTGATAAAACTATTAATACATATGGATAACAAAAATAAAGTTTGAATAACTCCTCGATCCATCATGCCTTGATTTCCTTGGTTTCTTCAACTCTCCTTGAACTCTTCGTTTTTCCAAGTCGAAATGATTCTGAACGTGTTCAACTCAGCATCGTTGTTGTTGGAGAACCGATTCCATAGCGATAACAACTTTGAAAACAAATATTTTCAATTGTTGCTATAAATAAACATAGTATTATTATATTTTCTCCAAAGTTCAATTGTATCTCAACTCTGAAGTAATATTACGGTGATATGTTTCTCCCCCTTAATTAATACTTATATCTTTTGTATTATATGTATAACCTATTGCTTAAATGATTCATCCCTCCTTACATAATGATCCGTAAACCATCTGTATGTAGTATGAAACTACTAAATAATTCTTCCCCTTTTTGTCAATCAAATTAACGAAGGTACGAAAATCACGGGATCAAAATGAATACAACCAAAAGATATCTCAAGTTTTAAGGAAGACGGGGATACTACATAATAACATAGTTAAAATGTAACTCCTCATATCAACTTATTTAGATGATATCACATAGTAATAAATACTTAGCGCTCATCCTAGGAGATTAAAAAGATACAAGCATACTGATAGACACATTTATGTCTCTAATACGATCTCAGTTGTATGTATTGTTAGTGCTCGATTTTGTATTAATTATGGATGTTTATGTCTTTATAGGTGTTTTTGGAGAAATTGGCTAAAAAGGTGATATTTTGATTGCCGGGAGAAAATTACTAAAGGCACCTAGAATATGTACCGTAGGCACCCCGGAAGTATGTTGGAGACGTCCCAGAGAAGCGTTAAAAGCACCCGAGAAAATTTATAAAGGAACCCCAATAGTTTTGCTATTTACACCTTTCAAATTGATAAGGGGTACCCAGTTGATAAGGGGCAACCACAGGGCAACTGATATTGGCACACCAGAACTGGATAAGGGGAGGTCATCTTCTAAAAATTGGATTTCAAATTGGAGGGAAAAAATTGGTTTAACCTGTAGAATTAGGGTTGATGATTTGGACCAGTTTCAAGGAGATCCAATGGCTGATTTTCATGGGCTAGGCCTGTTTCGGCAATACAATGTTGGTATGATGTTTAGTTTGGCAGAAATTGGTTGGATATTCGATTGGAAGAAAAACAGGGAAGGATGGTTATCGGAGTTATATTTGGGAAGGTTTGGATCAATTTTAATGGAGATTCTGCCGGAGTTTTGGTGGACCTGGATACGTAACATCCTATTACGCTAAAACAGGATTTCTAAGTTTCTTTGTTTCGAAAATAAAAGAGATATCTTCGAGTTAGAGTAAAACAGGGCAGTGAGGAAGATCCGGGTTTCTGTGACATTATATATGGAAGTTGTGTGGGCGTTAAGAGAAGAATATCTTCTCTGCGAGACTCAGCTATATCTAAAGGAAATTTTGGGTTGAGAAGGAATAAAATCAGACGCGAGGAAAATAGAGAAGGAAATAATCACGTAACTTGGAAGAAAGGAAAAGAAAGATATTCCGAAGATTTCTTAGAGAATTGATCGGTCCGTAGTATATAAATATATCTGGTTCGAATCATAGGAGGAGAATCGAGAGTTCTGGGCACCAGCAGGGAGAATCGGGAGGCTATAGAGCCGAACAGAAGGAATTGCAGCATAGTATTATGCTGGTGTATAGGAAGAAGAAGACGAAGAACAAAGACCTTACCAAGTCAGTAGCAGTGAATTATCGTAGTTCAATTGTGACCGCTTTGCTCGCAAAAGACCTTCTACGACTACAGTACTCTTTCAGCGGCTAATATCATATTTCTTGCAAAAGACTTCCTGCGACTACAGTGTATTCTTTTTGGTTATTTTCACCTTTGTAAACACTTTTTGAGCAATGGAAAAATATTTTGAGCGTGTTTTCACTATGAAGAGCTAAACCCCAACATTGGGATGACGGAGGAAGCCTAATATCATACGTGGGTAATTTTAATTAATTCTTTTTATGACTTTTGCACTAATTAAAATTGAATTTTGATTTTGATAAATTAGTTGTCATCTCATTTGATGGGTCATGCTTGCTTAGATGTTTTGATGTCCCATGCTTAGGATTTACAACTAATATTTTGAGAATCTGCCTTGGCAAAACTAAGAGTCCATGTCTTTATTTATGGAGCTATAATTGTTAAAAGAATTAATATTTGAACCTTATGTTATGAGTTTGGCGGAATCCCGAGACCCAATTTCTATCGATATTGCTATCATCTTTTTGTATATATTTATTAGAATTAATATTTAAGTCTAGAATCGAGTCTACACAAGTCCGAGTTGAACGATCTTTACTACCATTTTCTACAACAATATAAAATCACATCAACTTTTGGCGCCGCCGACGCGGACTTGTTTTTAGGTTAGGTTTTAGATTTTATTTTTCAGGTTTATTTTTTATTTTATTTTGTTTCTTTTATTAGATTTTACTCTGGGTATTTTGTTTTTGGTGTGCAGGTTTTGTTGGAAATTAAAGGTGGAAAGCTAGACTTGCCTAAAATAGAAGAAAATCCCAAAAAAAATTAGATTTTATTTATTTTTGTTAGTTTATATTTTTGGAACTTTATATTTTATTTATTTGTTTGTATATATTTTATTTATATATATATGTAAAAACACAAACACGAAGCACACATGCACATCATATTGCATCGTCTGGCACCGATTAGTAGGAAAACACATGGTTTAGTAAGGTGAACCCTCTGGACGTTATCATCCGAAACACCACAAACCTTAGCCTCGTACCTTTGACCAGTCTCTGACTGTAGGTATATGCTGCTAAAGGTAACCCAAGCCTACCCGAAATAGTCAACCCCAACATTTGCATTTGCACGTGCACAAAAGAATGTCGAACTGGTATTATAATAGCCAACACAATGAATATCCGACTGAGTTCCAAAATGGACATTATTCATATTACGACCATAGTGTGAATAGTGGTTTGGAGCATCAACCTTTTGAAGGTTATGGTTCATACCATAGTGAGCCCAATTACTATCCGCATGCACACCGGTCATACTAGCAAAATTCTTATATTTCTCCTTTACAAGAGTCCCTCAGGAAATTAGAGGAGTCGACACATAAGATAGCTGAGATGAATAACTTAGTTATTGACGAGAAAGTAAGTAAACTTTCTATAGAGAAATCCCTCAAGCTGATGGCTGAGACGAACGAAAGACTTACTCGAAATAATCTTAATTTCTGATACAGTGTTTCCAATAATACCCTTGAAAATGAGGACAGTTATTTGCATAATTAAGAAGACGAGGATAGAATTGGTAACACTACTTTAGATGAGGTTCAATGATTTTCATGTTATTATAATGATGATTATGGTGAGGATAATGTTGATGAAGAATCTGACATTAGTAATCAAGAATTTGTTACTTCAAATGAACTTTATGATGATAGTGTTATTTCTGGTTCAAATCTCGATAATTTTAATGATTATTCACCTATTCTAAAGGATGAGAATTTGACTAGAAATACCACTTCTTTAGATAATGTAGAATTTTCTTTTGATTACGAAGCCGATGATGGTTTAGAGGAACGAGTTTATTCTGAGAATACTGTTTTAGAGTCCAATGATTTAAAAACTATAGTCTTAGACAAATAAGATGAACTCGTAGAGATGAGTGAGGATGAACCTGACTTAGAAGAATCAATTCATTTTCAGGAATCTAAAGACCCAGAAAGTAGGGAAGTTATGACTAGTCTTTCTAGAGACACTGAAAACTCTAAGTTTGGGGGTGATGATCATTCTCCATGTGCTTTAATTCTTAGAAAGGTCCCACACTTGGGACTTGACATATGTGCCTCAGCCGTTTTAAAAGATTATCTTCATACACCTTTTCCTAAGCCTAATGGTGTCCATAAGGAAATTCAGTTGTTAGAAACCCATCCTATGGTTGATGTGGCTTACCCAGATTGATTTTGTTTTCCCACCAAAAACTTTTCAACCAATTGTGGGAATGAATGATTTTCAAATGTGTTAGATATTAAGTTTTGAGACTAAGCCAAAATACTTAAGGATATTGGAATCGACACATTTACTTAAGAATGACCATCACTCTCATTGTGGTCAACTATGTGAGTCAAACCTAATTGACTTTGAGGATCCTCAATTATTCAGGTTATTATTATGTGCTTTTAAGTTTTTCGTTGAATTTTTCCAGACTCTTAAACCCGAACCTTTGGATCTTACCTTTGAGAAACTCCATCCCATGAGGATATTTTATCGAGACCCTTTCATAGAGCCTGAACCTGAACCACAGCTAGATTTAGATATCTTAAACAGGAAACTATGCAAAGGTGTGCTATGTTTATTAGCTTTCTTGGCATGTTGCAGTTCCCTTTTATCTGTGATAACACTTTTTGATGCAAATGACCCACAATTGTTCCGGCTATTTCTTTATGATATGAGGTGATTAATTCTTTCTTATGTCTGGCTGAAGACATTAAACTTAGCACTTCTTGGGAGGTAACCCATGCTCATGCAACACGGTAATATCTTTCCTTAAATCTTTTGCTTCAAATGGTAACAGTTTCTCCTTGTTCATGCTTTTAATTTTATCTTTATAACATTGAGGACAATGTTAGATTTAAGTTTGGGGTGTGGGAGAAACTTTTTAGTTGCATTATTAAACTCCAGAGCCTAGAAATTTATGCCTATTAAGGATGGCGCTAACCAATCTAAGTGGATGGAACATCTTGGTTGTAGGAGTTGAGGAACCCCAACAGTAGAGTCTATTCAAAGCACAGAGTTCAAGTGTTAGAAATAACATGATAGTTTCACCGTATCTCGGAGTCGTCACCATATCACTTTCTGTTTTTATTTTTTGCAAACTTTTATGTTTTTCTAAGTGATTTGGTTGGGCACACGCATCGAATAGTTACCACAGCTGGGATGAAGTAGAGTGATTGAGTTACTAAAAAAAAAAAACAGACCAATCATACCAAACGGAATAATTCTCAAAAAAAAAAAAAAAAAAAAAAGTTAACACTTGGATAGCAATATGTGTGTGTTCTCCCTGTCTCCGTCGCCTAAACAAGCGTGGAACGCAAGATCCACGGGAATTACCATGTAATCTGCTGACAAGAAGCATGCGCTTGGATCCGCAAGATCTAATCATGTTGTTGAAAAATAAAATAAAATAAATAAATGTTTATTGTTAATGTTAAGTAAATAAATTGACCGCTGGTTCCTTTGTATATGCCAGACGAGTTGATCTAGAACTAGGATTATCGACCACTGGTTCCCTTGTATATGCCAGTTGTGTTGATATTAGTCAGACCAGTATCTCAGTCTATTAGGATAGGTACATCTTGGCAGTGACCTTCAGAAAGATATGGGAAACACGGTTGATCTTAGTTAACATCATTGCAACCATCTATTATCTCCATATCCATCTTCTTAATCTTTTCACATGTGATTGTGGTCTGTTGACTCCATATATTGAATTCCATAGTGTGACTACCTGAGTTGAGCTCTGTCACTCGAATCAGGGTACTTCCTTCTGTAGTCAATGAGAGTATGCCAACAAATGAGGTTCTTTAGTGATATTCCAAGGTTCTGCATAGATAGTTAGGGCTTGGAGTAAAGGTTTTGTGGGTACACCTCTTGTAAACCCTCCCGAGACTATAACTCGGCCACTAGGGCCACCTAGGGGTTCAAAGGCTTGTTGCACAGCTAAGTGTAATCGCGATGCCTGCGACAGTGAGTTAGGATTTGATTTTGGATTTGCTCGAGGACTAGCAAATAATAAGTTTGGGGGTATTTGATAGAAACATTTATGTGTCTAATACGATCTGAAATGTATGTATTGTTAGTGCTCGATTTTGTATTAATTATTGTTATTTATGTCTTTATAGGTGTTTTTGGAGAAATTGGTTCAAAAAGTGGTATTTGGACCGCCGGGAGAAAATTACTCAAGGCACCCAGAAGATGTACCGTAGGCACCCCGGAAGTATGTTGGAGACGTCACAGAGAAGTGTTAAAAGCACCTAAGAAAATTTATAAAGGCATCCCAGGAGTTTTCCTATTTACACCTTTCAAATTGATAAGGGGTTCCCGGTTGATAAGGGACAACCACAGGGCAACTGATATTGGCACACCAGAACTGGATAAGGGGAGGTCATCTTCTAAAAATTGATTTTCAAATTGGCGGGAAAAATTTGGTTTAAGCTGCAGAATTAGGGTTGATGATTTGGACCAGTTTCAAGGAGATTCAATGGCTGATTTTCATGGGCTAGGCCTGTTTCGGCAATACAAAGTTGGTATGGATGTTTAGTTGGGCTGAAATTGGGTGGATATTCGATTGGAAGAAAAACAGGGAAGGGTGGTTATCGGAGTTATATTTGGGAAGGTTTGGATCAATTTTAATGGAGATTCTGTCGGAGTTTTGGTGGACCTAAATACGTAACATCATGTTACGCTAAAACAGGATTTCTAAGTCTCTTTGTTTCGAAAATAAAAGAGATATCTTCGAGTTAG
Organism: Papaver atlanticum; assembly: GCA_023531105.1. Taxonomy (NCBI): domain Eukaryota; kingdom Viridiplantae; phylum Streptophyta; class Magnoliopsida; order Ranunculales; family Papaveraceae; genus Papaver; species Papaver atlanticum. The sequence goes on from JAJJMB010012240.1 coordinate 1,018,705, forward strand.
AGTAAAACAGGGCAGTGAGGAAGGTCAGGGTTTTTGTGACATTATATATGGAAGTTGTGTGTGCGTTAAGAGAAGAATATCTATCTGCGAGACTCGACTATATCTAAAGGAAGTTTTGGGTTGAGAAGGAATAAAATCAGACGCGAGGAAAATAGAGAAGGAAATAATCACGTAACTTTGATGAAAGGAAAAGAAAGATAGTCCGAAGATTTCTTATAGAATTGATCGGCCTGTAGTATATAAATATATCTGGTTCGAATCATATGAGGAGAATCGAGAGTTGGGGGCACAAGCAGTGAGAATTGGGAGGCTATAGAGCCGAACAGAAGGAGTTGCATAATAGTATTCTACTGGTGCATAGGAAGAAGAAGACGAAGAACAGAGACCCTACCAGGTCAGTCGCAAACACAGAAGATAGTCACAGGGAACTATCGTAGTTCAATAGTGACCACTTTGCTCACAAAAGACCTTCTACGACTACAGTGCTCTTTCAGCGGCTAATATCATATTTCTTGCAAAAGACTTCCTGCGACTACAATTTATTCTTTTTGATTCTTTTCACCTTTGTAAACACTTTTTGAGCAATGGAAAAATATTTTGAGCGTGTTTTCACTTTGAAGAGCTAAACCGATATTGCTATCATCTTTTTGTATATATTTATTAGAATTAATATGTAAGTCTAGAATCGAGTCTACACAAGTCCGAGTTGAACAAATCTTTACTACCATTTTCTACAACAACATAAAATCGCATCACATACCCTCTATAATTCCACATCCACACTCCCCACAAAGATATAACAACTAAGCACAAGTTCATTTAAGAACTCTCTCCCATAAAATGTCATTCTCAAGAGAACAACATGAGTGGCCTTACTTTTGTGAAAAAGAAGGACTTTGGCGGACATTAACAAATCACAAGGATTTGTATCCATAGTATCGACATAAATTTATCTCAAGGCCAGTTACGAACAAAGAGATAATTTTACTCGATTTTAGTCAACATAAGAGAATCTTACGGAGTGTGTCAAGCAGCATAACACGAAAGTGTGATCACAAAGAGATCAATACTGCGAGAATAATCTCAAAGAGTTTTTTCTATTTTTCGTTTATAAAAACATAATAGATTTAACTTCTGAGCATATATGAAATATTAGCTCGATTCACGAAAACGTAAAGGCACAATATTTCATAAGAATTTTGCAATAATTAAACCAATAATGATTACATATTGCAAGTTCATCTTCCAACAACTCTAGAATTTAAATAAATAAATCTAAAACATGCAAGATGAAAAAATGTTGGAAATAGCTATGTGTAATCACAATTTTTTCTATACCAAACCCTAGTTATCCTTCTCAAGAATAAAATCCTCAAAAGAAGTTTCCTAGATAATAACAAAAAAAGAAACAATATCATATGTAGTCCGCGACTTGCATTTTGAGAGAGCCGAGGTCTTCAGAGGCTTTTCCTAGTTCAGAATTGAGAAGATTGAGATCTCTTTCGGCAACAGACAATTGATCAAATACAACGACAAGATCCTTCATTAAATTTTCAACCAAGATAGTTGTCATCTGAACCGGCTCAGCCCCTGCTTGTTCTTGAGTAAAGTAACAGGATATGGTGAAATCCAATAACATCATTTGTACCATCATCCTTCATCTTCTTATTATCTTCCTTTATGTTGTTTTAAATCTTAGAAGCATCCATGACTCATGAACGTTCTGAGATATTTTAGCAATTGTATACAAGGACATCATCCCGCGGGTATAAATATATACCTTTTACAGTTCCTAGGTTAAGAAACCTAATGGAAGAGAGATTCTTTTTTCATAAAAATCTTCTTAAAGAGGCTTTGGCTTAAGATCCGGGCCGGTATCGCAACTTGACGCACATGGGTCCGCGAACACAAGAGTTGTGTTCGGACTCATTTAAACAGACCATTATGTTCAACCTGTTCTTAGCTCAACATATAAAGATCTAGAGTACAAGAGTTAGTTGATATAACAAGACAAAAAGGAAAATCCTACTTAGTCTAAAACAGAACACTTTTTCCTCAAATTAAATACACCAGATTGAGAAACCTAAACTCAACTTCTAATTTTGTTTGAGATTATGGAAGAGGAAGAGGTAATGAAGCATGTACTCTTCCAATAATGTCGTAAAGGGCTTAGCCGGGTTTCGGTGCAGAAATTCATGAATTGAGAAAACAAGGTAGAGACTCTATTTGACACATTCAAGTCGTACAAAAGAAATGTTTTTCAAGGATTTTTAATATATGACAACATCAATATAATAAGATGATTAATCCTATTCTTAGCTCAATGGAAGTTTCATAGCACAAGAGATATTCATTTTTGGAAGTGTTGTAAATCATTGTGTTCTTATTACATCACGGAATTGGAGATAGCTCTACAATATGTGATGTTTCCTTGATCATTATGGATTACACCAAGTCTTCCTTTTCTTGTCAAAAATACTTAAAGAAAAATAACCTGAAAACAAGAACACACGAGGTAATAAACGAACCAAGACAAACCTTTACAACTTCTTTCCCCATCTCAAGATATTTGATGACCACAAGTCATACCATCCCTCCTGGCACGACAGTTTTTTGATTATTTTCCTTCATTTTTTTATGAGATGATTTTCCGTAATAATCTGAAGAAGTTAATATCATTGCAGTATAATTGCAACAGTTTTTGACATGTCCGAAAGCGCCACTCTGAAGACAGACATTTCCAGTGTGAGCATATCGTACGGAATTAATCTTTCTCAAAACCAATCCAAGGTGATACAAGATTTTAAAAGTTTTTTCGATAGCTATATGGAGATCTTCGTCTATAAATCCCATTTCATTGCATTCCATAAGAAGACTGGATACCAATCTTTTAAGACATCGTACAGAATAATCACGGACAGAAAGGAGTCTATTAACAATGGATTATCATAAGATGTCTTTAGATCTAACAACATTTCTAAAGATCCCATCGATACTTTGATCTAGTCGAGTGAATCTTATATCATAAGAGAAGATTCTCAAGCATAAACAAACTAGGTGAAATAAAAGTTTCAACAACCGTTAGTCAATCAAATCAAATCGAAAACTAATAACACTGCAATTATCTAGTTTCCCACCAACGGTACTCGTAGAGCTTCTTGATCCCACAAAAGTCTTTTAACGAGCGGTCGTAAGAGATTTAACCTAATTAGAATACTTTCCTCTCCGATTAGACGGCTCCACCAGAAATAACAAGAAATGAAGTTTTCCTAGCTCTTAGGATGGTTTGCTATAAATGCAAACTTAGGTATTTATATACCAAGGATGTTTGGACACCAATGAATTTCCGAAACCGAAAATATTCTCAAGATATACAATAATGCCCAAATTCGGTTTTCATAATTCCAATAAATGTTAGTCCAATATTTTCTGAAATCTCCAATTAGTAAATGCACATTACTAATTTTTATTCTCTAGAGTTATGCATTAATTGCTAGTAATTAAATCATATAAAACCAAAAACCTTAATTAAAAGATTCTTAATTTATTTCGGCACATGATCACCTTGAGTACCAAGGAATATCATTGAACAATAAATGATAAGAGTTATTGCTCGCGTTCAAAGTATGTTGACATCTTTTCACTGCAATTCCTTATTTCATATTTACATGGATTTGCTTCTTGGAATCGGTTATACCATACTTCCAAAAAAGTTTAGAATTTGTTTGCCAGTATTCCAAGACTACAATGTGATTGGTCATACCAAATCACAATGGTTAGTTGTGGTCGGTCCTACCAAGTCACATACATGGTTTCGGATCGGTTACACCTAAATATGGTACCTATTTGTGATCGGTCAAACCAATTACAAGGATCGGTTTCATCTATACATGGTATCTACTTGTGGTTGGTCACACCAGTCACTAGGATCGGTTACACCAATTACAAGGATCGGCCACACAACACTTATGATCGGTCACACCAATTACTAGGATCGGTCACACCAATTAAAAAGATCGATCATACTGTTTCATGGTGATTAGTTAGGATCGGTTACACCAATTACCAGGACCGGTCATACCAAATCATAAGTCTAGGCATTGTGATCGGTTATACCAAGATACATAACCTGAGTTAAGATCGGTTCTACCAACTCACACATATTGGTCATCCAAAGATATTCAATGAATAGCCAGACCAATACACCTATTGATTTACCTTTCGATTCACGAAACAAGTTCATGAATGTACTTCCTTTAAACAAATGTAAAACATTATTTCCTAGGATAAAATCTTCACCATAACCCATTCACATAATCATAACACTATATACAAGATTATGTCGATGTCATATCTACGAAGTTCAAAAGATAAGCGTTATACTTCGTAGTTTAATTCCTTAATAATATGATCATACTATTATGATCATGTCACATCACTAGAGTATTATATACAATATGTACAGTATATACAGCTTTGCAGTTATGTTTTCAATATAGCACGACTTGAAAAATACGTTTGGAATGAAACAGTTCAAGTCAATATTACTAACCTCAAGTGGAAGGATGATGTCGTCATTGTAGTTCGTTTCTTATTCACATTCTTCAGGTCTTTGAGTAATACTTTTATGTCTCAACATTCCTAGACTTTCTAGTCTAACCTAAACGAAGTTGACTTTAGTATTTAATCAAGCGACTCTAACAATCTCCCCCTTTTTCAATTTCAGTGACAAAAATCTTATTACATATGGAGCTAAACGAATTACAAAATAACTCATTCTTCATACGCTTGATTCCAAGTTTCAACAGCACAATAACCTGCATATATTCAATCAATAAATGCTGATACTGACATTTGAATAACAAAAGCTTTTACTCCTCCTAAAGGAAAGCTAGATAAATATTCGATACGAACATCTTTCTTATTCCCCTTTTGTAGTAAGAATTACTACTCAGCAATATGATATGTTTCTCCCCCTTAGTCAATGCTTTACTCTTTCGTTAGATATAACGTTTAAGCACAATTGTCCTTTCCTAGTGATTAAAATCACTTGTTACTCCGTAAATTTCTCCCCCTTTTTGTCACAAAATGACAAAGGTTCGAGAAAATGAAGGACAAACCGAAAGGATCTTATAAATATATAAGACTTGTATACAACCTATAAGATTTAAGCACGAAGGTTTCACATACCATTTTAGATAACCAATATTAAACCGAAACGACAAAAGTAATTTAGTTTTAATATGTTATCAAGAAAACAATTGCCCAAAGAAATTTTCCCTATAAATCAACAATTCGACTAAGATACTCAATTCCCTTGTTGGACTGATTGTGTATGCACAATCGCTTGTTTCGATAGGACCAAAATAAAGATCAGAATTAACTTTATTTTTCTCATCAGGCTCTAATTATTCAGACACTTACTTAGACCTTTCCCTTTAGACAAGACAAATACTAGGTTAGTTAACTAGTTTTTCTTGTCAAGGCATTCGATTAGACTTGAATAACCGAATCCTCCAATTGATAAGTCTAACTAAGATCAGAATTAACTTAGTTTCTCTTATCCGAAATCAATTAGCCTAAACAAATGATCATGTATTTTGTTAAGCCTCAAACAATAGATACAAACCAAAATAAATTGTCTTGCACAATTATTTTCTTAACCGGAAGCAATTGAACAAATATAAACATTACAGCACCGCAATTGCACCGAATTTCGTTAAGCAAAAACACTTGATACCCAACAATAAAGAAGATACCAAACCATAAGCTAAATAAATTGACACAGTTTTTCTTAGCCGGAAACAATTGAATTACATAAACAATCCATACACAACATAATGGAACATATCAATTGTACCAAAAATTTGTTAAGCAAAATCAATATATATGCAATATAAACCGGAAAACGATTAACTAACAAATTTGTTACCTCAATTTCCGCAGCCACTACTCCCCAGAAAGATATATCATGAAGGGAAAATTCAAATAAGAAATCTCCCCCAGTGTGTTGTCATCCTCTTGAAAGAACAAAAAAAAAAAAAAAAAGCAACCTTTACCAGAGAAAGGTTGAATCAGTTTTAACTAATGCGTGCCAATAGCAAAAGTTGAAAACCCGAAACACATATGTTATGCTAAACACAACTCATGTAAACACAAATTGATTCAATATATTGTGACTTTTCACATATGAGTTTAAATATGAACACCTTATGATCCTTTGATAAAGCCTACCAACACGGATAGAACTTAATCCCGCTAAATAAAAAATCCACACAAATCATAAGGGTTACATCATATGAGTTTGAATATTAAGGTTAATAAAAACCGAAATCAGACATCTCATAAACCGAAAACACATAGCAAAAATATAAACATTCATTCACAGGCTATGTAATCGGTAACTATCACTTGAATTTTTTTTATAAAATAATAATTTTATTCATAAATAATAATTGATAATTTTATTCAAAATAGACCTTATAAAAATATATCGAAATAAATCAATACATTGATGTCTATTTTTCAGGTTCAAGTATTACAACATATAACTTAATCCCTAGTGGTGCTCTGATTGTTCACTGAGGTTTCTTCAGTTTTCAAACTCTTGAAGCTTGTATCAAGAGACTTGTTAGCAACCACTTCTTGTTTTTCAAGCTTTTCAACTTGTTCCTTCATGTCTGCAAGATCAACTTTTGTTTCTTCAATCCTATCTGAAAAAGCGGGGGTCTGACAACCACACCCAATATTTTGTTTAGGCAATCTGTATGGACTAACTCCAATATAATTCCAAGAGAATCAACTAGATAGTCAGATTCAATCAAGGAAAATATATCCAAGAGTTATATCTCTGTTTCTCAATGTAATCAGCAAATCAAACAGATCGAAATCCGCGAGCCTGATTATTAAGAGAAATAACTTGAACGGTACCAAAGACCAATGTTCGAGTGTCAATCAATTTCAATCAACAACCAAAGGTTGGATTTACCAATTGATTGAACTACGCACAACCTGTGATATTTCAATTATATAGAAAATATAATGCGGAAAATAAATAACACAAACACCAGAAGTTTTGTTAACGAGGAAACCACAAATGCATAAAAAACACGGGACCTAGTCCATATTTGAAAATCAAACTGTATTAAGCCGCTACGACTCTATCCTACTACAAGTTAACTTCGGACTGGAATGTAGTTGAGCCTTAACCAATCTCATACTGATTAAGGTACAGTCGCGTTCCTTACGCCCTTGAATCCCATCAGGACTCCACGCACTCGATTCCCTTAGCTGATCTCACCTACAACTAAGAGTTTCTACGACCCAAAGTCGAAGACTTGATAAACAAATCTGTCTCCCACAGAAAAGTCTATTTTAATAGATAAATCTGTCTCCCATAGAAATACCTACGAAGTTTGTTCCGTCTTTTGATAAATCAAGGTGAATAGGAACCAATTGATAATCCGGTCTTATATTCCCGAAGAACAACCTAGAGATATCAATCACTTATTGTGGAATCACAAAGAATGAGATGAAGAGCTTTGTGATTACTTTTTATATCTTACCTATCGGAGTTAAATCTCGAGAAAATCTTAGAGAAGATGGTACTCAATACGATAAAACAAGTAAGATCAGAACACGCAACTACAGAGAAAATAGTTGGGCCTGGCTTTAAAATCCCAATGAAGTCTTTAAGACGTTAACCTATAATGGTTTTAGGAAAAACCTAGGTTAAAGGAGAATCGACTCTAGTCGCAACTAGTATCACACAGGAGGTGTGGGGATTAGGTTTCCCATTTGCTAGAGTTCTCCCTTATATAATCTTCAAATCAGGTTTTGATAACTTTGGAACAAAGCAATCAATATTCACCATTAGATGAAACCTGATTTAACATTCAAGCTAATATCTTTCCACCGTTAGATGGTCTTAGCTTGTTACACACAAATGAAATATACCTTCATTTAGATATGGGTAACCGTACCTAAACGTGTATATTGGGGTGGCTACATAACAGTTAACCGAAGTTAGCCATATGAACACTTTTGTATTAACCATGTTCATCTTAACACTTCTAGATCAATTGATAATCAAATGAATCTAATTGTGTTACTCATAGAGTTATTCAATTGTTTATATTCTCATAGAAGTATACAGGACACAATTAAAGCAAAATCGGATTGATTCAAAAGAATCAGTTCATGAACACTTTAGCCATGGTTTGCAAAGATTGCATTTCTTAATATATAAATGTATTTGTTCATGAGTATGGAATCATACTTACACAATTTTAGAACTTGAACCACTTAAGTTTGCAAACGGGTACGCAAACTTAAGTTTTGGACATTGGTCACAAGCCGATAGTTTGAAAACGGGTACGCAAACTTTAGCTACGTACCGAACTCAGTTGAAACCGTTTGCGAACGGGTACGCAAACTTGGTTCCCGGACTTCAACAGTTAACTTAGTGTGCGAACAGGTATGCAAACTTTAGTACCCTGAATAAATTTGCGAATGGGTATGCAAACTTAACTTCCGGTCCCGAATTCTATCAAAATAGTTCGCACACTTAGTACACAAACAGTAATGTATCCAGACATGGGGTTTAGCTCTTAAATCCCATTTCAATCATTGAAACATTCTTGGAAGACGACAATAGCTGTCTCACACAAACTATTATCTTATAAGCAATTTTCAAGTGATCGAATGATCAATACGAAACATTCCGAGTCTACATCAAATGACTGTCTCACACAAATCATGTAAGATGTTACCAGGTGATTTTCAAATGATCATCCTTCGACTTTCGTCAAGAATAATGATGAATGTAGTTAAAGAAAAAAGATTTCCAACACATATTTCGAGAAAGATATAAGCGAGTTAACCTCAGCTCGAAATATAAAATATGTATAATGTAAATTCTATATAGCTATACGACTTTTGTCTCAATAGGAGATAGAATAGAAATAGACTTCTGAGTGATAGATGAGTTCAAGTCTCCACACACCTTTTGTTGATGAAGTTCCACAAGCTCCCCTTAGTAGTTCTTCGTCTTCAATCGATGAACGTCGTGAAGTCTAAAGCTCAACTACACATTTTATTTTAATCCGAGACATAGCTATAAGTAGACTAGAAAACAAGACTTATAGTTTTGACAACTAAACTTGAAAAACAAGCTTGAGATAGCAACGCTTACGAATTCGACTGAGCAGTGCTCTAACAATCTCCCCATTTGTCAATTTTAGTGACAAAACTATCAGTACATATGGGTTAATAAATAAATAAACTTTGTAGCTTCTCATCCAAATGCTTGATTTCCTTGGTTCTTCAACATTACTGGAAATCTTCGTCACTTCCAAGTACTCTAGTGATTCTGAACGTTTTCAACTCAGCATCATTTATGTTGAAGATCTGTAGCCATAACAATAAGAAAACAGTTGTTCTCAATCATTATTACACAGTGTCATAGTATTATTACACAGCATCAAAGTTTAATTAAATCATAATTTTTACAATAATACTATGGTGATATGTATCACTCCCCCTTAGTAACTACTTCATCTCACAATGAAAACCACCCCCCTTACATAATGATCCGTAAACCATATGTATATGTGGTGTGAACTACAAAATAATTCTCCCCCTTGTCAATATAAATTGGCAAAGGTAGGTAAACTAGCGGGAGCATAATGAAATCCTCAAAGAGATACTTCATGACTAAAAGTGAACATATCAACTTTGTTTCGATGATTTCACATAGTCGAAACTTAGTGTATTCATCAAGGAGTTTATAAAGATACAAGATAACTCCTACAATATTCCACAGCCGCACTCCCCATAAAGATTTGGAAATTAAGCACAAGTTCAACTAAGAACTCTCCCCCATAAAATGTCATTCCCGAAAGAACAACAAGAGCGACCTTACTTTTACAAGAAAAGAAGTATTTCTTTGGACATTAACAAATCACATGAAACATGAATTTGTATCCAGAGAACTCAATTAAATTAACCACAAAGGAACCTTAATGATTAATTTAATCGCAAACGCTCAACATAAGAAAACTTACGGAGCCATACAGTACTTTCACATAGAAGTGGATCAGGGAAAGATCAATACTACGGAATATTCAAAAGTTTATTCTATCTTTTATCAATATTTGCATAATGACATAATAGACTTAACTTTTGACATATATGGGACAATCATAGTTCATGGACGTAAACACACATATCCCATAACATTATTTGCAATATATGAAACCAATAAAGATTAATACTGCAAAATCATCTTCCAAATAACCTAGAATCTAAATAAATAAATATAAAACATTGCTAGATGAAAATCATTGGCAATAGCTATGTGTAATCACAATATATGCTATTCCAAACCGTAATATCCTTCTTAAAACATAAGAATAAATTCTCATAAGAAGTTTCCTAGACATTTTTTAAGGAAGAAACAACAACAACAAAAACTTTAGACATAACCATCAACCAGGGATCGAATAAAACCAAGTTCATCAGTTGCTTTCTTTAGTTCAATCTTCAGAAACTTAAGATTCTTTGTTGCAATTTCAAGTTGACCACGAACAGCCTCAAAATCTCGAAGAAGATTTCCAACCAATTGAGATGACATTTGAACTGGAAGATCGTTTTCATGGTCGACTGCATGAAAGAAGGTAATGAAAACAAGGTTCTCGTGAAACTCAATGACTTTGCCTTCTTCAACTTTGTCTTCCTTTTTGCATCCATCCATAGTGCACACCATAATATCACAAGAGAAATCTTGATGTTACAGAACGATTATATATCAGAAGAAGGGATCCATGATATATATATATACGATATTTTCATAGGGAAACCCTAGGGTTACTCATTTAGATTCGGTAAGGGTCGGGCGCACGAACGTTCGTGGTTATGAACCAGGTTCAAAACTAAGAAACCAATGGGGCATATTTTTAGAAGTATGTTTTGATAACATCAAAAACAAATTCTAAAGATATGACAGAACATCTTAGCTCAGAAATAGAGTACAAGGTAATTGTTGATTGTCAACAAATCAACTGTCATTAAGGAAAAACAGAACGAAGATTCTCAAAGTGAACAACAAAGAGAAAATTTCTCAAGAGTTAATAATCATTTATATTACATCGTGTAATAATTAACCGGAGCAGAGCTCAACAGTAAGATGATCATTTTATTTTTAAACCGAAAAACAGATACAACAAAGACCACTTTGTCAAGAAGAAGATAACTTCTTGAGAATCATGAGCATCCTCACACGGTTTCAAAGAGGATGCACATTTGTAAGTAGTCAAGTTGTAATTTGACAAGCATATAATTCATCAAGGGTATTGACATTTTCCGTTTTTCCTTGAATATCATCAGGAAAGTCAATAATGTTAGTCTCAAGAGAATTAACAAGAGTAGGACAAGAGATACCTGAAGATGCTGCCTTCCTTGCCTTCTTAATGCTACGCTTAAGTCTATTTATACTGGTCTTGAGTTCCGAAACATGATTATGGATATGAATATATTCAGGAATGATTGACACTTTTGATCCAACACTTCCTTTAGTTACGGAAGAAGAGTTTGAAGAATTTTCCATACTCATTGGATCAACAAGACAGTCATTTCCCCGTATAAAATAATTCTTTTTACAATTGTAGAAAGCCTTTGTGTTATCTTTACAATCAATACTTGGCTCATCACAGCACTTTTCTTGTCTGAGAGTTGGATATTTAAGACCAGTAATATGAGAAACCGGTTTGATTACTTCCTTAGACATCCTTGCGAACGGGTACGCAAACTTGGTTCCCTGACTTCAACAGTTAAATCAGTTCGTGAACGGGTATGTAAACTTAAGTACCCTAACTTAAACAGTTGAATAAGTTCACGAACGGGTATTCAAACTTCCGGGATGAATTCTGTCAAAACAGTTCGTACACTAAGTACACAAACCGTAATGTATCCAGACATTGGTTTTAGCTCTTAACTCCCATTTCAATCATTGAAACATTCTTTGAAGATGACAATAGCTGTCTCAAACAAACTATTAGCTTATAAGCAATTTTCAAGTGATAAAATGATCAATACGAAACATTCCGAGCCTACATTAAATGACTGTCTCACACAAATCATGTAAGATGTTACCAGGTGATTTTCACATGATCATCTTTTGAATTTCGTCAAGAATAATGATGAACGTAGTTAAAGCGAAAAGCTTTCCCACACATATTTCGATAAAGATATAAGCGAGTTAAACTCAGCTCGAAATATCAAATGTGTATAATGTAAAGTCTATATAGCTATACGACTTTTGTCTCAATAGGAGATAGAAAAGAATAGACTTCTGAGTGATAGATGAGTTCAAGTCTCCACATACCTTTTGTTGATGAAGTTCCATAATCTACCCTTAGTAGTTCTTCGTCTTCAATCGATGAACGACGTGAAGTCTAAAGCTCAACTACACATTCTATCCTAATCCGAGACATAGCTATAAGTATACAAGAAATGAAGACTTATAGTTTTAACAACTAAACTTGACAAACAAGCTTGAGGTAACAACGCTTGCGAGTTCGACCGAGCAGTGCTCTAACAAGAGTCTTTGATGTAAAAACACTCAACCTCATCGATGGTTTCTAAAACACACTCGGAGTTGGGTAGATCTAAAACTGGTGAAGCGTCAATAGAGATTTTACTGTTCATACACATTGGATTGCTTAAAACACATACTTGTGAAGTCTTAGCGTGTTTTCCCGCTCTAATACCAATTGAAAACGCAGGGGTATAACAACCACCCCCAATATTTCGTTCGGCAATCTGTATGGACTAAACTCCAATATAATTCCGAGAGCACCAACTTAAAGGTGAAACTCAATCAAGAAATATATCAAAGAGCTTTATTTCTTTCTCAATACAATCAGCAAATCGAACAAATAGAAATCCGTGAGCCTGATTGATATGAGAATAACTTGGACGGTACCAAAGACCAATGTCCAAGTGTCAATCAAGTTATATCCAACAAACAATGTTGGATTTATCAACTATGATTGAACTACGCAAAACCTGTGATATTTTAATTATATAAACAAATATAATGCGGAAAAGAAATAGCACTGACACCAAAAAAATTGTTAACGGGGAAACCGCAAATGCAGAAAAACCCCGGGACCTAGTCCAGATTTGAACACCATAATGCATTAAGCCGCTACAGACTCTAGCCTACTACAAGTTAACTTCGGACTGGAAAGTAGTTGATCCCTAACCAACCTCACACTGATTAAGGTACAGTCGTGTTCCTTACGCCTCTTGAATCCCGGAAGGACTCTGCGTACTTGATTTTCTTGGCTGATCTCACCCATAACTAAGAGTTGCTACGACCCAAAGTCGAAGACTTATAAATAAATCTGTCTCCCACAGATATGTCTATTCTGGTTTTGTTTCCGTCTTTAGATAAATCAAGGTGAACAGGAAACTCAACTAATAATCCGGTCTTATACTCCCGAAGAGCAGCCTAGAAATATTAGTCACCTCACAATAACCTAACTAATTAACAGAAGAAGTTATTGCGGATTCAAAAGAGGCTAAAACGAAGAGCTTTTGTAATTACTTTTTATATCTTACCTATCGGAGATAAATCTCGAGTAAATCTTAGAGAAGATAAAACTCAATACGATAGAACAAGTAAGATCAAAATACGCAACCAGAGGCGGAGGCAGTTAAAATCAAGGGTGTGCAATTGCACACCCTGCTAAATCGGATCTCAAGCCTAAATTTTCTGAGATTTTGGGATCCTAAGCCTATTTTTGCTATCTTTCACCCCCTAAAAATATTTTTCTTCCCCTTAATAGAGTTTCTGGCTCCGCCCCTGTACGCAATTACAGAGAAAATAGTTGGATCTGGCTTCATGAATCCCAAATGAAGTCTTCAAGTCGTTAACCTAATAATGGTTTTGGAAAACCTAGGTTAAAGGAGAATCAACTCTAGTTTGCAACTAGGACACACAGAAGTGTCGGGATTAGGTTTCCCAGATGCTAGTGTTCTACCTTATATAGTCTTTCAAATCAGGGTTGCTTACAATCAAAGCTAAGATAGCTTAGTAACAAATCAATTGATATTCACCGTTAGATGAACTCCTGGTTTAAGGTTCAAGCTAAGTCTTCTTAGAAACTAAGCAATCAATCTCCACCGTCAGATGGTATTAGCTTGATACACACAACTGAATATACCTATATTTAGATATGGGTAAACCGTACCTAAACGTGTATAACTGTTGGCTCAATAACAGTTAACCGAAGTTAGCCATATGGATTAGGTCTCCCAGATGCTAGAGTTCTACCTTATATAGTCTTTCAAATCAGGGTTGCTTACAATTAAAGCTCAGATAGATTAGTAACAAAGCAATTGATATTCACCGTTAGATGAACTCCTGGTTTAAGATTCAAGCTAAGTCTTCTTAGAAACTAAGCAATCAATCTCCACCGTCAGATGGTATTAGTTTGATACACACAAATGAATATACCTATATTTAGATATGGGTAAACCGTACCTAAACGTGTATAACCGTTGGCTCAATAATAGTTAACCGAAGTTAGCCATATTAACACTTATCACTTAGCCACACTTAATCGATTAATACGAAACTTCCCAAGGTGACATCAAATGATTGTCTCACACAAATCATGTAAGATGTTCATAGGTAATTTTCACATGATCATCTTTGACTTGATATTTAGTTTCCAACAATTAAATTGTCTCCAACTAAACTTGTCAAGTATACGATACACTTAGCTAAAGCTAAAAGCTTCCAACACGTATTTCGAGAAAAAGATAAACGGGATAAACTCGGCTCGAAATTTCAATTGTGTATAATGTAAAAGCCTATATAGCTATACGACTTAGTCTCATTAGAAGATAGAATAGAAAAGACTTCTGAGTGATAGATAGGTTTTAGTCTCCACATACCTTTTGTTGATGAAGTTCCTCCAAGCTCTTCAGTAGATCTTTTTCTTCAATTCGTGAACGCCGTGAAGTCTAAAGATCAATTATACACTTCTATCCTAATACGAGACATAGTTATAAGTCGACTAGAAATCATGTATATAGTTTTGATCAACTAAACTTGACAAACAAGCTTGATATATCAACGCTTGCGAGTTCGACTGAGCAGTGCTCTAACAATTATATATTCTTTTAAGCATAAAAAGTGGATTAAGGATGGATTATGATAAGGCTTATGATAGAGTCAGTTGGTCGTTTATTATTAAAATTTTGCAATGCTTGGGCTTCGTTGTTGTTTTTACTAATTGGATAAAAATATGCATTAACACTATATCTTTCCGGGTGCTTGTCAATGGGACTCCTACTATAAGTTTTATCCCTTGTAATGAGCAGGGACAAGGAGATACCTTGTCCCCATTCCTTTTTATCATTTGCCTAGAGTCTTTTTCTAGATTGATAAGCAAAAGGTTGGAGGATAAAGATATTTCTGGAATGTCCATTGGAGGGGGAGCGGTTTCACACTCTCTTTATGCTGATGATTGTATAATTTTTCTAAAAGCTTCATATAAAAATGCGTGTAATTTGAGGGAAATTCTGGATAAGTTTTGTAGGTTGCGTGGCCAAATGATTTTTGTAAATGTGAAGGTACAAGAGTTAGTCCGTAGTTGGAAGAGCATTTTGAAAGGGAGGGATGCAGTCAGATCTTGCATTAACAAGCAATCTTTCACTGATAAGCTGAAACTTTACAGCCTACGACTATTGATATTAACAGTTTACCTAATCCATCTATAATTGACGGAGAACCATCCTTAATCATTCCAGCTGATTATTTTCAAGAGGGTTGCAAGCCTTTTCAATATAGTTTTATTGCTAGATTAAACTTCACTGGTTTGAAGTTTGGAGAAATCAAAAATAACTTGATAACTCAATGAAATCTAAACCTTAACTGTGTTAGGTTTATGTCTATGAGAAAAGGTTTTTTCGTTGTCATGTTACAAGATGATCAAACAAAATAGAAGATACGTAACACTAAGTGGTACGTAAATCAGCATAAACTCAGATTGATAGATTGGTATTCTGGCTTTGATCCGGAGAAGCAGAAAACATCTCATGTAGCTGTATGGGTTCACTTTCCGGGACTTCATGCAGAGCTATGGACGGAGAAAATATTATTAGCAATGGGCAAAGTTATGGGAAACCCAATTGTAGTGGATCAACGAACCTTAAACTTGAAGTTCAGGCATTTTTTTTCAGTTCTGGTTGATATAGATTTTGCAAAGCACATTCCTGAGAGAATTAAGCTTACTGCGAGAGGTAGAACTTTCTGGCAGTATATTGATATACCTAAAACGCATAAATTCTGTATGCACTGCAACATCATTGGTCATCATGATGCGGAATGTAGGAGAAAGTCTGGATTTTCTCAACAGAAGGATGGGCATGCTAAAGTTGATTCTACTCAAACTGCTCAGAACTGGCAGAAGGCTAAAGGGAAACGAAGGAATAAACGTAACAACAGTAAAAATCAGGTTGAGGAGAATGCTGGTGCTGTGGAGGAAACCACTCAGCTTGAACAAAAGCTAGCTTCTTCTGAAGCAAATTTCCGTGCTGCATCTGAAGCTTTGGAAAAGGCTAGGAAGGCAGTTTTGGCAAAAGATGTTTTAGCTAACAAGCTTTTAGTGGGTGAAACTAGAACCCTGGGAGCTAAGTCATGTACGAGTGATGAATTGGCAAGGACTAATCACTTAATCCTTGATAAGAATATTGCTAGCTCTTCTTCTACTCCAGCTACAACTGATTATGGTAATGATCAACAAGCACATGACGCTGTGGTTGATAAAATTACCCAGACTCCTATATACAATGATGTAACAGAATCTGTGGTGGTTACTTCACCAAATAAATTCGATGTCTTAAGTGACGAGTTGGGTTTGACAAATTCTGTGCAACAAGTGGAAAACCATGCTGAAGAGAGTTCTGGTGAGGATATAACACTGGAACAAGCTTCATAAGGTGTAAAAGGTCACAAATGGAGCGAAGTTCCAGATGAACAAGGTAAAAAAAAAAAAAAGGAGAAAAGGAAACCAGGTCGTGTTAGAATTTCCAAAGAGGATCAAACTGTTGCTCCGTTGGAGTCCAGGTCTGATTCGGAAACTGAAATAAATGAGTTAGGTATCAGAGTTCGAAAAGGAAGGTCACCAATTCTCGAAAAGAAGGGTAAACTGGATTCAAATCAGGTTCCAAAGGTTATTAATATTCCCAAAAAAACAGTTTCCTAATGTGTGTTTTCTATTGGAATGTCAATAAGGTTGCAAAGGTGGAAGCTTGTATGAAGTTACGTGAGTTAGTGCATGATTTTAAGCCGGTGGTGCTTTGTATTGCTAAGCCCAAGATTTACTACACTGACACTGTTATGTTAAGATTGAATTTAGCTGGTTTTAGGAAAAATGCGATTCATAATTCTTCAGCAAATTCTCTAGGAAATCTTTGGGTTCTTTGGAGTGAAGATATTGAAGAGCCAGTAGTGGTAAATGTGGCTAGACAGGCCATTACGGTAAAAACTGAGGGGGTTTTAATATCTTTTGTGCATGCAAGTTCTTTGCAAGTTTTTATAAGAAGATTATGGACTCAACTTTCAGGGGTAGACTCTAATACTCCTTGGCTGGTAATGAGGGACTTTAATTGCGTTCTTCGTGGGGATGAAAAGAAGGGGGAATGGACCACGTATTTCTTGTATCAATGATTTTAGTGACTTGATGGAGGTGAATGATCTTTTTTAGGCTGATTCTTTGGGTCAATCGGGTGCTTGTAGAATTCTGAGTAAATTGGATCGTGCTATTATCAAGGAGCCTTGGTTAACTAAGTTTTCAAATTGGCGGTGCAAAACTCTTCCTAGGGAAGTTTCTGATCATTCAACACTTATTGGTTTTCCATTTGTTGCTCCTAGTCCTAAGCGTGCTCCTTTTCGAATTCAGAAAATATAGTTTACACATCGTGATTTTTTGAGAATGGTTGAGGCTTCTTGGACAGCTCCGGTTTATGGTAATCCTGATTTTGTCTTTCCTTTTAAGTTGAAGCGCTTGAAGGAAGCAATGAAGTTGGGGAACCAAACAGTTTTTGGTAATGTTAATGCTCGTCTTAGGCAAGCTCAGCTAAAATTTGAATTGACTAGTCGAAATTCAGATGAAGATCCTAATGATACGGCTAAACTGAATGTCATGAAGGATGCTTTAGTTGATGTTCAAGTTGTTCGTATTCAACAACATATTATGCTTCAGCAAAGTCTCGTAACAAGTGGATTTTGGAGGGTTCTAGCAATACTTCTTATTTTTATAATAACATCAAGATTAGAAGAAGTGCAAATACTATTTCAGAGTTAATAGATGAGGACGGTTCAACTATCAGTGATCCAGACCAACTTCGTTACCATGTTGTTTCTTATTATGAAGCAAAATTTAATGGGGAGGATCTTCCTATTGAGGAACATCTTTTTGATTATGCTCATGAATCTATTTCTTTGGAGGAGAGCCATATGCTTGATGCAATTCCTTCTTTGGAAGAGCTCAAAATTGCAGTTTTTGATTTGGGGCAGACAGTGCTCCGGGTCCAGATGAGTTCTCATGGTGTTTTTATAGACAATGTTGGTATTTTATTTATTAGGACTTAACTCTAGCCTTATTCTTTTGCTTGCAAAGGTAAGAGATGCAGATAATTTGAGGAAATTTAGACCTATTGGTCTAAGTAATTTTTTCTTCAAGATTTTCACAAAATTTCTGGCAACAAGACTTGGTAAATTCTTATGTAAATTGGTCTCGGATTAGCAAGTGGCTTTTATGAAAGGTAGGAATATTCATTAAAATATCAGTTTGGCATCGGAAATGGTTAATGAGCTGCATATCAAGAGAAAGGATGGTAATTTGGGTCTTAAGCTAGATATTTCTCAAGCTTTTGATATTGTTAGTTGGTCTTTTGTTTTGGAGGTGTTTAGAAGATATGGTTTCTCAGAAGATTGGTGCTCTTGGATACTCAATAGTCAACTCGTATTTCGATTCTTCTAAATGGTAGCCCAGAGGGTTTCTTCAAGATAAATAGGGGTTTGCGTCAAGGAGATCCACTATCGCCTCTTATTTTTGTTTTGATAGAGGATGTTCTTAGCCGAAACATCACCAAACTCTTTCAAAATAAGGACATGACTCATATGGTAAGACGTAATGGTATTGCTCCAACTCATTTATTCTTTGCTGACGATATTATGATTTTTTGCAAGGGTAATATGAAAAGTTTGACAAACTTGGTGAAATTACTTAAGGTTTATCAACGTGCTTCAGGACAAAGGGTTTGTAGACAAAAAAACAAGATTTACTATGGTGGGGGGTCTTTAAATAGGCGTCAATCTATTGTTGCTTTCTTAGGCATGGGAATTACCTATTTTCCGGATCAATATTTAGGTGTTCAAGTTATGTCAGGTGCGGTAAGATACAAAAATATTAGTAATGTTATTGACAAGTTAAAGGATCGACTGTCAGTTTTGAAAGGTAAAATGCTTTCTTTTCAAGATAGAGTTGTGCTAGTTAAATCTGTTCTCTCAAGTTACTCTATTCACAACATGGATGTTTACAAATGGTCGATGAAGTTTATTCAACAATGTGAGCGAGTGATTCGTAATTTCCTTTGGTCGGGTGATTCCAATCTTTCTCGAGCTTTTACTGTGGGTTATGATAAAAATATGTTGTCCGATTACAGAAAGGGGGCTTGGCCTTACTAGTTTACATACTATGAACAAAGCACTGCTGATGAAGCTGTGGTGGAGCATTAAAAAATCGAGTAAGGGATGGGCTCGGTTTTCAGAAACTAAGTATACAACTAGGGATGGTCGTATTAAAACAGCTGGGGTGAAGTCAACAATTCTGCCTGGTATTCGTTGGGTTTACAGAGATGTTTCTCGTAATACTAAGTGCCTGATTGGGGATGGGAGGGCTACGTCCTTGTTTTATGATATCTGGTATGGTAATATTTGTTTGGCAGATATTTTGGAGCGTGAGGATCTGGACAGGAGTGCACGAGTTAGTGACATTATTGTGCAGGGCGAGTGGGATTTACAGGGCGTGCATCTGCAGGACCTTACAAACGCTGGCGTAGTTTTGGAGGAACTGCAGAGAATTCTCAATGGACCTGACAAGAAGATTTGGATGCCGGAATTGAAGGGCCGCTTTTCAGTTCAGTCTGCTAGGGAGATTATTAGGCCTAAGTATCCTATTATAGAGGAGGTGAGCTTGCTGTGGCGGAAAGTGGTACATCCATCATTATCAGCTCAAAACTTGAAGTTTGTTCGGGGGGCGTGTGCAACAATGGACAAAGTTCGTTGCAGATTCAAGATTTCTTTAGCGAAAAAATGTTACGTCTTCCAGCATGCTGTGGAGTCTCTTGAGCACATTCTATGGCAGTGCAGCTTTGCAAGGAGGGCTTGGAATTTGATTTCAGGTATTTTCAATATAAAGCCTCATTATAATCTGATTATTTCTAACAAATAAGCTAAAGGTCGCAGTAGAATGGTTAAGGACCTGTGGTTGGTGTCTAACTTGGTGGTGTGCTCGGAGCTGTGGTTTACACGAAATAAAAATGTTTATGAGAAGAAAAACCTTCGTTAGTCCTTCTTTCAAAAGAGAGTATTTAATTTGATTCATGAATACTCTTTTAGGCTGAAAAGTTATATGCACAATTCTGTTGAGGACTTGCGTATTTTGAATTTCTTTCGTGTTAGCTTCAGAAAAGTGAAGAATTCAGTTCCTATGGAATGCTATTGGTCTTCACCGAATCAAGATGAACTGTTGTTGTGTTGTGACGGGGCCTCTAGGGGAAATCCAGGGTGGGGGGAGCTGGAGTAGTAGCAAGAGATGTTAATTGTGAGGTGGTTGGGGCTATGAGCATTGGACTTGGTATATCTTCTAATTATATGGCGGAACTGTATGGTATTCTAGTTGGTCTGGAATGGGCAGTTCAATGGGGTTTTCGAAAAATTGTTATTCGTTCTGATTTGGCTAGTGTGATTCGTGCTTTTGAAGACTCTTTTGTGCCTTGGTTTGCTCAACAAGGGTGGATTGAAGCAAAGGGATTGTATGATTCTATTAGGTTTATTCATACTTATCGTGAAGCAAACTTTGCAGCTGATAAAATGGCTAAACGTGAGTGTTGGTTGGATAATTGTGTGGGAATGCATTATGTAGGCCGTCCTATTTTTCTAAACTCAATTGAGTTCCCAAATGTAATCTATTTTCATTTAAATAGTTTGTGAGTTTTTGGGGTTGTTGTGACCTCTTTTCTCATAATCTATCTTGTAAATATTCTTTTTGATTAATACTTTTTTGGACTTATCACAAAAAAAAGTTTATGAAATTATCGATATAGACCTGGACGAATGTCTGATATTCGGTTATTTATTGACAAGCCAAATTGTAACAGAATTTGCTGATTTTTTAAATTAATATTTCTTAAGGTGTAAAAACATTAACCAAACTCATTCGAAGGTTGACTTATTTTAAAGTAGTGTAACATGTGAACCAATAACTAGACCTACAACTTAAATAATGCTCCTGAGAGAGTATTTTCGAGGGACCTTGAGAAACATTATTGATAACTTTAGTCATATTTCTCGCGCTCTTTGTTATCAACTGATATTGCACTTCCCATCTAAAGTTGCAGCATATTCCCAAATTTTGCCTCCGTCGTTTTCTCCCATAACGTGGCACCCATCCAAATTCTTCATGTGGAAATGATGTATCCTTATGGCCCCGCAGTGGCATCCGAATTGAATGCTATGGACCAGTGTCTTTGCAACACGTCATGGAAAAAAGATTTAAGGGAGGAGTTGGGGGTATCTAGCATTTTCGCTTTCCATCTTCCAAAAATAGCTTTCAGCTTCAAAATACGGATAATACTTATAGCATGTTTGGATATCAGAAGTTAGAAGTAGAAGTCAAAAGTAAAACAATTTTGCTTCACAAAAAATTTATATAGCATGTTTGGATGTCTCTTTATAAGTTCCTTTTTAACTTCTGGAAACCAAAAAACAAGAAGTATGGATTGTACAAATATAATCGACTTCGAGAAGTTACAAAGAAGCTTATAACGAAGCAAAAAAATTCAGCTTCTTACTTTTGTTAGAAGCACTTCTTTTCGGTGCTCGCATATCATGCTGGTTGGTTAAAAAAAAGATTGAAAAACGTATTATTTAAAGTATCAGGAAAGAAAAAGTCCGTACTTTTTTTTTTGGTTTTAGGTATCCAAAATTTTCATTTTTTTATTTATTATCCTGACCAACCATGGTTGATTCAAGATGATTGAATCTCATGATGCTGGTCCGAGAAACTCTAACAGTAGTAATGTTACTTTTGCTGATATGGTAAGGGGAAATAAAACTTTGACTCCAACAAGTATTGATATTTCTACGTTACCGAACCCTGCTTTCAAAAAGGGTGAGCCTGTTTCAGATATTCCAATGGAATTGTTTCAAGAAGGTTGTAAACCTTTTCAACATAGTCCCATTGCTCGATTGAACTTTACTAGTTTAAGTTAGTTGAAGTTAAAAAAACACACTAGAAGATCAATGGCAGCTCGGTCCTGGAAAGTGCAAGTTTTTACCGATGAGTAAGGGTTTTTTTATTATTTGGTTATCATCTAAATAAGACAAAGAAAAGATACGCAATAGTAAAACATCGTTTATTAGTCAACATGTTCTTCGTTTACAAGAATGTTACCCTTCTTTTCATCCTGGGAAACAAAGAACATCTCGTGCAGCTGTACTGCATATTGAATTATGGAGAGAGAAAAAAATACTTCTTTCAATCAGGAAAATATTGGGTACGCTTATTGTGGTTGATGAGAAACACCTAAATTTGGAGAATGGATACTTCCCATCAGTTCTAGATGAATTGATTCGCCAATCATATTCCGGAAAGAGTTCATCTTACTGTTTGTGGGATTTTTTTTTTGGCAATATGTTGATATTAAATACCCTTAGTTATGTTCTCTTTGTAATATCATTGGCCATAATGATTCAGAGTGCAAGAAAAAATCAACAAGCATGGAGCAAAACACTCAAATGGTTATAGTGGTAGAAAAAAACCTTCTACATAGGCTTGCCATAAAGTTCAATGTAAAATAAATGGGAAGTATGTTCCGAAGACAGTTGACAAGAATGCTGAGATTGTTTTGAGTTTGGTTAATCAAGAGAATGTGGCTACATTGGAGAAATCCAGACAACTGGAGGTAGATATATCAAAATCTGAAGCTCCATTACGTGCTGCTACTATTGAATTTGAGAGAACTAAACGGGTAACATCTGAGCATGCAGTACTAGTTTCCAGGTTGAACTGATTAAAACTAAGACTATGGAAATTGCGTCAAGAATGATTGTTGAATTAACATGAACTTGATAAGAATGATGCCACATCTTCTGCTACTCCTGGATGTGATGCCTTAGTTGAAAAGGATCATGTTTTGTGTAACAACAATTATAAAATCTTAAACTATGAGTTGGGGTTTATATGTTACAGTATAAATTGTAACTGCAGTGGAGGAAGAACCTATGGATAATGAGCCAGAAAATAGTTATGTGGGCAAAGTCCCAGATTGAGGGGAATGTGATGCTACTGAACTGGCCGCGAGACAAGTAAAACATAACCTTTTATTATTCTTATTACTATAGATGGCAAAATTTAGCATCTACCCAAGAACTGGCAGCTGAAGAGTAATACATCTGAGATACCAAATAAAACTCAAGGTCAGACGTAGAAGACCTGAACCAGATGTCCATTGACCAAGACATATACTATCAAACAAGGCAGAGACACGAAGTTGGCCGCGGAAGACCTGAGTCCAGATGCGAAGCTTAAGAAGATTATCGATGTTGTCAGCTAAGGGAGGACCTGGAAACCAACCCCAAGTCGGTACAAGCACAATGAAGGAAACTCCAAAAGTCCAGGTTGTCACGTGCTTAGTCATCTACATGTAATTTTCGTGTTGATGTAATATATAAATAGCTGAAAAGGCTGATAATGTAAACAAGTTGATTCTGATAATAAAAATAGACTTTGAAAAGACGAGGGTACCCAAATACACCACAATCTTTTAAATATCAACATATAAGTCATATACCAAGTGTGATTGTCTATGGACAAAGTCGATACAATACAACAACTATGGTATACACTTTGAGTGATCGTCTATGGATACGAGATCGAGACAATACAACAACAAAGTGTTCACTTGATAATATTAAACCGAAACACTATAGGATCAATATCAAGTGACAGAAATTAACGTACAAATGTATTTACTTTAAATTATAATAAAACTATAATTGCGGAAAATAAAGTAAATGACACATCAAGATTTTGTTAACGAGGAAACCGCAAATGCAGAAAAACCTCGGGACCTAGTCCAGTTTTACATACTCTCAGAATTAAGCCGTTATACAAAATCTAATGCCAACTTTGTATAGTTGAAACCAAGTAGACTACCCCTAGATACCTAATTTCCTCAGTATCCATGCATCTTCGACTTATGGAGTCACGCACGTGAATCACCACTCCTTTGGATCGTATTCCAAACAGTAAAGGAATAAATTTGTTTGGTAACCACTCTATTCAATCTTTAGTGAAAGATATGTTTGAGTTGTCAACAAAGGCTCTTCCGTTTAAACTAATAAACTCATTTTTTGGGTAAGATCAATCCGAATTAGTAACTTAGATTTAGATTTACAACTATCATATTCGGATATTGAAAAACACCACCAAATGATAGTTTCCGATCAATACGACTTTTTGATTAGATAAATCTAATCTAAGTCGGATCCCAGCCGATCAAGATGTGTGCACAAATTCACAAGATACGAAAAGTAATAAAAAAATCCTTTTTGTCTTTAAATCTTTAATTGCCTTCTTAATAACCTGCACAACACAAACTTGAATCCTCTTGTGATCAATCACGTACAGAACTGAGTCTGTTAACAATAGATTATCACAAGATGTCTTTAGATCCGCAAATGGTTCTAAAGATCCCGTCGATACTTTGATCTAGTTTGAGAGACCCTTATGTCATAAGCCAAGGCTCTCAAGAATAATCAAACTAGGTGCAATCAAAGTTTCAACAACAGTTAGTCAATGAAATCAATAATCGAAAACTAAAATAACAATGCAATTATCTAGTTTCCCACTAACGGTACTCGATGAGCTTCTTGATCCCACAAAAAAATTTAAACGAGCAGTTGTAAGAGATTTCGCCTAATTAGGGTACTTTCCTCTCCGGATAGACGGCTCCACCAGAAACAACACAAATGAAGTTTGCCTGGCACTTAGGATAGTTTGCAAGAAATGCAAACTCAAGTATTTATAGACCAAGGTTGTTTGGACAACAATAAAATTCCAAAACCGAAAATATCCTCAAGATATTCATTAAAGTACCTAATGTCAATATTCCTATTTCCAATAAATGTTAACCGATATTTCCGAAATCTCTCTTAGAAAATTTCTATTATTAGTGTAACACATTAACTAATAATTTTTTCCAGGGGATATGCTTTAATTGCTGGTAATTAACATATATTATGAAAATTATAATTAAATGGTTTTCAATATTTCGGTATGGGGTCACCTTGTGCATTCAAAGAAGAGCATCAAAGAAGTTTCTCTTAGAAAACCCTAATTCCTAATTCACACACAACCATGAAGAAATGTGTGAACTTTGGAAACTCGGTTTTGCTCTTGGGATCGGTTATACCATGATAGGTGTCTAAAACACCTTGATATTTATCTATTGTTTATGCTTTCTTTGCTAAGTTTTCTTGTAAATTATGTATCTTATGTTTAATTTTGAGTTTTAGGTACTTTAGAGCAAAAGAAGAAGAAACGTCACTTAAAAGAGCTAAAGTGTCATTTCATGTGCAACTGTTGTTGGAGGCGAATTATTTCTCATTATTTGCTTTTATTTCTTCATCTCTATCTGAAAAGCATGTCAGCTTTAGTGATGCAAATTATGTCTGAAAAGCATCGCAGCTTTAGTGATGTAGATAAATTGAAGAGAAAAAGTGGATCTGAGAGGTAAGAGATGGCTGCTGTTGGTGGAAGAATTCGAAGAAGTGGTGTATTTTTTTTGGCATTTGAACCCTCTGGAGGAATTACTAAAGGCACCTCCAGAAATGTTCCGGAAGAGTTGATATTTGCGCCCCAGGAATTTTATTATGTACATCCCAAAATTACTTATTGTAGACCAAAAATTACTATGGGGCACCCAAATTACTAAGGGGCACCCCAATTGCTAATGGCACCCCCGGATTTGGTTAAGGGGTGTCCATCTTCTTCCCCATTTGAATCTGATTTTGGCGGGAAAATGGGTTTTGCAGAGAACAGAATTAGGGTTTTGAAATTGAAGGCGTTAGGAAGAGACTAAAGCGCTGAAACTAATTGGGTTTGTCCTAAATGGCTAAACAGGGATGGTAATGGGTTCCGTTTCGACTTGAATTGGCTAGAGTCGTGGATTTGAAGTAAACCATTTTCGGCAAAAATAGGGTTCGAGATTTGAAGTTGTTTGAGAGAGATTCAAAGGCTGAAATCATGTGGGATGACTTGAATGGGCTAAACAGGGTTTGTAAAGGTGTTTTGTTCGATTATACTTGGCTGGATAAAGAGATTTGACGAAACAGAGGTGTAAGAAAAGTTCTCGGGTTTTTGGAAGTTTTGGGTTGAAAACAAAGGAAGTTACGTGCAGTTTTGGAATACTTTCAATTACACGATACACATATGATCCTAGAACTATATTCTATTGGTTAGAAAAGGTTTTGAAAACACAGAGAATCCATGTAGAAAAAGGGAAAGTCCGAGACTTGGGAGGAAAGATAAAAGAAGATTTATCGAGATTTTATAGGGCCCATGGTGTATAAAAGGTTCGCTGGAGGTCATAGAAAAAGGACGGAGAGCCTGAGAAGAAATAGAGAACTAGGATCGAAGATTTTGAGAGTTTCAGAAAGTTACCTGCTGCTGCAAAACTCAAGAACACGAAGAACTTAGTCTGTCAGAAACAGTTGCAGAGTCTACCGTTAATCAACCACAGAAGAACTATATCGTACACTGTTTTAGTTGCAGTAGCTCTTCCGCAACTGAACTATTGCAACACTTTTGTGGCTAAACATCTTTAGCGACTGGAAATCATTGTAAGCTATTTAATTATATATATATTTTAATATAATGATTAATCAATTTTTCTCCAATTTTCAATTCATGAGTAGCTAAGTTTCTTTTCTAGGATTTTGGAAGAAGCTATTTTCGATGAGTGAATTTTTGTAATTATTTTCTTTGACTTATTACTCCAATATTGTGCTTTTAATTTGTCTAAATTTTTTCTCTTCTTTATGTGCTTCGTAAAAATTGTTTTGGGTAGTTTAGCTACCGATCTTTTATAAGCGAAGTAAAATTGGGCCTTAGAATAGCGACGAGAGTCATAAAAAAAAGAGAGCTTGTAACGTTATATCTTCCAAAGCATGAGATTGGGTTCGAAATTGTTTTGAGTAAGCTAGGAGTATTTTGTCAAAGAAATTGTTATTGAGTTTACAAATATTGGAAGTAGTGGAATCCAAAACCCTAGATTCATCTCTCCCTGGTTACAATCAATCAAATTTAATTAGTTTATCTTAGTATTTTCTTTTTATAATCAAAAACCAAATCTTCATAAAAGTCCGAGCAACGAATCTTTCTTACCACTTGTAAAAACTACATCATACCATGGCCGGTTACACCATGCTGCGCAAGGTAGCTTGAGATCCGTTACACCTTACTTCCTAAAAGTAACTTGTGATCTGTTACAACTTGCTTCCCTAAGTAGATTGTGACCGATTACAACTAACTTCGCAATGTAGCTTGTGATCGGTTACACCTTTCTTTCCGAATCAGCTTGTGACCGATTACACCTTGCTTTCCGAATCAACTTGTGACCGGTTACACCTTGTTACACATTATAGGTTATGACCGGTTATACCTCGATTCTCAACATAAGTCAAGATAGGTTCTACCTTGTCATCTAGTATTGGTCATCCAAAAAATATTCAATAAAGAACCGGACCAATACATTCATGATTTCCCTTTCGATTATGAAACAAGTTCATAAATCTACTTCCTTAAACTAATGTAATAATACATAGTTTTCTAGGATGAAATCATACCTATATCCTACACATAATCTAGTAACTAAATACATAGATTATGTTGATGTCGTAATTACGAAGTTCCAAAAGATAAGCATTTATACTTCGTAATTTAATTCCTTGATACTTTGATCATAATGTTATGACCAAGTATAATCACTAGAGTATTATGAATATAACTTTGCATG
Organism: Papaver atlanticum; assembly: GCA_023531105.1. Lineage (NCBI taxonomy): Eukaryota > Viridiplantae > Streptophyta > Magnoliopsida > Ranunculales > Papaveraceae > Papaver > Papaver atlanticum. The sequence continues at coordinate 1,047,085 of JAJJMB010012240.1, forward strand.
TTATGTTTTCAATATAAAGCGACTAGAAAGATACGTTAGGAATGGAAACAAGATCAAGTCAATATTAGTAACCTCAAGAGGAAGGATGATGTCTTCGTTGCAGTCGTTACTTCTTCACTTTCTTCAGGTCTTTAGAGTAATACTTGTATGTCTCAACATTCATAGACTTTCTAGTCTAACCTAAACGAAGTTAACTTTAGTAAATAATCAAGTGATTCTAGATGAGTTTTGATACTAAAATATGACAACCAAACTTGACATACCAATGGTTGGTGGGTTCAACCGAGCTATGCTCTAACGGACTTCAGACAATTCTCTCTCCTCTCTCTCTCTGATTCTCTTTTAACCATCATTAACCCTAACTAACTTAGAAGATAGTCAAGAAATACAGATCTGACACAAGCAGAATCCTGATCGGAGATCAGAAAAATAAAGCAGCTACCGTGATCATATCCCGAACAAAGGATAGTGGTAAAAGAATTTGTGAAGGTACGAGTTTCAAGTATCTTTAATTACCTTCCCCTATAACTAACCGGAATTGTTATATTCATGTTATAGACAGACATTGAAAGAATTAGTTAGATAATTTAAACAGAAACTCTTATCTATTTCAGAACCAAAAATTCCTTATTTGCAGCGGTTAAATTTATATGGTTTTAAAAAAAGTGTTGTTCACAATTCCACGGAGAATTCAATTGGAAACATTTGGATTTTATGGTTAAAGTAGGTAGATGATCATGTAGTTATCAATATAAGTAGGCAGGCTATTACACTGGTAACAAAGGGGGTTCATATTTCTTTCGTGCATGATAGCTACCTACAGGTTACGAGTAGACGACTTTGGCCACAACTGAGGTTAATGTTAATGTTCCATGGATAGTCATGGGAGACTTTAACTATTTTTGAGATGTGACGAGAAGAAATGTGATTGTACCCAAGAACTTCAGTTATTAAAGAATTTAGTGATTGGATGGATGACAAAAACTTGTTTAAGGCTGATTCTTTGGGAAGCGAATTTACGCGGGGAAATTGACAATCTGGGTTTCATCGTATTATTAGCAAACTCGATCATGTTATTATCAATGACGCTTAGTTACCTAAGTTTGAGAATTGGCGGTGTAAAGCTATTCTTAGGAAGTTTCTGACCGTTCTACTCTCATTGGATATCCTTTTGTAATACCATACCAAGACGAGCTCCTTTTCGTATTTAAAAGGTATAGTTTTTGTATCTGGACTTTATACATATTATTCGTGATAGTTGTAATGAAAACGCGTCTGGTAATCCGGGCCTTTTTCAAACTGAAAAGATTGAAAGTTATTCTTAAGGAGTGGAACCATAATTTTTTTGGCAATGTGAATCATCGGCTAAAACAATCTCAACTGCAGCTTGAGGAGTTCTAGTAAGGACCCAACTGATGAATCAAATCCGAACGAGATGAAATATGACCTGGTAGTTTTTGAAAAAGATAGGGTACCAAGTACACTAACCAACATTTTCGTTCGGAAGATCAACTTAATTGCAAATTGTATGGACAAAATTTAAGACAATTGCAAGTAGATCAACTTAATGATCCTTGAAAATATGTATACAGAGTTTATATCTCTACCTCTTCTAAATCAGAAAGTATTATATAATGCAGTTTGTGAACTTGACTATTAAGAAGATTACTTGGAAGATACCAAAAATAAATATCCAAGATCGATCTAGTCGTATCCAAATATTCAGATCCGAAAACTTGTTATCTATCTTTCAAGATACGAATTCTACAAGAAATAAGTATCTTAATCGATTTTAATTATATGGACGTATCTACTAGAATTGAATATGTACTACTTGTATAAATCCCATTATAAAGATAAACAATATAATACATAAAAAGGAAAAACACAAGACAACATAAGTTTTGTTAACGAGGAAATCGCAATAGCAAAAAACCCTGGGACCTCGTCCATATTTGAACACCAAACTGTTTTAAGCCACTACAGACAATAGCTTACTATCAGACTTCAGACTGAAATATATTTAAGACGAGATATACCTCCAAGCGATTCAGTTATAGTCGCGCTTCTTACGTCTCTTTAACCTCGCATGACTCTATGCAATTGATTCCCTTAGTTGACGTCCTTTACAGCCTAAGAGTTGCTTCAGCCTAAGTGAAGACTTTTGATACCAATCTGCCTCTAATAGATAAGCCTATTTGATTTCCTTTTAGATCAAAGATAAAGGCTTGGAAATATGTTTGCAATAGACAAAGCTAGCAAACAACACAAATCCGGAACACTTACACTAAGTTAGCTGGTAGGCCGGGAAACCTACGATGATAAACCGCAAGCGCATGGTGTCTATAATATAAATAGAGGAAAATACGGGTCGATCCTACGGGGAGTTGGATTGGTGAAACTAAACTTCTAAGGTTCTGCTAGTACTAATTTAAAAGCAAATGAGCTGGTTGTCGATACGACTAGAAGTTGGCAAAGATCAAACTAGAAAAGTAAAATGGAAATAAGGATGCAATGAGAGTAAAAAACAATCAAGTAGGGAACACTAGGGTAATCAAATCCACCACTTAATCTATACTAGATGATTTCAGTTTTAATATTATTCTTTTCCCTTATATGGATAGCGGTGAAGATGCAAGGCTGCCGCATATCCAAGGCAATCTGAAGATGGATAATTCGATAACAACTAAGGTATTAATCCCTAGAATTAGTTGTCTTGCTACGGTACAACTAATCACATATTAAATAATTCAGTTTCATAAGAGTTGATGCAACAAATCACAATTTTTCTAACAACCTAGGATGCAAGACATACAAGGTGAAAGTTTTGTTTTGCAGTGCACAAATCGAACCATCTCTGTTCAATTAATCATATGAAGAACGATATCTAAAACATGAAGAATCTAGCATAAGATTAAAGGTTTCATCTCAACCCCAAGAAGAGAAATTTATAACATAATAAAAACTGAAATTAAAACCCAAATTACTACTACAATTCTTTGCTCCGCCTACTCCGGGCTTGGTTCTCAATCCACAATTTCTTCCCCTCTTTATACAACACTCTCTTAATTCTCACTCTCATTTCCAATAAATTACTATCATAAAATTAGGGATTTGATGTAATTAAACTCACCACTGAACCGCCACCCTATTGTCTTCACTGATCTTCTGACGATGTTGGTGTCGCAAGGAATTCAGATTTCAGACCTATTTTGACAAACCCTGTTGCTTCTGTTCACCATAGCTTCCTTATTATTGTTCAATTCATAGACTAGGTGGGATACGGGAAAATGAGTAAAAATAAGGGATGGGAGTTGTCTGGTTTTGATGTAAAATGATAATGGGTAGAGAGACAGAGAGTGGTCGGTGATGGTTTGGTGGTTCTGCAGTAGAGAGGGCTAGGTTAATCAGAGAGAAAGAAAATAGGTTGAGTGGTACTGTTATCGGGTAGAGGAAGAACATAAATTTTTGTTTCTGATATTGGAAATGTTGATGGGAAGAGTGATAAGGGGCATGTTTTGGTGTTCAGCAGCAATACCCAGCATAGGTATATGATAGCCCAATACACACTTTCTTTTACACTTCAGTCAATTTGGCCCATTAACCATAAATCACCACAGCTTCTTTTGACACTATTGTTTGGTCCATGGACTCAGCCAATCCACTGATACTGCTGTCTGTACTTTTTCTCGCAGATTTCGTGCTTCATGGTGTACCATTCCACTCTTCGCAATGCCAATCAAACTCTCTTTATTCTCCTACGAACGAAACAAGCACTAATTATCAATATTTACAACAAAAAGGATTATTGATACCCAACACGCAAAATACATAATTTGATTTAAAATAAGACACTAAAGTATTTGAGATGTGACAAAAGATAACAAAATGGCCTAGAAATATGCATTATTAGGCACCGATCATTAGCTGATAAGCCTGGATTATTAAGCAACTCTCAAGAACAATCTTGAACTAATCAATAGTTTTCAAGATATTTATCTTTAGGAATCACAAAGTTTGAGACGAAGAGAACATTGTGATTTCTATCTATCTTGCCCGAAAAAGATTACGAGAACCTCGAAAACAGAAAAGCAAGATTAGGATACACGAACTATCAAGGAAAAGATAGTCGGACCTGGCTTCACGGATCCCCAAGTGAATTCTTTAAGTTATAGACCTAATTATGTTTCTCATAGGAAACCTTTGTCAATAGAGGACGACTCTAGCTATAACCTACGATACAAAGTGTCAGGGATTGAATTTCCCAGTTGAAAGAGCATCTTTATTTATATATGTTCAAGACTGAGGGTTGCTTAGAATTCAAGCTAAGATAACTTGAGATTCAAGCAAACACTTTTTTTGTTTAGATGAAACTCTAATTAGGGTTTCAAGTAAGCATGTGAGAAGTTAGTCTTGAAATCACATAGAAGAATATACACAATGGTATGCCTTCTGAAGTAAAGCAATATGATGTTCATTCAAACACTTAATAATTTAATCATGATCAACATACA
>JAJJMB010012240.1:1051608-1186407 GCA_023531105.1 Papaver atlanticum
ATGATGTTCATTCAAACACTTAATAATTTAATCATGATCAACATACACAAGGTGTTTTAGTGATTAATTATGTCGTAGAGGTGTTTATGAGAGTAATACCAATGCTAAACATATTTAAAAAAATAAGTCTTTGAGCATCTACTAAACATTCACTGGGACTGTTGGTGAAACGGTTCATGAATCATATAGGCTGTTCATGAATCCCGGGCGCAAAAGTTCATGAACCGGGTTGGCAAACTGGCCTGTGGCTCGTAAACTCAGATGACAACAATTGGCGAATTGGGTTTGCCAACCGTGAACCTAACACCAAACTCAGATCACCACTGTTCGTGAACCGAGTTGGTGGACTTTCCCCTTCTGAAATGTAAGTTTTGCGAATTGATTCGTCAACCTTCATGTATTCCAGAAACTCGGATATCTAGGGTTTAAAAAATGGTTCGCCAACCTACCCTGAGCCGAAATAACAAAAGTTCTGAATTTCTGAATTTCTGAATTTCTCTCTTTGATGTTTTTAACATTTCCAAACGATATAATCATTACTTGTGCAATTTTCAAATGATCCACAAAATTAATTCTTGAAAAATAAATTATTTTGAACTAATATTGTTAAGAACCATTGAACATCTAATGCTTGAATCATATTTCGAGACGTTTGACAAGACAATCTTGACTCGGAATTTCTTCTTTGCATTATATCTACTGCAGTCATACGACATAGTCTCAAATAGATAGAATGGTAAAGCTTGTGAGTAAATAGAATGGTTCAGTCTTGACATACCTTGTTGATGAAGTTCTTCAAATGTCTTCGTTGATCTTCAGTCTTCGAGGGTGATGTATGATACTCTACTACCAACTTTTATACCTAGTTCGAGACTTGACTTAATAGACTAGAAATCAAGATATTGTTTTGTTCATATAACATTGACAACAAGCTTGAGATAGCAAAACTTGTGAGTTCTACCGAGCAGTGCTCTAACATTTTTACATGATACGAGGCAACAACAGACCACCATGCTTAAACAAAAGAGGCAGAATAACTGGCTGATAGAGAGGGCTAGTAATTCAATTTTTTTGCACAACAACATTCGTATCCGTAAAAGCAGCAACACCATTTCAGAGTTGATTGATGGCAATGGTATGCTTATCACTGATGTGTATCAGTTAGGAAACATGGCCGCGAATTATTATGAATCCAGTTTTAATGGCATGGACTTTCAAATTGATGATAAAATTTTTGATTTTGATCACGAAATCATTAACGAGGAGGAGAGTCATGGACGGAACTCTTGCTCCGGATGAGATAAATTAAGAATGCAATTTTTTATTTAGGTGTTGATAGCGCCAAGGCCTGATGATTTATATGGTTGTTTTTACAGGCGTTGCTGAGATATTATTCACAGGACTTGATTAATGAAATCGTATTTTGTTGGAATTCTAAGACCATTCCCAACGGAGTTAACTCAAGTTTGTTGGTTTTTCTTCATAAGGTAAGAGGGGAAAATACACGTTGAAATTCTATACCTATTGGTCTTAACAACTTTTTCTTCAAGATATTCACTAAGATCCTAGCCACTCGTCTTGGGGGAGTCTTGGGAAAATTGGTCTCTGAAAAACAGGTGGCCTTTAGGAAAGGCAAAAATATTCACGAAAATACTAGTTTGGCTTCATAAATGGTTAATGAGCTTCAAATCAAACGAAAATATGGTAATATTGGTCTTAATCTGGATATTTCCCAAGCTTTTAATACGGTAAGTTGGACTTTTGTCTTAGAAGTTTTTCAGAGATATGGTTTTTGAGAGATATCATTTTACCAGTTGAGGTAATAATGATATTTTGATAATTTGGATCACGCGTCCGATGAGATTGCTCGATCAAGGATTTATTTTGATATGTCGAGAATTCGACAGGAAATCAAAGATACTGCAGAATGCTCATATCTGATCTAATATATCATGAATGATCGAATGACAAAGTAGGAATAACAAATATTGGATGGTCGTCCGTTCGAACATTGTTCCTCAGTCGAGCAAAAATGTTGGCAGCAGGACCAAACATTAAATATAAATTAGAATATTGATTGCTGGATCAATAAAATTCTCGAATGTTGATAGTTGAATCAACATGAGAAATATTGCTCGGTCGAGCAATTAATAGTTGAATCAATGAGTTCTGAACCCCAGTTGATCGTGTATTTTGCTAACGTAAGCAATTTAGTGTTGATAGATGAGCAAAATAAATATTGCTAGTTTAAGCAAATATTGCTCGATTTATGAATTATTGGTAGCGGGACCAAATAAAATATTAATTAAAAATACTGGTAGCAGGACCTGATATTGTATAATTAATTAGGATGTTGATTGCTGGATCAACATAAAATTATTAGTGTTTGAACTTGCTCAGAATTATGATTTGCAGAGCATTTGGTTTGAAACCCTAATTTTGATCGATTGTTGATCAATTAATGATTTACTGAAAATCAACCAATGAGTGAGATAGGGACCGGCAACATGGGATGATGGGACGACCATGTAGCACCCAAGTGCTCGAATGAGCATGCACCATAGTCCTTTGTAGACCAGTTGGTGAAAAGATGATTAAATGCTCGTTTAATCATTATTAAAATAGTGCTCGTCTGAGCATTATGTGATAAAACCTAATTATGAAGAGAGGACCGACCAAGGGGTATAAAACCGGGCCTTGGTGGTCGTGGGACCAACTGATGGTCAATTGATCAAATTCCAAGTTGTTTGGAAAGAGTTTGAACCCAATATGAATTATAGAAGATCAATTAGGTCAAAATCATAAAAGGGTGTGGGACCAGCTTTTGCAAGCCAAAGGGTCGACCTTGGTCGGTCAAGGTAGCATGTCTATGTCATCATGTTGCCCGTGACTCAATTCTGAGAATTTTGATATTTTCTGTAGTGCGTTCGAGCAATATTTTGTTTTTCAGAAGAATTTGATCTTGACTGAAATTCTCGATTTTGCTTGAATGAGCAAGTAGAACTTTGCTCATGCGACCAATATTTTAAGAATATTAAAATAATGATATTTTAATATTTGCCGCGAGAAGCCTGGATGGTCGTGTGACCATTTGACTTTTTGGCTTTTTGGTAGTTGATAGGTGTTGTAAAACACCTAGATTTATATCTATTGTTTATGCTTTCTTTGCGAGTTTTCTTGTAAAGTATGTATCTTATGTTTAATTTTGAGTGTTTAGGTACTTTGGAGTCATTTGGAGCAAAAGAAGGAGAAATCGTTTATTTGGAGCGTAAAAGGCAAAAAGGTCAATTCACGGGCGAGTGATACTTGGAGCCAGTTAAAGTTATGCAGCAAAAGAGGTGGAGAATAATCTGTCAGTTCCGCGCAACTGACAGTTGAGCAAGAAAACAGAATAGGCAGTCAGTTATCTGAAGCTGACAAGCCAAATATAACTTTGGTGGCCCTTATCTTAACTGGGGTGCTTGTATCAATTTCCATCACTACACAACCTTTCCCTTAGAGTCGGAGAAGTTTTATCTTCTCTCTTATCATTCGAGTTCACCTGAAATTTAGAGAAAAGAGAGAAGGGAGAAAGACGGCTGCACAAATTATCCGAGAATCAGTGAAACAAGATGATGAAGAAATCAACCAATCAGCTCAGGTTTCATTTGGCAATTGAGTAGAAGAGGTGGTGGTTGTGTCTGAGATCGAGGAACTAGGGTTTTCTTTGGATCAATCTTGTTGAAATAAGAATCAGAAGAAGGGGATCTCATGTCTGAACTAATGGGTTCAATAGAAGGTAGAGTCATGGTTCGATTTGCAGAAGAAATTTGATGAATCTGGTGATGATTAATGAAGAACAGAAAGAGGATCTGATGTTACGGTTTTTTGTTGTTAATGAAGGTCGAGATTCAGATGCAGGTGCTGATGGAGTAGAGAAGAAATGGAAGAAACTTTTGGGTACCCATTGATTTCAGTATGAAGATGAATCTGAGGTTGATTTAGGTTGTCAGTTCAAACTTGGATTTGCAGTTGCTTCTGAGATATTGAATGAAAAATGGTGGTGGTCAAGCACATGAACCTGCGGAACAATGATGGGATTGAGCTGCAATTTGTTGGTGGTTGTAATGGACTGGAGTGTGGGAGAACTGAGTTGGTGTTGGTATGACTATAGTAGTTTAAGAAGATTGGGGAAAGTTCATATTCGCAGGTGATGGCAGGGTTTGCAAGAAGAAGCTACAACTGAGTTTTGGGAAGCTACATCACTTAGGTGCTGCTATGGAGTTGTTATGAAGCATTGAATGAGAGCTTGTATAAGGTTTATGAATGGCAAATATTGTTGAGCTAAGTGCAATGGTAGTGAGGTGTGAGCCATGGTGCTAGCTGTAGCTGGAATAACTGGAGCAGGGAAGAATTGAAGCTGTGAACAGCCATCGGGGCTGTGACTGAGGTTCTGGTGCTGTGTTTAGTGTGGCAGGGAAGACTCAGTGGAGAAGTGGGTGTTTGAAATGAGGGAGATGTTGCTGTAGGAGTAAGTGTTAGTGGAGATTTTGTATGTGAAGTTGTTTGTGCTGCAATGGAAGAATGAGGTTGTTGTTGAAGCGATAACGGAGTTGGCGCATTAAGAGTCAGTGTTGAATGAAATTGCAATGCAGTAATGGCAGAGTTACAGTCATGTTTATCAAGGGTTAAGAGCTCATTCTTGAGCTAAGACATTTATTGCAGTTGAGAAGGTCTGTTGCAGGTGACAGTACAAGCTGAGAATGGTTTTGATAATAAATTTGAGGTGATCCTGGTGATGCAGAGTTGCAGTTGTAGGCTTGGAACTGCAGTTACATACATGTCCTGGGGATGAATGGAAGTGTGCAGTGAGCACCAGCTGGTTATAAAGCTGCAGGAAATGGATGTGCTGCTAGAATGGGTATGCAGACTTGGTATTAGGCAGAAGTGGTCAGGTTAGAAGTTGTTGTGAAGAGAACAAGCCTGGTACAGTGAGATTCAAATTGCAGGAAGAGTTGGAGCAGTTACTGGTGGTGTTGTTTTTTTGAGCTTAAATACACATGGTGCTGGTGGAGGTACAGGAGCAAGGATTGAATGGGTTGTGGTGCTTGCTGGTGATAAGAATAAATGAAACTATTAAGCTTAGATGACTGAAAGAATTGCAGCTGAACTGATCTTGGGAAGGATATTCCACCATGGTGGTGCAACACTGAAGACATGAAGCGCCATTTTTGCGCAGCAGAGGTTAAGGCTCATGCAAGATAGCTTTGGCCAGACAACTAGCCACTTAGCCGAGTCAGTCAGCTGACTCTGATTCTTACTCGGCTCTGACTCATGACATCACTAAGTTGACTGAACTTTGACCGGCTCCTATTGACTTTTCCAGTCACCTGAGATGGGTTACCGACAACTTGTCCGACCAACTTCCGACGCTAGCACCAGTTTTCCGGCGACCATTTTTGGACAGAATTTTACATGGGTTTTTCTACATATGGGCTTGGTGGACATCTTAGTATTAGACTTTGAAGACTTGGACCTAATTTTGGAGAAAAGCTACAAAAGGAAAAGTCCTCTATTTTTTTTGGGATCTCGTATTCTACTTGGAGCTAAGGAGAGAGCCGCTTTTGTTTACGCTACTAGGGTTTTCTTTGCTTTCATCTTCTTTTCATTATTATTATGTTTATGAACTCCATAGATATGAGTAGCTAAATTATATATTATTGGTTAAGGATGTAGTCATATATCTATAACTTGTGCTTGATTAATGCATTAGTTTTCTCTCTTGATTATCGTTCAAATCTCTACTGTTTTTATAATCACATAATTGATGTATTGTGATAGGATTTAGATGTTTGTTTAGTTAAGTGGCCAATTAATTGAATTTGCATCTTGTCCATAGCTAATTGAGGGTTTATCATCGAGCGATAACCCTAAATACAAGTAGCATGATATGATTACGGTTTGTAGTGATACACTCTTGTAATCATATGTAGAGTTTGACCATTGTCCGAATTGTCATGCGAAATGTATGACAATTGTATTGATTAGCCTATTTATGAAACTTAATGCTCCTAGGAATTGAACTTAATTAGTGCAAGGCATTAGGTTATTCTTTAGGTAGAATTCATATCCACAGCTCTAATGTGTGTGTTGATGAACTTAGGAAATTAACGGATTATCTTGCTCACTTGATAATCTAGGGCTTTTGATGATAAAGAGATTAAATTTTAATTCTAATCATTGCAAGCACTTGTTTAAGATTGAAGATGAATTCCTTGACCAATATTCTCATCTTATTGATTACTTCCAATTATTTACTGCTTTGATTTACTTTTATTGCATTGATAAAACAAAAATTCCCCCCTTTGGTTACTAAGAAACTAGAATTTTATAACAACAATTGCCTCTCTGTGGAAACAAACTCTTCCTTACCTTATACTTCATTTATATTTTGTTGAGTAAGAAAGTGAATTATTTTTGACGCATATGACTGCGATCAAATTTTGGCGCCACTGCCGGGGAGGCATACGGCTTGTTATTAATTTTTTAGTTTCTTTTTATTATTTTTCTGCTTGCATATTTACTTTTTGTTTCTTGTCTTGTTTCTCATTTGTTTGCGAGAATGTTTTCAGGTACCTCATCCCTGGCTTCTAAAGATTAGAATTATCCAAGGTGTGGGATAGCTACTCGAAGAGGCATAATACTCCAACCAAGGCAAGACACAACGGAAGAACAAGACTTGGAAGTAGAACACGAAGTTCTTTAGCAAGAAGAAGAAGTAGAAGAACAAGAGGTTCCGGTTGAACAAGAACCACCTTTTGAAGAAGAAGAAGAAGCAATGGGTGATGCGAATCGTACACTCAAGGACCTAGCTTCTCACAAGCTCGATACACAACAATGGTGTATCCAAACAAACTCAACCTTTGAGATCAAGCCGAGGTTGATTAGAGAGTTACCAAAGTTTCATGGCATGGCAAATGAAGACCCAAACAAACATATTATGGACTTCCATACCATAGTCATGGCCATGCTTCCAGCGGAGAAAAATGCGGATGGAGCTATGTTGAAAGCTTTCCCGTTCTCTTTGGCGGGCAATGCCAAGGATTGGTTGTATTACTTGCCTTCCGGAAGTGTCACTACTTGTAATGGGTTGAAGAAACTTTTCTTAGAGAGGTATTTTCCTGCATCAAAGGCTACTCAAATTCGCAAGGAGATTTGTGGGATAAAGCAAAATGTGGGAGAATCTTTGTATGAATGTTGGGAGCGATACAAGAGATTGGTGGCAAGCTGTCCACACCACCAATTCAGTGACGTAGTGATAATCCAATACTTCTACGAAGGTCTCCAAACAAGTGATAGATATCTTCTTGATGCAGCGAGTGGTAGTGCACTAGTGAACAAGACGGTGGCCCAAGCTACCGAGTTGATTGAAAGCATGGCTGCGAACTCGCAACAATTCTACACAAGAGGTGAACCAATGGTTAGGTTGGTGCATGAAGTTAGTGATTCATCATCACACCGTGATCAAAGGATGGATAATATGGAGCAAATGATACAAAAGATGGCTGTGGTTATTTTACCTTCATATGATGAAGAGTTGGAGCAAGCTAGTGTGGTCTTTCCAAATCAGCAAAGACGGTATGATCCCTACTCCAACACTTACAATCCAGGATGGAGAGATCACCCCAATTTTAGCTATGCCAACAAGCAAGGAGTGGTTCAACAACCCAACTTCAACCGCCCAAGTGGATTTCAACCACAACAACAACAATTCCAGCAACAACAATTTCCACAACAACAACAACAACCTCAAAATCAGTGGTCAAGTATGGAAGAGTTGTTGAAATCTTTTATGCAAAGAACGGAGAGTACGGTTAAGGAGTTGCAAACTCAAGTTGGTTCTATGGCTATTGAGTTGAACCAATTGAAGGATCAAAATGGTGGGAAACTCCCTTCTCAACCTATCAACCCAAAACAGGGTGTCAATGCAATTACGTTGAGAAGTTGTACACAACTTGTGTAACCCGAAGTTGCTGATTCGGGCAAGGTGGAAACACCAAAGGAACCTGTTTTGGAAGAGAAGAATGTGGATTCTCCCCAAACTTCTGAGGTACCTATTTCTAACTCTAAAACTCCGGTTTCTACTTATGTTCCTCTTTTACCTTTTCCTCGCAGATTTGCGAATTCCAAGAAGGCGGAACTAGAAAAGGAAATTTTAGACATTTTTAAGAAGATCCATGTAAACATACCACTCATAGATGCTATCAAGCAAGTTCCAAAGTATGCAAAGGTAATGAAGTGCTAAGTGTGGGGGAGAATGCTTCGGCAATCTTACAATACAAACTCCCACTGAAATGCAAGGATCCCGGTAGCTTTGACATTCCCGTCAAAATTTGTAATACTACATTTAGCAAACCAATGTTAGACTTAGGTGCATCCATAAATGTTATGCCTGCATCTATGTATAATTCACTCGATTTAGGTCCTCTTAAAAAGTATGGAATTGTGTTGCAATTAGCCGATCGCTCTAATGTCTACCCGTTGGGTATTGTTGAGGATGTTCTTGTGCAGGTTAATCAACTAGTATTTCCAGCAGATTTTTGTGTCTTAGAGATGGATGAAGGTTCACCGGACTCGTCTCTTCCATTGCTACTTGGGCGTCCCTTCATGAAAACGGCTAAAACCATCATTGATGTAGACAAGGGAACGCTGACTATGGAATTTGATGGAGAAACAATACGTTTCAATATTTTCGAAACGATGAGATATCCTAGTGATGTCCACTCTTGTTTCTCCATTGATGTTATGGATACATTGGCACAACAAGTATTTGAATTGAATGGTGATGATGCTTTGGAAACCGTTTTAACTACATCCATGAATAATGGTGTAGAGTGTGGTAATGAAGTCAAGGAAGCCCTTGGTGATCTTAACTCACTACAAGGATGCTCGGAAACTCATAATATCTCTTTTATTTCTTTACCATGCAGTGATGAAAAGCTTGTACCTTCCATTGTTAAATCTCCAAAGTTAGAATTGAAACCTCTTCCCAATCACCTAAAGTACTTGTACTTGGGTGACAAGGAAGACTTACGTATGATTGTTTCTAACAATCTTAGTGAATTACAGGAGCAAAAACTTCTAAGGGTGCTAAGGACGTACAAGATGGACATAAGATGGACAACTGCCGATATCAAGGGTATAAACCCTGCCGTTTGTATGCAAAAAATCCGTTTGAGGACGATACAAAGCCTACAAGGGAAGCACAACGTCGTTTGAATCCTCCTATGATGGAAGTTGTGAAAAAGGATATACTCAAGCTTTTGGACGTGGGTGTTATCTACCCCATATCTGACAGCAAGTGGGTAAGCCCGGTACAAGTAATGCCAAAGAAATCATGTGTGACGGTGGTGGAGAATGATAAGAACGAATTTTTCCCAACTCGTGTGCAAACCGGTTGGAGGGTTTGTATTGATTATAGAAAATTGAATGCCACTACTAGAAAAGATCACTTTCCTTTACCATTTATTGATCAAATGCTTGAACGTTTAGCTGGACACTCTTACTATTGTTTTCTTGATAGCTATTCAGGTTACAATCAGATTGTGATAGCACCGTAGGATCAAGAGAAAACTACTTTAACTTGTCCTTTCGGTACTTTTTCTTATAGAAGGATGCCTTTTGGCTTGTGCAATGCTCCAGCTATCTTCCAAAGGTGTATGGTAAGTATCTTTTCAGAATATGTTGAAAACATAATCGAAGTATTCATGGATGATTTTAGTGTCTTTGGTGATTCATTCGACCTTTGCTTGAACAATTTGTCACTAATCCTTGAACGATGTGTTGAAACAAACCTTGTGCTGAATTGGGACAAGTGTCATTTTATGGTAACTCATGGCATAGTTTTAGGCCATATAATATCTTTTAAAGAGTTGGAAGTTGATAAATCTAAGATAGACCTTATTCGTGCTTTAAACCCTCCCACTACGGTGAGGGAGATACGTTATTTTCTTGGTCATGCAGGTTTTTATCGAAGATTCATCAAGGATTTTTCCAAGATAGCATCACCACTTTGCAACTTATTGCAAAAAGATGTGGTTTTTAACTTTGATGAAAAGTGTGTGGAGGCATTCAATCGTTTGAAAGAACTTTTGATTTCAGCCCCTATCATTAAACCACCATATTGGAGCAAGCCTTTTGAGCTCATGTGTGATGCAAGTGACTATGCGGTTGGTGCGGTGCTTGGGCAGCATGTGGGGAAGATACCTCATGCCATTTATTATGCTTCTAGGACACTCAATGAAGCCCAACAAAACTATACAACTACTGAAAAAGAGTTGTTAGCTATTGTTTTTGCTTTGGAAAAGTTTCGCTCTTATCTAATTGGTACAAAAGTTGTTGTCTTTTCTGATCATGCAGCGCTTAGGTACTTGCTTATGAAGAAAGAGGCGAAACCAAGGCTCATACGATGGATTTTACTCTTGCAAGAATTTGATATAGAGATCAAAGACAAGAAAGGAATTGAGAACACCGTTGCGGATCACTTGAGCCGTCTTGCTATGGAAAAGGAACCTATCCCATTGCGTGAAAGTTTCCCAAATGAGCAACTATTCTCAATTGCCTTTGGAGAACCATGGTACGCTGATATTGTTAATTACTTAGTTTCTAAACAAATCCCAAAGAACTTGTCTCGTGCTGAGAGAGACAGACTTAAGAAGTTAGGAAACCAATACATATGGGATGATCCATACTTATGGAAACATTGTATTGACCAAGTAATACGAAGGTGTGTTCCGAATCTGAATTTAACTCTATCTTGTCTTTTTGCCACTCTTACGCTTGTGGAGGAAACTTTGGGAGCAAGAGAACCTCTCTCAAGGTACTAGAATGTGGTTTCTTTTGGCCAACTTTTTTTAAGGATGCACATGCATTTTGTACCACCTGTGATAGGTACCAAAGGACAGGCAATCCAGGTGCTCGAAATCAAATGCCACAAACTATTATTCAATTTTTTGAAGTTTTTTATGTATGGGGAATTGATTTCATGGGCCCTTTTGTCAATTCTAGTGGGAATTATTATATCTTGCTTGTTGTTGATTATGTCTCGAAATGGGTGGAAGCTAAAGCCACCCCAACTAATGATTCTAAAGTGGTTTCAGATTTTGTGCAAGCAAATATTTTTGCAAGGTTTGGAATCCCAAGAGCCATAATTAGCGATGGGGGCTCACACTTCAAAAACAGGTTCTTGCAAAGCTTGTTAAGGAAGTACAACGTGTCGCATAGGATTGCAACACCTTACCATCCACAAACAAATGCACAAGCCGAGGTTTCCAACCGAGAGGTGAAATCCATTCTAGAGAAGACGGTGAATCCAACAAGGAAGGATTGGAGCATGCGACTTAATGATGCTTTGTGGGCTTATAGAACCGCATACAAGACACCTATTGGGATGTCTCTCTTTAGGATTGTGTATGGTAAACCTTGTCACTTACCCATTGAAATTGAGCATAAAGCATTTTGGGCTATTAAGCAATGCAATATGGAGATGGATGGTGCTGGAAAGCAAAGGAAGTTACAACTCCAAGAGCTAGAAGAGCTTCACAATGATGCATTTGAAAGCTCGCACATTTACAAGGACAAAACGAAGGCATTTCATAATACTATGATTTCTAGAAAAGAATTTTGCATTGGGCAGAAAGTACTTTTGTTTAATTCTCGCTTGCAATTATTTCCGGGTAAATTAAGGTCACGTTGGGTTGGACCTTTTATTGTTACTAATGTGTTTTCTCATGGTGCAGTAGAAATTCGTAGCATAGCTACAGACAAGGAACTTAAAGTTAATGGGCATCGGTTGAAACCATATTATGAGAATTTCACTTCCGAAGTGGTGGAAGGAACTAACTTTGTGGAAGTACTCCCTCTGGAGGAGTCATAGAAAGCAAGGAGATAGTCGGGCTGACGACTTTAAACCAAGCACTAAATGGGAGGCAACCCATAGGATGAGTATTTCTTGTCTTATTTTTATTTTCTTTTCTTGTTTTTAGTTTTTCTTGTCTTGAATTTACTTTTTCTGATTTCTTGTCACATTTTATCATGTAGGATTTCCCACCTTGATTTACTTTGGATGACTCAATTTACATTGAGGACAATGTAAAGTTTAAGTGTGGGGGAGTGGTTAAGCATTGCATTGTAAAATTTTCAAAATTTTCAACTTTTGTGTAAATTAGTGAACGAAAAACTCCAACTTGTAGTTAGTTTAGAGTCACATAGTATACATGTCGCTAAGGTTACATCGAGATTCTCACAAGAGTGACTGAACATAAAGATGACAGAGAACGTGATTGGGTTTCTTGCTTGTATGAGAGTTAAAGTTGGATTTAACCATGCCAGTGGCAAATGAGGTGCAGACTGAATTCGGTATTAGAGTTGTGATCCCCTATAGTGGAGACTACCCATGTTACATCATGAGAGGCACTGACCTTCATTTCTTTGTACGTGTCTAAATATGTGCTTTTAGAGTGTGTGTCACCGTATGTAAACTCCGGGTAGAATGGTGAGCTACCCAACCTCCCACCAATAGAAGCACTATTTTGATCTCTTGAGTGTTATTTTATCAATCATGATGGTGACATCGAATTGCTAACTTACATACCACTTGTAATCTTGTTCGTAGTTAGCACCATCCACTTTATCTCTCTCTACACCAACAGGTCCATAGAAACACCATCATCATCAACAAGAGGAGCATCACAAATTCGAAGGAAAGTTGAAGACGTTCAAGGTTTGCAAGAAACTATACACAAATGAGAAGATTTCAGATTTAAGTGCAGCAACAATACAAGGAGCAGAATTCTTACAAGTTGAAGACTTATGTACAAGAGCGAAGATTATCAAGATGAGTTCAAGAAGTTTATGATATCGAAACAATACACGTTGTGAAAAATCAAGCGGTAAAGTACTTACACCATGGCCTTTGTACTTGCATTTTTATTTTATCTTTATTTGTATTTGTATTATATTCTCTTGTCAAAAAAAAAAAAACTTGGGACATGGTCATCATTATGCTAGGTCCCTTGTAAAAAAAAAAAAAAAAAGACAAGAGAAAATTTTGTTAGGCTCATTATTAGTTTTATTATTTTGTTTTGTTTTGTACTTGTTTTATTTTTCTTGTCTCAAAAAAAAAAAAGATAAGAAAAATTCATTGTATCATATTTTGAGTTTGTATCATTTTAGTTCGTTTTTAGTTTTGTATTCTTTTAATAAAGCCAATGGAAGAAGAAATATCCATAAAAGAAGTTTCAAGCAAAAAGAATTTAGTGGAAAAGAGTTACATTGTCAAGATTTCATCATCAAGAGTTGAAGACCGAAGATGAAGATAAGGATTGAAGACCGAAGACATTTCTATGGATGCTGTGAGAGTGGTGCTAACTGCACGTCGAACGGATAACGAGGTAAGTAAGCATATTCCCACCTTTGTTAAGTGGTTGATTTCCTTTCTTAGAGATCGTCAGAAAAAAGGGTTTTCAAAATGATAAAAGATGTGGGTTTTCAAAACAATTCGGAGGGTTTTTCCTTCCTACCATTCAACGTGTCGCAAGACTCTCTCTTCATTTCTACCTGGACACATGTGTGACCCATAAAAAAGTTGTTTATTATTGAGAACAACCTCATAAAACCCTTTCTGGTGAGGCAGAGTCGAGACTTTCGATCACTCTCGAACCTGGATTTCTTTCGATAAGGGATGGTTATTTCTCTCTCAACTTTTAAGAATGATATTGTGTTCATATATGTGTCTAACTTCTTATTACTAGTGTGCAGAATCTTTATGTCTTCTTAGCGCGTTGGATGCTATTATTTTGGATAACTTGTAAGTTGGAAAAGTAGGTTTTGTGGGTATATCTCTAGTAAACCCTCACGAGATTATAACTCGTCCACTAGGGACACCTAAGGGTTTAAAGGCTAGTTTTACATGATAAGTGTGACCGTATTCTCGACGAAAAGGAGTTGCATGTATTTTAGTTTAGTTTGATTTGCTCGAGGACTAGCAAAGTCTAAGTGTGAGGGAATTTGATAAGTGTTGTAAAAAACCTAGATTTATATCTATTTTTTATGATTTCTTTGCGAGTTTTCTTGTAAAGTATGTATCTTATGTTTACTTTTGAGTTTTTAGGTACTTTGGAGTCATTTGGAGCAAAAAAAAAAGAAATCGTTCATTTGGAGCGTAAAAGGCAAAAAGGTCAATTCACGGGCGAGTGATACTTGGAGCCAGCTAAAGTTATCAGCAAAAGAGGTGAAGAATGATCTGTCAGTTCCGCGCAACTTACAGTTGAGCAAGAAAACAGAATAGGCAGTCCGTTCTCTGAAGCTGACAAGCCAAATATCACTTTGGTGGCCCTTATCTTAACTGGGATGCTTGTATCAATTTCCATCACTACACAACCCTTCCCATAGAGTCGGAGAAGTTTTATCTTCTCTCTTATCATTCGAGTTCACCTGAAATTTAGAGAAAAGAGAGAAGGGAGAAAGACGGCTGCACAAATTGTCCGAGAATCAGTGAAACGAGATGATGAAGAAATCAACCGATCAACTCAGGTTTCATCTGGCAATTGAGTAGAAGAGGTGGTGGTTGTGTCTGAGATCGAGGAACTAGGGTTTTTCTGTGGATCAATCTTGTTGAAATAAAAATCAGAAGAAGGGGATCTCATGTCTGAACTAATGGGTTCAATGGAAGGTAGAGTCATGGTTCGATTTGCAGAAGAAATTTGATGAATCTGGTGGTGATTAATGAAGAACAGAAAGAGGATCTGATGTTACGGTTTATTGCTATTAATGAAGGTCGAGATTCGGATGCAGGTGCTGATGGAGTGGAGAAGAAATGGAAGAAACTTGGTGCTGCAACGATTTAGTGAGTTGGGTACCCATTGATTTCAGTATGAAGATGAATCTGAGGTTGATTTAGGGTGTCAGTTCAAACTTGGATTTGCAGTTTCTTCTGAGCTGTTGAATGAAGAATGGTGGTGGTCAAGAACATGAACCTGAGGAACAATGATGGGATTGATCTGCAATTTGTTGGTGGTTGTAATGGACTGGAGTGTGGGTGAACTGAGTTGTTGTTGGTATGACTATAGTAGTTCAAGAAGATTGGGTGCAAGTTCATATTCGCAGGTGATGGCAGGGTTTGCAAGAAGAAGCTACAACTGAGTTCTGGGAAGCTACATCACTGAGGTGCTGCTATGGAGTTGTTATGAAGCATTGAATGAGAGCTTGTAGACGGTTTATGAATGGCAAATATTGTTGAGATGAGTGCAATGGTAGTGATGGTGGTGCTAGCTGTAGCTGGAATAACTGGAGCAGGAAAGAATTGAAGCTGTGAACAGCCATCAGGGCTGTGACCGAGGTTCTGGTGCTGTGTTTAGTGTGGCAGGGAAGACTCAGTGGAGAAGTGGGTGTTTGAAATGATGAAGATGTTGCTGTAGGAGTCAGTGTTAGTGGAGATTTGGTATGTGAAGTTGTTTGTGCTGCAATGGAAGAATGAGGTTGTTGTTGAAGCGATAACGGAGTTGGCGCATTAAGAGTCAGTGTTGAATAAAATTGCAATGCAGTAATGGCAGAGTTACGGTCATGTTTATCAAGGGTTAAGAGCTCATTCTTGAGCTAAGACATTTATTGCAGCTTAGAAGGTCTGTTGCAGGTGATAGTACAAGCTGAGAATGGTTTTGATAATGAATTTGAGGTGATCCTGGTGATGCAGAGTTGCAGTTGTAGGCTTGGAACTGCAGTTACATACATGTCCTGGGGATGAATGGAAGTGTACAGTGAGCACCAGCTGGTTATAAAGCTGCAGGAAGTGGATGTGCTGTTAGAATGGCTATGCAGACTTGGTACAAGGAAGAAGTGGTCAGGTTAGAAGCTTTTATGAAGAGAACAAGCCTGGTACAGTGAGATTCAAATTGCAGGAAGAGTTGGAGCAGTTACTGGTGGTGCTGTTGCTTTGAGCTGGAATGCACATGGTGCTGGTAGAGGTACAGGAGCAAGGATTGAATGGGTTGTGGTGTTTGCTGGTGATAAGAATAAATGGAACTATTAAGCTTAGATGACTAAAAGAATTGCAGCTTGACTGAGCTTGGGAAGGATATTCCACCATGGTGGTGCAACACTGAAGACATGAAGCGCCATTCTTGCGCAACATAGGTTAAGTCTCATGCAAGATAGCTTTGGCCTGACAACTAGCCCACTCAGCCGAGTCAGTCAGCTGACTCTAATTCTTACTCGGCTCTGACTCATGACATCACTGAGTTGACTGAACTTTGACCGGCTCCCATTGACTTTTCCAGTCACCTGAGATGGGTTGCCGGCAACTTGTCCGACCAACTTCCGACGCTAGCACCAGTTTTCCGGCGACCATTTTTGGACAGAATTTTACATGGGTTTTTCTACATATGGGCTTGGTGGACATCTTAGTATTGGACTTTGAAGACTTGGACCTAATTTTGGAGAAAAGCTACAAAAGGAAAAGTCCTCTATTTTTTTTGGGATCTCGTATTTTACTTGGAGCTAAGGAGAGAGCCGCTTTTGTTTACGCTACTAGGGTTTGCTTTGCTTTCATCTTCTTTTCATTATTATTATGTTCATGAGCTCCATAGCTATGGGTAGCTAAATTCTATATTATTGGTTAAGGATGTAGTCCTATATCTATAACTTGTGCTTGATTAATGCATTAGTTTTCTCTCTTGATTATCGTTCAAATCTCTACTGTTTTTATAATCACATGATTGATGTATTGTGATAGGATTTAGATGTTTGTTTAGTTAAGTGGCCAATTAATTGAATTTGCATCTTGTCCATAGCTAATTGAGGGTTTATCATCGAGCGATAACCCTAAATACAAGTAGCATGATATGATTACGGTTTGTAGTGATACACTCTTGTAATCATATGTAGAGTTTGACCATTGTCCGAATTGTCATGCGCAATGTATGACAATTGCATTGATTAGCCTATTTCTGAAACTTATTGCTCCTAGGAATTGAACTTAATTAGCGCAAGGCGTTAGGTTATTCTTTAGGTAGAATTCATATCCGCAGCTCTAATGTGTGTGTTGATGAACTTAGGAAATTAATGGATTATCTTGCTCACTTGATAATCTAGGGCTTTTGATGATAAAGAGATTAAATTGTAATTCTAATCATTGCAAGCACTTGTTTAAGATTGAAGATGAATTCCTTGACCAATATTCTCATCTTATTGATTACTTCCAATTATTTACTGCTTTGATTTACTTTTATTGCATTGATAAAACAAAAATTCTCCCCTTTGGTTACTAAGAAACTAGAATTTTATAACAACAATTGCCTCTCTGTGGAAACGAACTCTTCCTTACCTTATACTTCATTTATATTTTGTTGAGTAAGAAAGTGAATTATTTTTGACGCATACGACTGCGATCAGTAGTTTGAGCAATATTTTTGAGAAATATGGAAAAATTAGGTTTTTTACTCAAACGAGGGAGTTTCATGAGATGAGACAAGAAATAATAATAATAAAATAAGGAATTAGAGAGGTGTGGGACCGGCCAAGGCATGGCCGGCCAGTGTTCCCAGTCCCTTGCTCTTCCCTATTTTATATTATTATTTTTCATCATGTGAGGAAATATGGAGAAACTAGGAGTTTTGCTCAAACGAGGAAGTTTGCTCAAACAAAGGAGTTTTCATGAGACAAGAAAAATAATAAAATAGGTTAAAATAAATAAAGAGAGAGAGGCGGTATGACCGGCCAACCGGTGGGCCCGGTCCCGTGTGCCTCTTGTTTATTTTATTTTATGTTATTTTCTTTCCCTATTTTGCATAGGTTTCGTCGTTCGTCCATATTTTTGAATGCTCGTTTATGCATATTTGGGTTCTCGTTCGTGCATTATTGTTAAGTACACTCGCACCATTTTCTCGGGGCTTACTCGGTGCTGGCCTAAATGCCCGGAAAGTGAATATCTATTACTAATCCATGGAATTCAACTGAGAATAAGCCATGAAACGGAGTAATGAGATAGATTGAATATCTATTACTAATTCATGGAATCTAGCTGAGAATAAGCCATGAAAAGGAGTAATGAGATAAAATAGATTATTTTCTAGGAATTCAATTTATGAATGTTGCGCTAGAATTAATCTATGAATTGCTCTATACTAGCATGCAATGTGTCTAGGAGCGTTTATTCGAGAATCGAGGTATGAGATGGTAGAGACATCATACTCGTTCTGAATATTAATTCTATATAGTAGGGGAACGTTGAGGCATCCTGAAGACGTTAACGCTCTATACTAGCATGCAATATGTCTAGGACCCGTCCAATCACTATCGATTCCTATACAGAAGTGTTGATGAAATATGTGATGTGTTGAAAGCTCAGTTGAGCGACTTTAAGGATCACATATTCATGCATGCTCTGAGAGGGTGTACACTTTGTGAAATGAGCTTTTACGAATCCTAAAATATGAGTTTCACATACGTGTCAGAAGTCGTGTCAGAAATATGCAAGATCATGATTTTACGATTTTAGCCTTTGTCGAAAATCCACAATCAACAGTTACCAACATTTACCAATTGAGTGTCATTCTTGTGACTAACTTTTGGCCTCTCCTTGGCTATAGAGGACTTCGGGACCCATTTATAGATGGGTTTCGCAGGAGCAACTTTCTCCTTCATACCATCAAGACAATTGCCCTTTTTGATACTTTGCGAAACAACTTTTCTCAAATTTGGAACATCAGATCTTGTTTTCTCTTTCTATAGTCGGGTATATTACGAGATGACCTTGTTGAGCGATAGGAAAAACTTGAACTATCGTTATAATAATTCTTTTTCCTAAACTTAGGACAATAATGATTTAATGTCCTTTGGGGAGCAAACTTAGCCAATTCGTTTGATACAAAAGAAAGTGCATTCGGCATCTTACGAACTTTGCATCCCCATTGCAAGTGTCCTTTATTGCCGCAAAAATAACAATGCTTAGTAACATGAGGAGTGTGATTTTTAATATTACCTTTTTGTGGAACCTCTTGCATTGGAGTTTGACGAGTTTTCTTCTTCTTCCTATATTTGTTTTAACGTTGTTGCTTTCTTGTCATTAGCAGAAGTGCTTTCTTTGATGGCTGCACTTGAAGTTTCTGGTTGAACATGATTCTTTGACATGACAGGCTTTCCTTCTTTACAAGAAATGGGAGCATCCTTGACATCAGTGGAAGCTTCTGATTGAGAAGAACTTGTAGCTTTGACAAATTTTACCTCTTTGCTAATTTTTGAAGCATTTATTCCCTTATATGGCAATCCTCGTGTATCACGATGATTTTTACTTGCTTCTAGCATCGAGGTTAAATTGTTTAAGCTATCAATGCGCTTTTTCAAGTTCGAATTTTCTTCTTCCAATGCCTTGATTTTATCATCCTTAATGTTTTTTTCTCGTGAGAGATATTCATCTTCTTTCTCTTCAAAACTCTTTTGTTGAGAGTTAATCCTTGCTTCAGATTCATCAGGTTTCTTTTTCGACAAAAAGATATCTCCCCAAAGATTCTCGCACTCGAGACTCTTTGAGTTTAGCTCTTTTGTACGATCTTTAAGAAGAGAATAAGTGATGTGATAACCTCTATAATATCCTTCGAAAACCTTCTTCAGTTTCCTGTTTTCACGACAAAGAGGAGTCATAAAACGAACGAAATCCGAAGTTTTTAGTTTTTTATTTGTCAAAGGATTCAGTAGTTTAGAGTATTATGAGATATCCTCTTCTACATCTCGTTCAAAATCTGAGTCATCATCATCAAAAAATTCATCCAACCCTTTTTGTAGATATATTTTCCAGTTGTCATCGGTTTCTACATCATTAACAAGATTAACTTGTCTAGTAGATTCTCTCGTGATGATTTCATGAACGTTTTCAGATATTGATACATAGATGCCATCATCAAGTGTTAATTCAAAACTCTTGATATCTTGTTTTACGTTAACTAAATCATTCTCAGGTCTATAAAAACCATTTTTAGGTTCCAGTCTTATAGGTTGGATTGCACCAAACACATATTGTTAGATGTTTTCGTGTTTTCCTAGTCTGATACCAATTGCAAAGACAAGGGTACCCAAATACACCGCAATCTTTTAATTATCCACCTATAAGTCCTCTACCGAATGTGATCGTCTATGGACAGAGTCGAGACAACACAACAAATTCAGTTCACACTTCGTGTGATCGTCTATGGATACGAGATCGAGAGAATACAACAACAATATCACTTGTGTGATTGACTATTGATACAAGATTAAGACAATACGACAACAAAATAGGCACTTGATAATAGATTCGCAAAGGGGATTTTAATAAAATGCCACACTTTCAATTTCATGTTTAAGAAAATGCCACCGGTTTTTTTTTCAAAATTTATTTAATGCCACATATTTGACCTTTTCCATCCAAAAAAACTGTTGACATCAGTTAGTGCATAGGTGGCAGTTATCCATCTTAGTAAAAGACATCTATGCCCTCAAATCGTCTCATTAAAAAAACTGAGTTAAATCAATACAAATTGTAATCATTGTTATGAAATCCCACAGTCAACATTGATAAGGAATGAGTATCAGAGTCAGCCAACTGACTGGTCTAAGTTGGTTCTGGCCAAGGCCATTGCACGACCTAATTTGATGTTGCACCATAGTGGTGCTTCACCAAGCCAGTGTAGCACCTGCATTCACCAGCAGATGTATTCTTGCTGCTCAACTCCTTTTCAACTCTGCATGTAGCTTCTGCAATGCTACCTCTCAGCATTGCAGCCTATTCTCTGCATCACCACCTGCAACAAACTATTTCTCTGTAAAGCCACCATTCTCAGCTCACTGTCACTAACAACACCGCAGTGCAACATCATCAGTTACAACCCTGCAAATTCTGTTTTTCCACCAACTTCACTTCCTTGTCAGCTCAACAGCAAATCTACACTTCTCTGTCATACATAAGCTACAACATATCTCTCCATCACTGCAACACTATGAGCATCACCTCCACACCATGGGCATCAACATATCGTTTCTACAGCAGTAACTCAAACATTTCAACTTCAACTTCTCTCCATCACTGCAACAACAACAGCTGCAATTTGTACCTAAAACCTAGGCATTCATCTATCCCAGCTCCTCTTCATTGTTTGCTGCAACTCAACATCTCTCTCAACTACATCCACAACTCCTTTAACCTCATCAATCCATGGTACAAACACCAAAACCGTCAGCTAAACACCATTTCACTGCACTGTAGACCCTTGTCCATTCTACACATCCAACTTGTTCTCAACTCAAACCACTGATGCAAATGACAACTCCTCAATACAAACTGTAGCTGTAACATCCACCAGGACAAACAACCTCACAAGCCTAGCACCACCATCTTCTCAATTTCATCTCAAGTACACATCTCCTTCGACTGCCCCAGACAAATCAATTCAAACCATAAATTTCTTATGTCTTCATCTTAGATTCAAAATCATGTGTCAAACCCATTCTCTTCTATGAGCAACAAAAATTTCATTACAAACTCACATCAATTCTTCATCTCCTGCTCAAACAAATCCAACCAATTCTTCTCTCTTCTTCCCAGTTCTAAAACCCCCATGGCAATTCAATATGCAATCCTTCATAAATTCTCGATCTGAAACTTCATAATTCACACAAATCCAACAATCAAACAAATCTATTTCAATTATGGATTTTCTTATTAAAAAAATAGAAATTACAATTAATTTACAGGAAATCATGAAACCCCTCTTTCTGATTTTACAACCTTCCAATTAAAACCCCTTATGTAATAAACCCTAACAGCATCTTCCCCATTTATTCCCAAAACAATCTGATTAGGAACAGCTTTACCACTTTCCCAAAGAATTGAAGTAATCAGTGAAAGAGAAAAAGTTAATGGTGATTCTGGTGGTGTCGTGACTGTAAGAAGAAGAAGAAGAAAAATGGAAGGAGAGGCGAGAGAGTGAAGCAGAGAAGAAAAGGGAAAGAGAAGCGAGAATAGAAGATGAAGCGAGTGTCTCTTAGTTTAGGATTAGGTTAAATATGTGTGATGAAATAGAGGGCTAGGATTAGAAAATTTTATCAGATCAATGGTTAATAATATAGCCGGCATTTCGGTTCGACTCAGTCGGTCGGCCGGTCCTGTGCAGCCCTAGTTGTTAGGAAATTGAGAAGGTTAGTTTGGTAATGATGCCACATGTTTTGGACCTTTTCAATGACAGTTGACTAATCAAGTGGGCCTTAACAAAAAAACTTAATGTGTGTGGCATTTTATAAATTCTCAAAACAAACGGTGGCTCTTTAACCGAAAAACCAAAGTGTGGCCTTTTGTTAAAATTCCAATTCGGAAATAACCGAAACTCTATAGGATCAATATCAAGTGTTACGGAATTAACGTACGTGTGTAGTTTACTTAATTATAATAACAATTATAATGCGGAAAATGAAGTAAAAGACACGGCAAGATTTTGTTAACGAGGAAACCGCAAATGCAGAAAACCCCGGGGACCTAGTCCAGTTTTGAATACTCTCAAAATTAAGCCGCTATACAAAATCTAATACCAACTTCGTATAGTTGAGACCAAGCAGACTACCCCTAGCTACTTAGTTTTGTCAGTATCCATGTGCCTTCGACTTCTAGAGTCGCACACGTGAATAACAAGTCCTTTGGATCGTATTCCAAACAACAAAGGGAAAATCTGTTCGGTAACCACTCTAACCAATCTTGCAAGAAGATAAGTGAGTCGTTGACAAAGGCTTTTATGTTTAATCTAATAAACTCCTTTGTCTGGTTAGATCAATCTATCCTTTGATTACAGAAATAATCAAGTTATAGATTCGCAATCAATCAATATAGATCTCAAAGAGAAACTATAAAGCGATGACGATCTCACGCAACTAATCAACTAAGTCTATCAAAGATAAACTGATTCTAGTTGGATCTCACACAACTAATCAACCAAGGTCTGTGCACTAAATCCAATAGATACGAAAACAAATAAAAATTCTTCATCGTCTTCAAATTTTCTATTGCCTTCAAAAACCTGCACAACAACACTTGAATCTCCTTGTGATCAATCACGCACAAAATGGAGTCTGTTAACAATGGATTATCACAAGATGTCTTTAGATCCGAAGATAGTTCTAAAGATCTCATCAATACTTTGATCTAGTCTGAGTGAATCTTATATCAGAAGAAAAGATTCTCAAGAATAAACAAACTAGGTGCAATCAAAGTTTCAACAATCGTTAGTCAATCAAATCAATAATAGAAAACTAGTAACACTGCAATTATCCAGTTTCCCACCAACGGTACTCGTAGAGCTTCTTGATCCCACAGAAGTCTTTAAACGAGCGGTTGTAAGAGATTTCGCCTAATTGGGGTACTTTCCTCTCCAGATAGATGGCTCCACCAGAAACAATAAGAAATGAAGTTTGCCTGGCTCTTATGATGGTTTGCAAGAAATGCAAACTCAAGTATTTATAGACCAAGGTTGTTTGGACAACAAGGAAATTCCAAAACCGGAAATATTCTCAAGATATGCTTTAAAGTACCTAAATTCGGTTTTCCTATTCCCAATAAATGTTAACCAATATTCCGAAAACTCTCATGATTTTTTTTAATTATTAATCTAGCACATTAACTAATAATATATTCTAGAGGACATGTTTTAAATACTTGTAATTAAAACATATATGATGAAAATCATAATTAAATGTTTTTCACTTTTTCGGACCAGGGATCACCTTGAGTATCAAGGAATATCTTTGAACAATAAATGATAAGATTTATGTACATGTTTAAATACGTCGACATCTAGAAGTTTCTTAGCAAACCCTAATTCCAAGTTTTACACAAAACATACAGAGATATGTGAATATTGGAAACTCGGTTTTGCATATTGGGATCGGTTGTACCAACCTCACAATGTAAGTTGTGATCGGTTATACCATGTTTCCCAAACCAGGTTGTGACCGGTTATACCTTGCTTCCAAGAGATAGCTTGTGATCAGTTACACCTTACTTCCTGAGTTAGCTTGTGATCGGTTACACCTTGCTTCCCAAAGGTAGCTTGTGATCGATTACAACTAACTTCCCAATTCATCTTGTGACTGGTTATACCTTGGTTCCCAAAGTAACTTGAGACCGGTTACAACTTGCATTCCAATATAGCTTGTGATCTGTTACAGCTAGATTTACAATGAAGCTCATGACCGGTTACAGCAAACTATATTATATGGGCTATGTATGATTGGTTATACCATAAGTCTCAACAAGTTAAGATAGGTTCTACAGAAGTCATCTTCCATTGGTTATCCAAAATATATTCAATGTATAGCAAGACCAATCATGATTTCCTTTCAATTACAAAATAAGTTCACAAATGTAGTTCCTTTAAATAATTGTTATAAAACATTATTTCCTAGGGTGAAATCATTCCTATATAATGCACACATAATCAAATAACTATATACAATAGATTATGTCGATGTCGTACTTACGAAGTTCCAAAAGATAAGCGTTCATACTTCGTAATATGTTTTTCCTTGACACTTTGATCATACTATTATGACCAAGTCACATCACTAGAGTATTATATACAATATATACAGCTTCGCATGTTATGTTTTCAATATAGCACGACTTGAAAGATACGTCAGGAATGGAAACAAGATCAAGTCAATATTACTAACCTCAAGTGGAAGGATGATGTTATCGTTGTAGTCGTTACTTCTTCACATTTTCAGGTCTTTGGAGTAATATTTGTACGTATCAACATTCCTAGACTTTCTAGTCTAACCCAAAAGAAATTGACTTTAGTATTTAATCAAGCGACTCTAGATGAGTTTTGATACTAAAATATGACAACCAACCATGACATACCAACGCTTGGTGGGTTCAACCGAGCTATGCTCTAACAGTAAATAGAGTTTCTTTCTTTCTCTTCTATAATCAATATGTATATACCAAAGGTCCGTGAATCAGATTGTGTAGAAGAGTTCTTGGACGATCTAAAAAATCGATATCCAAGATCAATCTAGTCTTATCCGAATTCTAACAAGTATGAAACTTGCAATTTATCTTTCAAGATATGAATTCAACAAGATCTAGTTTTCTTTTTGATCTCAATTAATAAGGACTTAAACTATTAGATTGATCATGTACTACTTATATTATTTTATTACTATTATAAAGATAAACAATATAATGCGAAAAATAAAAATTACATTATACCAGAAATTTTGTCAACGAGGAAAAATTCACCTGCTGAAAAACCCCGGGACCTCGTCCAGCTTTGAACACCACATTATACTAAACCCTGGAAAACTATCAGACTTTGGACTGGAATGTGGTTGAGACCGAATTAACCCTCCAATCAATTCAACTGCAGTAATGTTCCTTATGCCTCTTGAACCTCGCAAAATTCTTCGCACTTGATTCCCTTAGTCGACGTTTACAGCCTAAAAGCTGCTTCAACCTCAGTGAAGACTTTTAACACGTATCTGCCACTGTTGATGGTGGATTTTTGACAAAGGCTAAAATTGTAAAATCATAATTTTGCATATTTATGACCTAGCTTCGGACGAGTACGCTAAATTCGTATTTTAGAATTTAGACGTGAAAGCTCATGTCACGATCATCTCTGACTGAGTGTATAGCTTCTCAGAGTATGCATAAATATGCAATCATTAAAGCCTCTTAGCTGAGCTTTCAATATTTTGCATATTTCATAAATACTGAACAATTTCAGTATTCACTTGTGTATAGATTCGAGAATGATTGGACGGATCCTAGACAGATTGCCTGCTAGTATAGAGCAATAACGTCTTCAGGAATATTCCCTGACTATACAGAGTATACATATAGAACGAGTATGATGCTTATACTACTTCATACCTCGATTCTTTAATAAAAATAATGCTCCTATAAAGATTACCTGCTAGTATAGAGTCATCAATTAATTAATTTCAATGCAGTATTCATCAATTGATTCCTAGAAAATATTCTATTTTTACTGCAATATTTCATTACTTCTTCAATTCACGGCTTTTTTCCAGCAGAATTCCATGGATTACTAATAAATATTAAAATTTCGGGCATATGGGCCACCACCTAGTAAGCCACGAGAAAATGGTGCGAGTGTACTTAACAATAATGCACGAACGAGTACCTAGAAATATGGACGAAAGAGGATATATGGAGACTATGCAAAATAGGAAAGGAAAATATTTTTAAAAAGTTAAATAAAAAAATTAAAGAGGAGCACACACGGAACCGGGCCCACTGGCCGGACGGTCCCACGCCTCTCAATCTTTTTTATTTTAATTTATTTTATTATTCCCACATCTCTTGAAACTCCCTCATTCGTGCAAACTCTTAGTTTTCCATATTGCTCAACTCACCAAAAAGCCTAGTCCCACGACCGTTAGGTCGTTTTACCAATAATATTAAATAATATTATTTTAATATCCTAAATATTGGGCGTGCGAGCAAAAACCCTAATTGCTCATTCAAGCAAAATTAAGAATTTCAGCCAAGACCAAACTCTTCTGGAAATCCAAAATATTGCAAAAACGTCCAACAAAATACCTAAAACTTTCAGGAATGGACGCGCGAGGGACATGGTGGACTGTACACCACCATGACCGGACTTGTCCGGTCCGATGGCCATCATGGCCGACCGGTCCCACGTCTTTTCATTATTATTTTAAATAATTATCCATATTTTCATAATTCTCCAATAATTCTCCATCCTTTTTCATAGACACTCTTCCGCATGCTCGGACGTCCATCCACCACCAATGCCCGGCTCTCATGCCCACTGGTTGGTCGATATTCCGTGACCCACATTGGACAACTCTCCATCTTCAGGATTCGAGGTTCTCCAAAAAATTAGGGTTTCGAATTTACGATAATTCGATAAACGTCGATAACTTTTATATTGATCCAGCTATCAATATCTTAATTAATATTTAATGTCCGGTCCCGCTACCAACATTTTTGCTCGACCGAGCAACATGATTTGGACGTCCATCCACTTGGAAAGCCATCCAATACTTATTGGTAATTTAATTCCTACTTTGTCATTCAACCATTCATGGCATATTAGATCAGGAATGAGAACTCTACATAATTCAGTAACATCTGATTTCCTGTAAAACTCGACATATCAGAATAGGTCCATGATCGAGCAATCTCATTGGACGCTCGTTGATCCAAATTATCAGAACATTATTATTGCCTCTACCGGTAAAATGATACATCATAATTCATCAGACTCGATGTATGCGCATCATCCTGTCCTAGCAGACACCTTATGCTCTATTCATGAGTCAAAGCATACCACATTCGTCCATTTTGCTCGACTCATCAAGGGTAAGACTCATGGTCTGGCCAAGTCAACAATTAACTAATTAAATACACGCCTTGCATACTTCACATTCATGAGACATCAATCATGTCACATGGGGGGTATTCACTATGGTTTTGGTATGGAGACCTATAACACGTGTGCGCTTCCACGATGAGAAATTTGATTAAGTCGTGCAAGCATTTGAAGGAGTTAGCAAAGTAGTGGATGGACAATCAACCAATTATCCACGCATGTAGAACTGTTTTAACCAGGATTTCCCACTTCCCACTCTTTCACTCCTCGGAAACCGTCACACTTACTGGAGATCAATGGGTTTGTTATTTCTGCAATATAAATAGGTTCATCAATCCATAATTGAACGATCAATCAGAACTTAACCTATCTTATCTGAACTCAACGGTTCACAAAAATTGTAGAAGTCTTCAACACATCCACAATCCTTCAATCACCATTGATCTGACAAACTTATCAGCTTCCCTCCTACAGATCGACCCTTATCCATTTTTGTGATCGAACTGACTTTGGAATGGCCATTGTCTTGGTTTAGGCCGGAGTCTTACGGATTGATCTCTCGAACTCAAAGCACTCTCATGTAGTGCATCTGCTTGTTAAAGGTTTAGGCAATTTGCTCTAGGATCTGCCTTGCACAGGCCTCACTTTTCCTCAAAAACCAGCAAATCGTTTTCACCCATCAACAACCTCTAACAGACAAGCCTATTTGATTTCCTTTTGATATATTTCAATATAGGTTTGGAAATATATTTGCAGTAGACAAAGTCAGCAAACCTCACGAACACTTATACTTTATTTGTTGAGAAGCCTTGATTAGTAACCACCTCTCAAGAACGATCCAAACAAATTAAAAAAGAGTTTAGATATCTATCTTGAGGAATAACAAAGTATAAGATAAAGATAACTTTATGATTTTTATATATCTTGATCCTGATCCAAGATTATGAAAACCTCAAAGATCAATAAGAACAAGATCCAAATAGAAAAACTATCAGGTAAAGGATTGTCTGACCGGTCTTCACGAATCTCTAAGTGAAGTCTTCAAAGTAGTAACCTAATTATGTTTCACAGAGGAAACCTAGGTTTTATAGGACGACTCTAGTTTGAAACTAGAACACAAGAGTGCTAGGGATGAAGAAATCATGTTACAAGAGTCTCTCTATTATTAGATTTTCTGGGCTTTGGGTAGCTTTGAATTCAAGTTAGAATTGCTTGGAATTCAAGAAAACACTTTCTCAGTTTAAATGAAATTCTAATTAGGAATCTATGTAAGCATGTGAGATGTCTTCCTTGAAATTACGCATAAGAATACGTTATGGTCCAGGGTTCTGGAACCGTGCATAATGATGGTTCATATCGGTTAGGTAGCCTTCGAACATACAAGCACATAGTGGTGTTGTTCAATAATACTCAAAACCAATCAATGAACCACAAGCACAAGGTGATTTAGTGACTAAAACTTTCTTAGAAGTGTCTACGAAAGATGTAGCAAAAGCGAACATAGTCCTGTGGAATAGTTTGTACACTTCTGCTAATACTAGATTTGGGTTGCTTTGCAAACCTATGACAAATCACGAAGTCAGGCCACAAGGGATTGCAAACTGGGTTTGTAGACCTTGGCATTTCGCGAAAGTCGGGCCATAAGGGAATAACCTTGCCGCGAAAGTCAGATGGTAGGGGTTTGCAAACCTACCTCATTCCCGAACTTAGATGTAAATGGTTCGCAAACCAGGTTTGCAGGCCAATACAATACTCAGAATTCATTCTGACTTAACATACGAGTATGTATACCTACCGCCAAGCAGTATTTTTTCTCTCATAATTAATTTGAAACATTCCCAATAGCGCTTGGACAATTTCCAAATAATTAAGTTGAAATTGATTTAACTAAGATTGCTAAGGATCTACGAACATCCATTGCTTGAATCGCATTTCGAGAGTTCAACCAAGAAAACTTTGAACTCGAAATTTCTTCTTTGCAATGTTAAATCTATTAAAATCATACGGCATAATCTCATAAGATAGAATGATAAATTCCATGAGTAAATAGGATAGGTCTATCTTCATATACCTCTTTGTTGATGAAATTCTCGCAAATGTCTTCGTTTGTTCTTCAATCTTCAATCTTCGAGGGTTATTCAGTGATATCTGATACTCAACTAGCATACTCTAATTCTAGTATGAGACTTGACATTAGTAGACTAAAAATCAAGATATAGTTTTGTGCATCTAACATTGAAAGCAAGCTTGAGATAGCAAAACTTATGAGTTCGACCAAGCAATATCTAACAAAACATATGACATTAAAAAAAATTACTGAATAACATTTCCATCAGATATATCTCAAAATTAATCTCCCCTAAATATCATTAGATTTTTATAATCTTGATTTAGTGTTTGGATCAATTCCATGTATGAATCAAGTCCAAAAGCAAATAGTGATTATGAATTTGGATGACATGGGATAATGTTTGACCTTGTTTTGGTGTAACCAATTTTGGGTTTCATCCAAATTTTTGTTGATATACAAATACCCTCAAAGATTATATGAGAATGTCGTTAATTTTGTTATATATCGTTAGCTTGTAAACATCACTTCTTCGGTTTTATTTTTTCTTTCACTCTATACAAGTCGGGAATTTAATTAGCACAGTAAGAGGAACACATGGATGTGGAATGAAATTATAAATTTGAGAAGTATATGATATTGCAATCTGCATCAGAAACAATACTCTGCCATACATATTTATGAACTACTTCTTGATTAAATAGTTTTAACAATGAGGGGCAATCCGTTGACATTCATACATATTTATGAACTACTTCTTGATTAAATAGTTTTAACAATGAGGGGCAATCCGTTGACATTCCTTCGCCTGACAAGGTTTAACAGTCCCATTCCAGTTGTTAGATCATAGTATAGGGATGATCGATATTAACTTACCTAGGGTAAATTCGGGTAAACCCGCGACCCACAATTTATTCATCTTCTTCTTCTTTTTTCCCGGTATTTTCTCTAGCTGAATTTTAGAGATAGAGTATAATCATCAAGGATTTTTTGTCGTCTACAATAAAATTGTATAATCAAAAATACATGAATCCGTGAACCCTATTTTATCTAATTGTCTTTTTACACTCAATTGAAACAATCAAAATCATGAATCTATTAAATTCCATTAATTGAAATTAGAATCTACATACAGATTCTCTAAATTCTATTTTTTCCTCGCTTCCCCAATAAGCCGCGAATTAAATTAGCCTGGTTGCATGAGACCTAAATTTGGCTTCTTAATCACCGTCTAAAACTCAAATTCCAGTAAAAAACAGACAAACAATTCAGATCCCAACGAATAATCATCTTCAATGAGCCAACTACGATGGAAGGAAGGATAACATTTGAGCTTAGATTGTTGGGATCCTTGGAACGTCCATGTCAAAATTTTATTAGATTATTTTCAATTGTGATGAAATCTTCTGTCTTCCAGGAAAGCTTACTATATTAGGGTGAGATAATATCGACCATCCTTGTATCCTAATCTAACGGCTGACTGGAGACTGTAAAAGATTGTCAAATGAGGGCATGCCAATGAAACACCCCTCAAACACAACTTCTTAACTTATTTGCTTCTCAAAAGTACTTCCGAGAAGTCCATCCATAACCTACACTTGTAACACCAAGACCCTAGTATAAACTTATTACCTTATTGGTAATGACTGAGGAGCTAAAGTAGGATTCAACTTTCTCTCACGCGACATTTTACTCGCAATAGGCTCTCAGGGTTTACAAGGATAGTCTTCCTTCATAAATAGTTGCAATTAGTAAGTGTCGTTGATTTTGTTTGTAACTTAGTGGTAGAATTGTTGGGTATGTTTGGTCATGGGTTCAAAAGTGAACAACACTCTGAATCCACAATAGGGACGGAGCCACTAGCGAGGCAGGTGGGCCGTGGAACCACCTAAACTTTTACAAAATTCCCACTCCCTCTTGCTACGTTCCGGAACAACGATGTTTTGGGGACTATCCCAAAACAGTGGGGGACTACTTAGTTATTCAAATGTCCACCCTAAATTTTAAGGGGTGTCCTAAAAAATTAGGGAAGACTAATCTGCCATTATCCTAATTAAGGTTATAAGTAATCCTAATAACCCACTAATCTAACCCCCTAAATTAAAACCAAAAATCAGTTTCAAAACCTTTTCTTTTCTTTTCTTTTATTCTTCTTCTTCTTCTCCAACATCAACCAAGAAGTCCGATTCGAGTAAAATGAAAATCCGCAGGTAATTTCCTTCATACCCATTCCTTTTAATCGTTTTTTGTTGAAGAAATCGATTAGAATTCATCAAAAACCATAGAAAATGGTAGTTACAGTATAGATTTCGGCTAGGAGAAATTTTGAAAACCCTAGATTTTGGTAACCGAACTTTCATTATAAAGAACAGTTCGGCCAAGTAGGAATTTTTAGGTAACCGAACTATATAGTTCGGTAAGCTCGCAAAAAAAAAAATCGTAACCGAACTCTTTCTTTATATGCGAAATTTGAGTTCGGTTTAGTCGATAAATTTATATAGGTAACCGAACTTTGATAAAATATAGTTAGGTTACTTCGCAATTTCTATGGGGTAACCGAACTTTGATCTGTCAACAACAAACTTGTAGTTCGGTGACTTCGCAACTTATACCAGATATTGCGATCTTGCCGAACTTGTTCTTTGGAATTTTCTATGGTATAGTTCGGCAACATAATTACTACACTCGACTAAACCGAACTACAAAGTTCGGTTAGCTATTCAATGATTGTGATTTGCGATCTTGCCGAACAAAAAGTTCGGTAACAAAGGGACTAAACTCGACTAAACCGAACTATTAACTGTATACTCTATAAAATTAGTTCGGCAACGTTTTCTGGAAAAAGATAACCGAACTCTCAAAAACCTCCATTAAAACAGAGTTCGGTTACCTGCCGATGCTGAAATGAGTAACCGAACTGCACATACAGGAGAGTTCGGCTACCTGTTTTGCATAATTGCTAACCGAACTACTTTGACCTAGCCGAAATTTCTTCCTGAAATTTTCGATTTGGCCAATTTTTTGCACAATTCAAGCTACATTAACTAAATTTGAGCCATACATGAGTACCCATAACTTCATCTTCTGGTTGTGGCTGATAAAATTCATCATTTGGGTTCTTCCCTCTTTTTCTTCATCTTTTTTTCTTCTTCTTCTTCTTCTCTCTCAATAATTCTGATCCTAACAAAACTATCCTATTAATAACTCACTAATCACTAACTAATCAGTAATTAATCATTACACTAACACTAACTAATCAATAAACTAACTAATTTAATTACCAAGGATAAATTTTGTATTTAAAAAAAAAATAGATAAGGGGTGACCCAAAATTACTTCAAATATCCACCCCCAAATTGGAAGAGTAGTCCCCCACTGTTTTGGGGTAGTCCCCAAAACATCGTTGTTCCGGAAAGTGTAACCGTAATTACCAGTGGAAAAAGGCTGAAAGCCTAAAACTATTACTAGGGTTTTATCTTTTCCAATGGGAATTGAAAACACCTACTCGCGCGCTCAACATTACTTGTCTAATTATTATTTTTGAACTAATGCTTTTTCTTTCGTAAGAAAAGCTTGAACTAATATTTCATTTTTGTATTGAAAAGTTGCTCAATTTTTACCTAACCAGTGGTTTATATTTTTTGATTATATGTATATGGTTCCGTATTTCCATTTAGATGTTTATATTAAAAATTAAAATTCCTAATCAGAATCCTATTTGAATCACAATCGAGATACAGTATAATCCCTATAAAATAATAGCGTCGGGACCGACAAAATTTATCAATTTATCGCGATATTAAATAATCACATTAATTAATAATTATTAAATATTATGTGTTTTTTAAGCGTTTGAAGAATTGTCTAGTTAGTAATGATGCTAGTAGTGGTCTAGGCAGTTTTATTTTCCATAGATTGTGGGTTGCTATTCAAAAAGGTGTTGGGGCCCAGCTTGTTGCTAGGTTACAAACCAAAGCCCTGTACGAATCCTAATTCATTATATATATATATATATATATTGTGATTTTATTATTAAATTATATATTAATTAGTTTATCAAAATATTGTTTAATTTTAAAAAATAATAATCAACAAAATGAACCAATACACCTTATTCAATTGCAAATTGTTTTCGTCATTGTAAGATTCGTTCAATGGATGACACAGTATCAAAGAATCCAAGTGAAGCGTTCAATAATAAAGGAACTAGAGAATTGCAAAATTTAATCAATGAATTGAATTATCACAGTGGAATGGATGTTGAATTTCTTTATACTGCCCTCAAAAGGATATTATTTTAGATTTGTTGACAAACGAAGAAATAATTGAGAGTGTCATGGGAAAAGACGAAAGTGATGAGGTGGAAGTCGAAAATGAAAGTGTAGTTATAGAGCCACCTTCCCGTAAAGAAGCTATCAAAGCTGCAAAGATATTAAATAGGTTTTTATTGCATCCGGAAACGACAACACCAAAAACTCTTCTAATTTTAAGAAAAATCCAAGATGAAATTCAATGTGACATCAATTTTAAGGAAAAACAAGTCACAATTGAATCATTCTTTACCAAATTAGCATAAATGTAAAACTAAATTTATATAAATTGGAGAGTTATTAATTTATATATTCCAAGGGACCTGTAGAAAGCTAAAAAAAATTGTTATTTTATAAAAAAAAAATTTATTCTCTAATAAAAATCAATTACAATAACTCAAAAGAATTATCATCTGGTAAGAAATTAGTCGGAAGTCTAACAACAAGTTGAGCTCCAACCCCTTTTTGAATGACCACTCCTAACCTATGAAAGAGAAATTCTCCAACTCGCACATTTGCATCATAACTAGCAATATATCGACGCATGCGCTTCAAGAAATCTGTGATATCATCACCAAGCTCTCCTAAGGTAGTGAAAGCAAGTGCCCCAAAACCGAACCCTTGTGTCGTACACTTCTCCAAATACTTACCATTTTTCTTAGAAACAGCGTTCTTGATAGTAATCCCAGGTGAAAAGTTACAGACCCCACTTCCAGTAAAGGGTGAGACACCAGTCACATCAAAGCACATGTCGCGCCCATTATCCCAATTATAAACAAGTATATTAGCTGGTCTCAAAGCGGTACCATTATTAGAAAGAAAGCCCAAATCAACCTCCTTCCTAGCAGGCACCCCCGCACGATAGCACATGTCAGCGATAGTGTCACGCACCAAGTCATGCCTAAACTTAAGACCCACTTCATTCACACAATGCAGGACATGATCGCCAAAAGCATCCATATCCCTTTTACAGAAGGGGCGGGCACCATCCAGCTCGAATAGGGGGATCCCTAGTCTATATGGAGCACTGCACTGAATTGCCTGGCTCCAATACATTGATTGAGACCCAAAATTGGAATTGTCATCAGAAAATCCCACGCATGTTTTGTTTGGTTACACTGTCATAGTGCAGAGTCCCGCTCCGTCAAAACATAATTGGTGGGTATGCTCTTCTTAACTGCATCAAAGTAAATAACTGCCAAAGAATTCATGGAATGGATGGCAGAACTACTAATACAAATAGGAGAGGCAACCTTACACACAGAGTTGAAAGAGTCCATAGCCCGCTGAAGGGAAGAGCTACTACTACCACTAATACCGGTGCTCCTCAAGATGGTGGACTGCAAATCTGAGGTCTGCAGACAAGAAGCAAGATAACAATAATGTTTGGTGTCTTGTAAAGTGTAAACACCCAACCCACCATGTTTGAACGGTAAAGTAGATAGTCTCTGCTGAAGAGGCCCATAGCCAGGCCCGTCCCCTGTGATAATATGCCTAAGGAATTGAAACAACCGTGCATCAAACAAATCTTGAGCTTCTTGTAGAAAATCTGGTTTGGTAGTTCGCAAAGCAAAGTAAAGGCTCGAAACACCCGTGCAGTTTCTAAACAGGAGCATTTGAGCATCAAGACTGACCGGGCTCCCAGAAGTTTCACTCCTTTAGACGGCCTGCTAATATCAGGGGGAAAAACACCAGCTACTGTAGATCTAGGATCAAGAGAGGGCCAAAACAACTCAGTTTTTGCTACGTTCAAATGCAGACCCCTTGAAACCCCTTCATCCTGTATAATCTTCAAAGCCTTTGCAACCATCAAGGTATCGCCTATCAAAGTACCATCATCAAGATACCAGACTTGCATATCAAGCTCACAATGTGACGCAATACTCTTTACCAAGAGATGAAGCGTAAGCGCAAATAACAGTGGGCCTAAAGGGTCCCCTTGTTACATTCCCTGGGAAGAGGAAAGGACATGATCCATATAGTACAAACGAGCTGGAAAGGCGTAACAGAATTCTACCTCAGATAGCATAGTCGTGCGATCAATAATTTAGCACGTTGGTCCCGATTCAAGACTGACAAAATTTATTAATTTATCATGATTATTAATTTATCGCGAATTAAATTATAGAGGTTCTACTATATTATATTTTTAATCGGACAATGTTGATACGCAATCTTGGCTTTTTGGCACTATAACTTGCATACGAAAATGCAAGACAAGTTCACGTGTAAGTTCTCTTTTCTTCGTAATGGCCCACCCAACAAAAACTCGTAGCCCCGTCACTGATCCGCAAGGATCACAAACATAGACAGTACAAGATTATCAGCATCTCCATCGGATTCCCGATAAAATGGAGACTGTTTGATTTCCAATAAAGTGGCAACAACTACAGCTTTGAGAAACATCCCAATAGTGTGTGTGAGGGCAAATGTAAGGATTTCCACTTCCACTCAATGACGCATAATAACAGTATAAGCTGATTGATGGTCCCAAGTGGCACGTGCTTTTCAACATCACTCTTTTTCACGTGGGGGCATCCTTATGATATGCCACCGCATAAATTTCTCCAAAAACAAAATATTTGTCATTCTCTTTTTAGAAAACTTAACCTAAGAATTCCATGTTTGTCCCTCGTGAGGTTTTCAATGCTTCCTTCTTAGCTTCATCATTATGTGACAACTCATATGCCGTGTTCTTAAACTTTTTCAAAGTAACCTGTTACACGGCTGAAGGAATTATTAGAGGAGCTTAACCTAATAGGACAAAAAGGATCGTTACATGTCCATTTTTTTTAAATGACTAATTAACCCTTACATAGATTAGTGTTGATAATCTAGTTTTACTTATATTTACTCTAAATCAAAACAAAATCAGATTTTAGAGTTTAAAAAAAAAAATAGAGAAGGAAAGAAAAACTTTTGTGATATTTGTGAAACCCTAGATTTTGATTCACTCAACCAAAATGAGTGATTCCAGTGACAAATTTGAGATGGGTGAATCTCTATATGATAGAGAAAACAAATACTACATACCTCTTGATGGAGATCCGGATATGGAGTATTTGTTAGATGGTAGAGATGTTTTAACCCAAAGTGAAGGTCAATCTCAATCAATTGAAGAAATTAACCAACAAAGTGAAGAACCAATGCCTGAAAATAACCAGGTATACTTCTAAATTAGTTCCAATTAGCTTTTTGTTGCTCAAAATTATCTAAAGTACTTAAAAAAATCAAAACTTTTGCATTTTCAGAGCTAATTACGGTTGGAATTTTGCACGTAACCAACCGTAAATACTAGTTACGGTTCGTAAAAGATGAACTACCCACTGTAACTGGTTAAATTTGGGGAAAACCCAATCGTAAAACAAGTTACGGTTGGTAACAAAATGCTCGAGACGAACCGTAACTTAGTTACAGTTGTTTATGTCGTTCAATTGTTACCAACCGTAACATATCATGTGCATGGGGGTATTTATTGCACTATTTACAGTTGGTAAGATGAAAATCGATACCAACCGTAACTCTATTTACGGTTCATTTTTTATTTTAGCTTTGAACCGTAAATGACTCTGTATGTTTTCAAATGATTGCTACGGTTGGAAATGTGTAATTACGATCTGTTTGATGTATTTACGGTTGGTATGATGAAAATCGAGACCAACTGTAGGTACCTTACGGTTCGTATTTGATTATAATCTTGGACCGTAACGTACTTATGGTTCGTCCCGCCGTTTTCATTACCAACCGTAACTCTATATATTTTGTTGCCCCGTTTACACTAATGTGGGTATATTTTTGTCCAGGTCGTGGATGTACCTCCCCTAATGGATGAACAACCTTTAGCAAATGAAGTTCTCACCGAAGATTCTAGCTTTCACTATTTAACCGAGGAGACATGGGAGGAGAAAGATGATGCAAAGCAGTGGGCTAGAGAACGAGGCAAGTTGATTATGTGTATCATAGTTTGTAATGGTTTCACTAATGACATCAGCTTTCAAATGGTTTGCGAGTGTAGTGGAAAAAATAAAAGTCACGCAAAAAAGGTACCTTGCATGAAGCAAAGACAAAGAGGAAGAATACTACTTTCACCATGTTCGCCCATACATGGTCCTAAAAAAAATATACAAAAATACAAACATATTTTGTTAAACTTAGATAAACTAACAAAATGAATCGAAATAAGTTATAAATTAGGGTTTTAAGGAAAATCATACCATAGTCTCACAGTCTTTTGCGGCCCAGGAATCAGTATAACCAAATA
This sequence comes from Papaver atlanticum, assembly GCA_023531105.1. NCBI lineage: Eukaryota > Viridiplantae > Streptophyta > Magnoliopsida > Ranunculales > Papaveraceae > Papaver > Papaver atlanticum. The sequence continues at coordinate 1,089,664 of JAJJMB010012240.1, forward strand.
AGATTGAAGATTTATCTGGGGCCTCACCCCAAGGTCTTCTATTCTTCTTCTGTGGCAACAACAACTCTTTGCCTTTAGGAATATGCATCCCTTTCGGTGCGGGTTCCTTTCTCGATTTATTTTCTTTCACTCGAGGTGCAGTTACAACAATCTCTTTTCCCTTGTTTGTTTCTCCCTCTTCATCATTTTCTTCCACTTTCTCATCTTCATCATTTTCTTCCTCTTTCTCCTCTTCATCATTTGTTTCCTCTTCCTCCTCTTCTTCATCATCGGATTCATTAGAATTTTCTTCCTCTTCTTCATCATTAGATTCTTCCCCTATAATTTGTTTTTCTTTGCCTTCATGGTTAATTTCCACTCCTACCTCTTCAATTTGTTGATCATTAGGTTTCACTCATTCTAAATCAACTCCAGATTTAGCTACAGGTGGTTCTCTAAACCTAATTTCAAATTGATTCTTCTTCTTCTCATTCTTGTGGGTACCTCTATTATCTACCCTAAATGCTTGTCACCGTGAGGGGTGGGCGTATGATCAATCAGAGTTAAGTTATTCCCTCTCTTATTCTTCACCCTATCAGGATTCCTATATAAGCAACACAATTGATTGATTTACTAAGGGTTGAACAAAAAAACTAGAAAACAACAAACAAACAAAATTGGTGAACAGAATTATTTACGGTTTGAAAGGTGGCAATAAATATAAACCGTAACTACTTACGGTTTGTAAGTAGAGCATCGAGACCAACCGTAACTAAACTATGATTAGTATATCAACTAAACTTTGGAACCGTAAATATTTATTTGAAACTTAACTGTTGAGACCAGGAATATTTACGGTTGATAAGGATGTTAAACATACAAACCATAACTCAATTACGGTTGATAAGGGTGATACAAATACAAACCATAAAAAAATTTAGAGACATGCAGGAAGAATTACGGTTCGTAATTCTGGTATCGATATCAACCGTAAGTGAATTTAGGGTTGAAAAAAAACGTAACTGAAGAAAATTATCAGATATAAGAACATACGTACGGTTGGTAATTGAACTATTACCAACCGTAACAACATCAAAATCTCCAGTTACGGTTCGTAATTGAGTTAAAAGCAACCGTAACTCACATGAACCCAGAAATTTCAATTTCAATTTTCATCTAAAACCCTAATTTTTGATAGAAATTTAACTTAAATCGAACAAAATAAACTAAACCCTAACTGGGTTTTTCAAAACATACCTCATATAAGTCAATACACTTGATTTTGACGGTTTAGGGGTTTGAAATTGTTGTTCTTGACCTATTGGGGGATGTGGTTGATTAAAATGGCTACAATCTTCGTTAACTTTCATCTTATTCGGCATCTCTAATGTAGATTTCAATTAAAGATTATTAATTTTCGAATCGCCGATTAATCAAAGACGATGAAATTTTCAGTTTTAATGGAGGTTACGGTTGATGGGAGGAGAAGAATAGAAGATGAAGAAAACTGATTTGGTTTTCTTCTGATTCATTAGGTTTAAAAATAGGGGAGGACAATTCAGTCTCTTTAACTAAAAAAGGAAGGGTAAATTAGTCCATTAAAAGATAAAAGGGTAATCTAGTCAATTTATAGTACCAATAGGACACCCCCTAACCAACTAGAGGGACATTATTATCATGGTTCAGCCCCTCTAATGATTCCTTCTGCCCCTATAACAAGTTACCTTTCAAATGTGATTTATTTCCATTTTATGTTTCGATTCCTATTGGAGTGGGAATTGCACGTGGAATGTTTTTATTTAATATCATTATTTATGGACTCAATGGGTAACATTTGATTGAATTAATAATACTGCCATTTAAGAAGTTCTACCAGAAAGGACTGCGGAATAGTCGATCCCGAAGAGCAATTATCATTCTATTTGGATCAGCAAAAATGGAAGTAGGCAAGACCATAATGCTTCTTATAAAATCTGGCTGCCGGCTTCCACCTCAAAGTAAACATTGCGGATTCACAAAGAGAGTCCGTAATAGATCCATATATATGAAATTATGAATGGAATTATGAAAAATAGGGGTGTCACTTGAGGTGTACTATAATTCAAAAAAAATCATGTTACACTGTTGAAGTGGGCCAGGTCATACATTTTCCTCGTCCTCGACCTCTCGTGCACCGAAAAGAAAGAAAAAAAACAGTTAAATAAGTTTTAATCCTATGTCTATCATTAATTCTGGCATATACAAATTTGTTGACGATTATGTACAATGTTAGAGCAGTTCCTATGGACTCAACAAACATGAAGTTTGTTCATTTTGATCCCACTATGGACTCAACAAACATGAAAAACGGAATTTGTTGGTTTGTTGAGTGAGACGGAAGAACAGGCGCGCGCTTGATAGAACGTCGGGCGCTTGAGGCACACTCGCTGGCGTATGAACCAGAAACGCTGGCGTGTGTCTCAAACTCGCCAGTTATTCCATCACACGCCAGCGTCTCTGGTGAACCCTCCCGCGTTTTTCCCAAAACCGCCAATGGCTAAATCTGGACGGCTGAAAACTCTTGTGATCGAATGGCTATAATTTTGAGTTCTATAAATACTCCTCATTTCAACTCCAAATTCACACAGTCTACACATTCTAAATCTCTTCACTCTCAAATCATCTACAAAAATGCCTCCCAGAGTTCGTGGTGTTAGATTCACTCAACAAGAGGATTTAGCTATTTGTAGAGCCTTTGTTTTTCACACACAAGATGTTGTCGATAGGAATGTAGCCGAATTGACGTTGTGTTTCTAGGAGAAAGTTATAGAGTGTTCACCGCTGAAACGGGGAACATTAATGGGCGTGATTCTCACGTATTGTCACATCGTTTTAGTTTAATTAATCGTCATGTATCGGAATTCGTCGCTGTACTAGTGGAGAATCACAAAAAAAAACTCAACGGTGAAGCTGTACATGAAGTGGAACCCAGAACACTAGTGTTGATAGGGTAAAAGTGAGAAGGAGGAACTAGCCCTAATCACTGCAAGTACCCCTAAGATGATGATAGGTTAAGAGAGATAATGTGGATTAATTGTGTCCTCTAAGTATGCCTTCTTCCATTTTTATAATAATCTTTCCTTCCCCTCTTATGGATAAGTGCCCATAAGACCAATATGTTACAAAACAACCATTTTCCTCTTTTCCAAGTTATTAAGGAACCAGGAAAAGGCCTCCCTTTCTTTACTTGGGATGAAGTCCAACTAGTTCAAGGTTTCCCTTCTTGGGCTAGGACCACCCATTGTCCCATGGGTTTGGACCTAGTCCCTTAATTCCTTGAAAAGGAATCTTTAATAGGCTAAGGGGCTACCTCCTTTAGGATTAATTATTTTCATGTATCAACAACTAGCGATGTGGGAAGTATCTCACGGCGGAGTCCTTTCGACTTCCAAGCTTGTTTCAACATTCTTAGGGTGCTCAACAGATACGATCCCTACATCGTATTAGGAATTCCACCACCCGACAAAAATTGATGCCTATGTAGTAGTTGTTTTAATCTAATGTATTTCTTTTATTATCATGTATGATGTGGTTGTTTGAAAAGACGAGGGTACCCAAATACACCACAATCTTTTTGTTTCAACCTATAAGTACTCTATCGAATGTGATCGTATATAGACAGAGTCGAGACAATACGAAAATTCGGTTCACACTTCGTGTGATTGTCTATGGATACGAGATCGAGACAATACAACAACAAATTGTGTTACTTGATAATAGGTTCGGTAATAACAAACTCTATAGGATCACTATCAAGTAATGCGGAGTTAACGTATATGTGTATTTTACTTTATTATAATAAACAATTATAATGCGGAAATCAAAGTAAAAGACACAGCAAGATTTTGTTAACGAGGGAATCGCAAATGCAGGAAAACCCCGGGACCTAGTCTAGTTTTGAATACTCTTAAAATTAAGCCGCTCTACAAAATCTAATACCAACTTCGTATAGTTGAGACTAAGCAGACTACCCCTAGCTACTTAGTTTCGTCAGTATCCCTTCGCCTTCGACTTCTAGAGTCATGCACGTGAATAGCAAGTCCTTTAGATCGGATTCCAAACAGCAAAGGAAGAATCTGTTTGGTAACCACTCTAATCAATCTTGCTAAAACATTTAGATGAGTCGTTGACAAAGGCTTTTCCGTTTAATATAATAAACTCCTTTGTCTGGTTAGATCAATCTAACAATAACTACCGAAATAGTCAAGCATAGATTCGCACCAATCAATATATATGTCAAAGAGAAATATAGAGAATGGCGATCTCACACAACTAATCAATCGAATAAATCTGATTCTAGTTGGATCCCATCCTATTAAGGTTTGTGCACACAATTCACAAGATACGAAAACCAATAAGAAATCTTCTTCGTCTTCAAATCTTCTTTTATCTTCAATAACCTGCACAACACCATTTAAATCTCTTGTGATCAATCACGAACAGAACGGAGTCTGTTAACAATGGATTATCACAAGATGTCTTTAGATGTAACAACAGTTCTAAAGATCCCGTCGATACTCTGATCTAGTTTGAGTGAATCTTATATCAGAAAAGAAGATTCTCAAACATAGACAAACTAGGTGCAAACAACGTTTCAACAACCGTTAGTCAATCAAATCAAATCGAAAACTAATAACTGCAATTATCTAGTTTCCCACCAACAGTACTCGTAGAGCTTCTTGATCCCACAGAAGTTTTTAAACGAGTTGTCGTAAGAGATTTCACCTAATTAGGATACTTTCCTCTCTGAATATACGGCTCCACCAGAAACAATAAGAAATGAAGTTTGCCTGGCTCTTAGGATAGTTTTCTAGAAATGAAAACTTATGTATTTATAGGCCAAGGATGTTTGGACACCAAGGAATTTCCAAAACCGAAATTATTTTCAAGATATGCAATGAATGGTAAAATTATGTTTTCCTAATTCCAACAAATGCTTGTCCAATATTTTTGAAATCTCTTAATAGAAAATCTCCAATTAGTAAATGCACATTACTAATTTTTATTCTCTAGAGATGTGCATTAATTGCTGGTAATTAAAGCATATAAAACCAAAAACCTTAATTAAAAGATTCTTAATTTATTTTGGCACAGGACCACCTTGAGTACTAAGGAATATCTTTGAACAATAAATGATAAGAGTTACTGCTGGTGTTCAAAGTATGTTGACATCTTTTCACTGTAAATCCTTATTTCATATTTGCATGGATTTGAATTCTTGGAATCGGTTATACCACACTTCCAAACAAGTTTAAAATTGGTTCACCTGTTTTCCAAGACTACTATGTGATTGATCAAATACCAAATAACATACATGGGTTCAATCGGTTCTACCAATCACTAGGATCGGTTATACCTAAATATGGAAACACTTATGATCGGTCACACCAGTCACTAGGATCGGTTACACCAGTTACAAGGATCGGTTCCATCTACACATGGTATTACTTGTGATCGGTCACACCAGTTACCAGGACCGGTTACACCAATTACAAGGATCGGTCACATACACTCATAATCGGTCACACCAATTACTAGGATCGGTCACACCAACTACAATGATCGATAATACCATCACATGGTGATTACTTAGGATCGGTTGCACCAATTAACAAAAACCGGTCATATTAAATCATAAGTCATTCACTGTGATTAGTTATACCAAGATACATAACCTAAGTTAAGATCGGTTCTACCATCTCACACATATTGGTCATCCAAAGATTTGCAATGAATAGCCGGACCAATACGCCTAATGATTTCCCTTTCGATTTACAAAACAAGTTCATGAATGTACTTCCTTTAAACAAATGTAAAACATTGTTTCCTAGGATGAAATCTTCACCATAACCCATTGTAGATGGTGAAATTTGGATAAGGGGAAAAAGTGTCATTTCAACACTATAGACAGAATTCAACTCTCACAGGAGAGATTAAGCCCTTGGTCCTCAAGGAATCCTTAGCCAATATTTCTAGTATACGTCCCCGCGATACACTGCTGGTCGTGATGCCGTGATTTCTAGCGCACATCCTCAACGAGATACTGCTGGTCACGTAGGTTTTGTAGAGCGTAAAACGTCCCCGACAGACTTATGAACCAGAACAGCCACAATTCTAGCATGTTTTCGCGAGACACAGTTGATTGTGATGCCATGATTCCTAGTATACAACCTCAACGAGATGCTGCTGGTCATGTAGGCTATGTAAATGCTTAAATACGTCCCTGACGGACTTATGACCCAGAGCGGAGATTTGCATATCTCCTGTAAGCACGACTCACCCTATTTGAGATCAAGGACTGATTCCTAGTACATCATCGCGAGATACAATGGTCATGTTTGCTCTAAGCTCTGACTCGACTTACTGAGGTTTCCGAACAACTCCTAGGACATCCCCGCGAGATACACTGGTTATTCTACCTCCGAGCCATTTCGACAGACTCCTAGAACATCCTTTCAGGATACACTGGTCTTGTTGGCCCATCATATGGACACACAGTTGATTCCTAGCACATCTTTGCAAGATACGCTGGTCAAAGACAAGTGAGTCAAAGTCTCGCAGAGGCATTAATTGGGCGTACAAAGACTTTTTCTCTCTCAGGACGAGTCCCAGCTGACCATAGAGAGATTCAGATCCGTTAAGAAAATCTTCGGATATATTTTGATCCGTCTGCAAAATCTCGGAGAGATTCAAATTTTTCTATAAAATCACGAAGAAATTCAAATCTCTCTGAAAAATCACGGAGAGATTCAAATCTCTCTGCAAAATCACGGAGAGATTCAAATCTCTTCGCAAAATCTCGGAGAGATTCAAATCTCTTTGCAAAATCTCGGAGAGATTCACGGCATACGCTTTACCTAGGGCTCAAGCCTATTTCTCAGCCTCTCAAACACACTCACGGCTAGTAAATTGAGCCTGAACTATACATGTCTATCCAAAAACATGGATAAGCTCTCTTGAGCTCCGCATGCTCAACAAAGGGACCCACAAACATAATATGGTCTTCACATGACATATGTGACCGGCCATGGAGAGAGGGAGATCAGCCTCAGCTTCTCTCACACTCTGCACACGATTCCTGAGGAGTTCCATGCCTTTTCACGTAACTCATCCTAGTCATTCTCACAAATCAGAGAATATCTCTCTATCTTGGCCAACTCAGCTAAAGGGAATATTTCTCTCTCAACACATCATCACAAAGGATGACTCAGCTTTACACAAATGGGGGGATATCAATTAGGGTTTTGGTCTAGCGGTCTACGACACGTGTGAGGAATACCCGGCTTATTTCTCACCGCAGAAGAGAGTAAAGGCGATGGAATAATGAGATAAACTCAACCTAGTTTATCCCTATTCCTAAAGAGACGAGAGAATTGCTCCGCACGACACGTAAATCAATCCTTATCCTCACCGACCTGAGATTAGAGAATTCAGTTATAAATAGGTCCTCTATTTTTCCAAGCTACGACGATCTTTCTCATAACCTCTCAGAGTAATTCTTCTTCAAACCCTAGAATTATCTGATCTCTCTCTTCATATGCTTCCCTCCCTAAGACCATCCATAAATCTCTTCCCTGTGACTAAAGCATCCTTTGAACGGCCATTATGCGTGGTTTAGGCGAAGACTGTTCGTGCTCAACCTCCCGAAACTCACTTTCAGAAACCCTAAAATCCCACTTTTAACCTCTCTCAGATTTTAGGTAACTACATTTTGGCGACCACAATGGGAGGTTGTCCACTCAGTTATAGATCTCAATCACGGTCACCATTAGGAAGGAAGCTGATTCCACTAATCCAAACACAAAAAAAACGTTCCATTGTTTCAGTCTCTATAAATCCATTATATATTTAGCCGAGAGAGTTATCCATACCAGCAGTTCCTTCAGTCAAAGTCTCTTCTATCGAGAAAATCCACTTGACAGGTTAATCCATGAGTCAGGTTCAGATGCGATAAGCGAATGACAAGATATGACGATCACTCACAACTTCCTCAGGTCAAAACACGATTCTACCGTGTGAATAAATGACTAGAAGACTTCCAGAGAACTATCCCATCAACAAAGTCACCAAAAATCAATTGTTCAGCTACATCCATAGTTCTGCTAGTCCTAGAATGCGTACACTGTTCTTAATTTTGGTTTACCATCTCCCAAATGAAGAATAAATTTCAACGGATAATTTTGCTACAGAAGTTCACATGAATCCCTATCAAGACACCTTTTAGAGGTGGAACAACAACTTCATCTTGTCCACAAAAACACATGCAGCAGTATCTCGACATGACTCTCCACATACGTCTCCAACCCACAGATTATCGCTTGCCCACCTTGAAGAATCAATCTCGTACGAGTCAATGGGAATCCCTAGTCTTATATCAAACTGGGGATTAATGAGGAATCGTATGTCACACACCTGCATGGACAATAGGAGGTGGCCCAAACATCCAGTTTTCAAATAACAGATTTAGAAACAATCAGCGCAAGAGTCTTTAAAGATAGGGAAACATCAAAACCATTCAACTCCTCAAACCCACATCACAACCTGTTATTACTTGGGATTATGAAAATAGAGATCGGCCTTTAAATTCGTGAAGGGGACTTATCTCGAGAAATCTCACATCTCTCTCTGGTCTCGTCGAATTCTTCTCCATCATCATCTGTACTCAGCAATTGCAACCATGTCCCAGATCCTGACTGAAGATAAGATGTTTTAGGGTTTTATACGTGTACACCAGAACTATATCAAGTAGAAGAAGCATTCAAATTATCCCTCAACATCAAGTAGAAGAAGCATTCAAATTATCCCTCAACAATGAACGCATGCAGGAGACAAACTAGGGTTCGCAATCGGTTTGAATAGGAGTATACAGTTTCCAGTCTACTCGGACGTGACTCATACTTTAGTCACATAACTCGACGAACTAGGAAAATCCATCCATGTCTCTCCTACCACGTGTTAAAAGGGATGATGTTTCAAAATACGGTCCAAGAGATGTCATCAAAACACTTGAAGGAATTGCTGCTAAATATTTGAATTCTCGGGTTTAACTTCACATGGATTTATCACCAGAAAAACAATCTCCAAATCCTAAGTTTACTCTAATAAATAAAAGTCAGGTCTTTTATGTTCGATAGTTGGGGTCAACCACTGAAATCGGATGTCAAACGAAGTTTCTACAATTTCTGGAGTGAAGGCCGTGCAAAGGAGGAACACCTATTACAAATTTAACTTAGGGTTTTCACCTACTCGCATACCCGACGAAGCAATCTAGGGTTTGCATCAAGGTCGAGCTCATGAAGGTCCCATTCCTTTAACAGATGCATAGGGGAAAGTTCAGAGAGAGAAAATATCAACCCTGAAGAAAATCATTCAGCAAAGGCCCCTAGAGAAAATCTCTTTCTTCATGTTCAGCTGCTTCACTTCGGCCGCTGCATCTCGAGCCGCCTGCTTAGCATGTTCCAGCTCTTCATCTACCATACACAACTTAGATTAAGAACCTCTCTGAACTCAATTCACCCAAATGGACCCTGAAAGAATCGATCCACTCTCGCAACCAACTCATATTGAAAGCAAAGATTCTCATGGGTTGTCACCGAGTTTCCCAAGTTTACAAGATCAGCAGAAGCAAGACCGTTCGGAGTTATCATTCTCACGATATAATCCGTCGTCCTCCTCATCCACATTCTACCAAGGTCGAACTCGTTCTCACCATGAAAAGTACTCTACAAACAAACAGAAGATCATATAAGGCTACAAAATTCAAACTACATAATTTAAAATCAAGGGAGCAACAACACAGGACTATGGTTTGATTTACATGAAGATCGGCCTTTTCCCCAAAAGCCTTGTCCTCTCCTAATCTCTTGAAGCCTTGTCTTCTCCTAATCCCTTCAAGCATACCCTCATGCCTAGAGTCATATACTTATCAAGAAATCCATCTCACATCTCAATAGATACTCGTGGATTTGTTTGGGTCCACACTTTAACAAAGGATCAAGGAAAATACGTTTTCTTCACGACAAAGGGTATAAACATAAAATCAAATGATAGGTATGTCTGTTACCAAGGGAGGTAAAAATCACGACCTATACTAATCTATGGAGGGTTCATAAGGTCATAAAACTCCAAGAGATCGTTTCCTAAGAGGATCAATACATCAAGAGTACAAACGCAACAAGGACTCCTTTCAAAAACAAACATCCCCATATTCCAGCGCAAAAACTTGAAAACTGATGACAATCCATAAGGAATTTCGGGGTACTTTCTGAAGAAAATATGTTCCTCTATGTCTTCCCAACAACATACCAAAAGGGCGCCTCAAAGGGTCAAACGAGCTAGGAGATGTGGCCCCGACACCAAAGTAAGCGCAATCTGAAAAACTCCTGAAATTTTATACGGGATTACTGAAGTCAAAAGTATACACGGATTTGATAGTCCAAACAAACTCGGAATCGAGTCATTCTTTTTGCGTTAGAAAGCCTATCTTATTTTATTTCAAATTTGGGGTTGGGGACTCAATTCGGATCCTTTATAAAGATTTATATTCATTCTACCTAAGTGTCTCAAATCTGAAGTTTTATGACGAACACCTAAACGAAGAGAATCCTTACAAATACGACTATTTCTATTGATTCAATGGCTGAAGAAGTATGCATCAGAGATGATTGAAGAGAGATGATCAAGTTTACTCATTGCATCAGACCCATACACATGGTTTTCCAACTAGAGTTCAAGTCAATCAAAGAAAGAAGTTTCAGGAAAAGACAGAAAAGTTCGGCTCAAAAATGGAATCTCAGTACAAATAGGATTTATCAAAGAAAAATGGACCGACCTCTACACCTAGTTCACGCCCAAAGGCGTTGGAAAACAGTTCTATTTTCAATCCTAGCTCAAAATGGAATCCATCATTCAAAAGGAAAAGGAGTTGGAGCTAAAAGAGGAAATTAGAGGAATTTGGATCAAATAAGGAAACTGATGGTTTTCTTTCTTTTAAAATCCCTCCAAACCATGGACAAGCCCTTTTCATGCGTTAGTAAGTTATTCTAGGCCATTGGGACGTGATTTATTCTCTCGGAATTTTTTCAGAGGGATTAAAGTCGAAGAGAATTAGGGTTTTGACGAAAATAACCCTAATTTCAAGAATTTGGTGGAAAAAAGGATTTATTCTAAAAGAGAAGGGACCGATCCTATCCCATTCTCTTGGACGGTTCTATAAGCCTCTCTCAATCCCTTTTAGATCATTACTCTTCAACAAAAACAAGCTCATAAGGGATTATGACCAAAATACCCTTATATTGCAATTTTGAGTATTTTCAAAGAAGAAAGCCTTAATATAGCCAGAGACCAACCACGCTCTCATATAGTCATTACAAAAGCCTCATACACGTGAATATTGAGTTCTCTAAATGTTCGAAGAAGAACGGGATTGAAACGGAATCCAGAAAAGCAGAATGTCAGAGAAAATAAAGGGAGTTTAGCTAAAACAGGGAAGTTGGAGGTCACAATTTTCAAAATAAGGACCAGACATGCGCATCTCTCCCTCTCTCAAGCCGTGATAATGCCTAAAGAGTCTCACGAAGTCTTTCATGTCAGAAAAATCATGCTCATATTAGCTTTTGACAAAAATACCCTTGGGTTTCAAAGATAGGTATTTTCTCTCGAAAAGGAGTGTCTGATTAGTATAAGGGATTGAACAAGTTCTCGTCATACAAGGTGCTAACCCAAAAATATAGATTCACACCTTCCAAGCCTCGTCAAGCCTATCCAGAGTGTCTGAAGGAGTCAGACGCGAACAAGAGGAAAATTAGGGTTTAGGTGCAGTACAAGCCTGAATTCAGAATTTGTATGGGTTAGGAACTCCGTAACTGCAAAATAAAGTGCAAATTTATTATCATAGGATTTTTCCCAACTTCACGGACAGCCAGGAAGCCGCTCAAATCCCTTCTTGCACAAACTCAGAAGCTCAATGACGCACAAAGAGAAAATTAAGGTTTTATCCAAGTAAACCCTAATTTGCGAATCCCATTCGACCAAGATGGAAATTTCCTCTACAAAACTCTATTTCCATGACGTTCCCAAATGCGAAAGCCTAAAAGTATACCAAGCCCAGGGTCAATTCCAAGCTCAGAGTGGCACAGAAGGAAGAAATTAGGGTCTTGGTCAAAGAAAACCCTAATTCGCAAGTCCAGTCTCTAAAAAACGAAAATTTTACGGCATCAAGGCTCAAGTGTCGCAATAGTAATGCCTCCGAAGTTGTAAACAAGGACTAAGCATTGGGGACTTCACAAACAAAGTTGTAAATTCGTGCCTGAATGATTCGCAACCATCTATATACTCATCAAAGAACAATCAAGGTTCTACTCTGAGTAGGGGACTTAATGTAGATGGTGAAATTTGGATAAGGGGCAAAAGTTCAACCCTATAGACAGAATTCAACTCTCACGGGAGAGATTAAGCCCTTGGTCCTCAAGGCATCCTTAGCCACGATTTATAGTATACGTCCCCACGAGACACTGCTGGTCATGATGTTGTGATTCCTAGCGCACATCCTCGACGAGATACTGCTAGTCACGTAGGTTCTGTAGAGCGTAAAACGTCCCCGGCAGACTTATGAACCAGAACAACCATAATTTTAGCATTTCTTCGCGAGACGCAACTGATTGTGATGCCATGATTCCTAGTATACATCCTCAACGAGATGCTGCTGGTCATGTAGACTCTGTAAATGCGTAAATACGTCCCCGAAGGACTTATGACCCAGAGTGGAGATTTGCATATCTCCTATAAGCACAACTCACCCTATTTGAGATCAAGGACTGATTCCTAGTACATCATCGCGAGATACACTGGTCATGTTTGCTTTAGGCTCTGACTCGACTTACTGAGGTTTCTGAATAACTCCTAAGACATCCCCGCGATATACACTGGTTATTCTACCTCCAATCCCTTTCGACAGACTCCTAGAACATCCTTTCAGGATACACTGGTCTTGTTGGCCCATCATTTGGACACATAGTTGATTCCTAACACATCTCTGCAAGATATGCTGGTCAAAGACAAGTGAGCCAAAGTCTCGCAGAGGCATTAATTGGGCGTACAAAGACTTTTTCTCTCTCAGGACGAGTCCCAGCTGACCATAGAGAGATTCGGATCCGGTAAGAAAATCTTCGGAGAGTTTTTGATCCGTCTGCAAAATATCGGAGAGATTCGAATCTCTCTGCAAAATCACGGAGAGATTCAAATCTCTTGGCAAAATCACGGAGATATTTTGATCCGTCTATAAAATCTCGAAGAGATTCTAATCTCTCTGCAAAATCACGGAGAGATTCAAATCTCTTCGCAAAATCTCGTAGAGATTCAAATCTCTCCTCAAAATCTCAGAGAGATTCACGGCACACGCCTTACCTAGGGTTCAAGCCTATTTCTCAGACTCTCAAACACACTCACGGCTAGTAAATTGAGCCTGAACTATACATGTCTATCTAAAACAGTGGATAAGCTCTCTTCATCTCCGCATGCTCAACAAAGGGACCCACAAACATAATATGGTCTTCACATGACATATGTGACCAGCCATGGAGAGTGGGAGATCATCCTCAGCTCCTCTCACACTCTGCACACGATTCCTAAGGAATTCCATGTCTTTTCACGTGACTCATCCTAGTCATTCTCACAAATCAGAGAATATCTCTCTATCTTGGCCAACTCGGCTAAAGAGAATATTTCTCTCTCAACACATCATCATAAAGGCTGACTCAGCTACACACAAATGGGGGGATATCAATTAGGGTTTTGGTCTGGCGGTCTATGGCACGTGTGAGGAATACCCGGCTTATTTCTCATCGCAGAAGAGAGTAAAAGCGGTGGAATAATGAGATAAACTCAACCTAGTTTATTCCTATTCCTGAAGAGACAGGAGAATTGCTCCGCACGGCACGAAAAACAATTGTTATCCTCACTGACCTGAGATTAGAGAATTCAACTATAAATAAGTCCTCTATTTTTCCAAGCTACGACGATATTTCTCATAACCTCTCAGAGTAATTCTTCTTCAAACCCTAGAATTCTATGATCTCTCTCTTTATCTGCTTCCCTCCCTAAGACCATCCCTAAATCTCTTCCCTGTGACTGAAGCAGCCTTTGAACGGCCACTGTGCGTGGTTTAGGCGAAGACTGTTCGTGTTCAACCTCCCGAAACTCACTTTCGGAAACCCTAAAATCCTACTTCTAACCTCTCTCAAATTTTAGGTAACTACACCCATTCACATAATCATAACAATATATACAAGATTATGTCGATGTCATATCTACGAAGTTCAAAAGATAAGCGTTATACTTCTTAGTCTAATTCCTTAATACTATGACCATACTATTATGATCATGTCACATCACTAGAGTATTATACAATATGTACAGTATATACAGCTTCGCAGTTATTTTTTCAATATAGCACGACTTGAAAGATACGTTAGGAATGAAACAGTTCAAGTCAATATTACTAACCTCAAGTGGAAGGATGATGTCGTCATTGTAGTTCATTACTTCTTTACATTCTTCAGCTCTTCGGAGTAATACTTGTATGTCTCAACATTCCTAGACTTTCTAGTCTAACATAAACGAAGTTGACTCTAGTATTTAATCAAGCGACTCTATATGAGTTTTGATACTAAATATGACAACCAAACTTGACATATCAACGCTTGGTGAGTTCAACCGAGCTATACTCTAACAATGTTAATCCAATACAGTATGTTTTTATTTATGATATTGATGGTGCAATGTTTAATCCAAGAAGAATTTAAATTAGCTATGATATTGATGGTGCAAATGTGAAGACATTCACATGTTTGGTTTAGGTAATCGTAATAACACAAAATAAACAGCAAACTAAATAACATAATACCATAGTGAATCGATTTGTCCTTCAACTTTAATCAGCCCACTCCCCCAAAAAACACCCAGGACATTTTCAGAATTGCCTTCCATATGTGTCTTCTTCAGTAAAAGTGCACAAATGCATAAAAGTCCTGCAACCGAGATTTGAGCATCCACTGATTCTCTGTGGACAATGTTTGTATTCGTGATCTCCATCTCCACAATGCTTGCAGTGTAATAACTTCTTCTTTAATTTGGCTTTAAGTTAGAAGTTTTTGCAGAGTGTTGCAAACTTTTCTTCTTCTTCTTTAATCTCCATAGCATCATCTAGAATATGTGGTTCCTCTGGACAGTTGGGATCTTGACATTGCAAATACCTGAGCTTTTTCGGTTGTGATTCAATCACCATTTTGATGCGTGAACAACCTTCCCGCAGACACTTTGAATACATCCAAGGGCATTGCATAAGACTGTGGTTATCCATGAAACATAATGGACAAACCTCTTTTGCTTCGACACATAATATTTGCTTCCTTTGCCTTTAGAAAACATGGTGGATGTTATTGGCTTAAGAAAGAAATCCGTTGGTTTGGTTGAGAATAAAACCTAGTGTTGTATTTATAACAAAAAAATAGGCGTTGGTAATTCAAACAGGCGGTTGCAGTAAAGCCGCGCGGTTTTACTACAAACGCCAACGGCTCGATTTTATTTCTCGCCCTATAAATTCCATTCTTCCTATCTCCAAATTCACATCTTCTTCTTCTTATTTCTTTCGAAAACTCTTAATCTCTCTCACTCTGCAGAAATGTCTGTAAGAAATCGTGGTCCCAAGTTTACTGAAGAAGAGGATATAACTATATGCAAATCATATTTTTTTCATAGGGTATTCGTTGGTATGGGCTTTCAAGACGGTTCTTTTTGGGAAAACGTTTCTATAATGTTCGTCTCACTAACGGGGTACCCGGAAAACAGAGATACTCATCGATTGTATGCTCGTTTTCAATCTATTAGGCTTGCAGTCCAGCCATTTCTTGCTCTGGTAAGGGAAATTGATCGAGAAAAATTCATCGGTGTAACTGAAGATGAAGTGATCCAAATAGCTCTTGATAATTGGGAGGAAGCTCACGGTAAACCTTTTCGTTACGAAGCGTGTTTCAGAATTCTAAAAGATGGTCTATCTCAAACACATTTTTACTGCACTCGAATGCCTCTCCTGGTCTTTACAATGGAAGAAGATGTTACTCTTGTTCGATGTTGGTAACATCGCATGATGAGACCAATGAATAATGACTATTTCTGGGAAAGAGTATTGAGACATTTGTAGCATCGCGAAACGAAACCATAAGAAATAGTAAGAGCCTAGAACTAAGAATTTCATTCATCACCAAGGAAGTCAAACATTATACAGAAGTTTTGTGGATGGTTCACCATAGCAATTCTGGATTATCCAACGAAGAACTGGTGAGTATCTTACCTTTGTCCTCACTGATCAACTGCATCATAAATATCTTAACTTGTTTTTTATTTGTTTTACATAAAACCATCTCTCAGACCAAGTTTACTGAAGAAACCGGAAGAGAGTTTAAGCATTTTGAATGCTACGAGCTCTACAGAGATAATGTCGCTGAATTTGATGTAGTTCGATATTATTGTTGTGGTTTATGAAAATGTAGTTTGATGTTATATGCAAGTTTAAAATGTAATAAATATCGCTTAATCTGAAGTGGAAATCTATTTTAAAATCTAAATATTTTTCATTCATTGATATTACTGCCAATTCTTTTACAAGATATAAACTTAGACAATAATAAAAAGTACTAAACAACTTCAATAAAAATCAAGTACAAGCTTTGGCCTCATGTTTATCTTCATTTGACGTATCTTCCATTCAACGCGCTCTTTGACAGTTTCGCCTTTGTTTTTGAATTTTTTGTTGTTAACTTTCAAAACTGGAGCTCTTCTCTGCCTTTTAGCGGAACATTTTCTTGGAGCAACTTCAAAAACTTGCACTTCCCTCTTACAATTTTCAATCTTTTTAAAACTTCCACATATCTTAGAAACAACAGCTTCAAGTTTTGCATCGCAAAAAAGTGTGATCGTCTTTTCAGCCATTTCACCAATAATAAAACAAAAAATTGAAATAGATTTAGAAGACAAAATTCAAGAGAAGTGAATTTTGGTGTGAGTGAATTGTTTGAAGAGGGTGGTAATTTATAGAGGTAAATTTGAAGAAAATAAAATGACCGTTTTTAAATTTGAAAAACTAGCCGTTGGCGGCGTTTGTGCGACCCACGCTGGCGATTGTGCAACACACGCTGGCGATTGTGCAACACACGCTGGCGATTGTGCAACACACGCTGGCTGTTTTGCGTCACACGCCAGCGTGTATAGGTAGATCGTCAGTTTTCTCTTAAAACGCCAGTGTTTTCTGTTGACACGCGCGTTTGATGATCAGCCACCCACTTCTTTTACCATAGTGGAGAAACGTGTCTGGTCATCCACATGGCTCAACAAAACTTTTCATTTGATCATTACCATAGGAATTGCCCTAAGGTTCAAAGTCTTTGTTATACAAATTTGATTATGTGGTACAAACATTTCTATCTTAAAATCTTTAACCTCCAACCAACGTCATTGTCTAGTATCTCCATTGAATTCACCTGATAATTATATTCAACTATAGTTAGATGCATTTTTTTTTTGGAAACACATTCACAGCGCAAATATGTTCTGACGTTTCTCTGATATGAGACAGACCTAAAAATGAACGAAAAATAAATAAAACAGAATCAAATGAATCAAATTTCCAAAGTGAAAGGCAAAAGGCAGATGGAAAAAGAAAGAAACCTAATATAAGGGCTTCACATCCTAATAAAAGAGCTTCTCATATAAGACAAAAAAGAATTACAAGTTAGTAAATTCAAAAACCCCACAATTATTATTCATAATAACTAAACAACCCTCGGTTAATTAGTGTTAATCATTTAATTAAGTTAGATTTAATTAGTATTAGATTAAATTGCTGATTTTGATTTATAATAAGTGATTCAACAACACCTTTGTTTTTCTTTTCTTTTGGATCATTTTTGTAGCTGTAGATGTATTCTCTTACTATCTACCGCTAGGAACAAAGAACTCACGACCATAACTGGTTCGAAAATTAATTATCGTTAGGAATTTCTGAAACCTAGCCTCAACCGAAGAAGACCCCATCCATATTTTCTCTCTCTTCACAACCAAGTTGTTGTTGCTCCAACCTTGGATTGCATAGGTAGCTTATTAAAATACTAATAACATAATGAAATTTTGGGTTGAGTGAGCTGCTGCTATTGCCATTGACGATTGATCATAATCATGATTCCATGATGATTATTTTCGTGAAGAGATTTCGAGCTTTAGAGGACATTATTGGGCTATAAAAGACTTGGGTTGCTGAAATTTAACAAATGGTGCTAGGTGCTGCTATTATCGTGATGGTTGTATAACCATATTTTTCTCTGCGATATCGTTAAAGAGATAATCAAACAGAGAAGCTCTACTCATGTCTACTAGTCATTGTTCTATTTAAAAACTCATAGATACATTATCAATTACCTCGGAAAAGAAAAAATAAATAAAAAGAAAGATCTAGCAAAATAAAAGACTCTGTTTTTAGATGCTAAAAATACATTTTCACAAGCAGAGACATACCCTCAATCTCACTTCCTTAATTCGTCATCTGTTTAGAAGAGTTAGGTCTAAAAATCTAGAACACGATGAGAAGTGTTACAGTAAGACAAAATGAATCTTTAGGATATTATTGCACCTCTCGACAATTAATTAATCCTTCTTGTTTTCTTACTGGGGTGAGTATTTGTAGAGGCATAATGCTGCTGAATACATTTGGTTCACCAAACACATTATCCTTCTCCCTTACCTTCTTCGTCTTTCCCTGATTATATGCTTCGTCCCTGCTTAAGTGATTTCACTTCATTTGAAGCAGGGCGTCCTGGAGAGTTTGTTGTTGAACTAAGGCGTGTTATAGACCGTTGTTTAAGGTGAAACCATTTATTTGTTTATAGAAGCTCGGGATATTGATTCATTGTGACCCTGGTCTCTTTCCCAACCTAACGACATGAAATATTTGTCAGTAAATAGCCAGTCATGAACAGAAACGTAATGAAAAAAAAAAACTAAAAGGAAATTACGGTTAGTTATCCGTAACAAAAAATCCTAACCGTAAATCTCTACGGTTAGTTAGCTTCATGAAGTCGAAACAAACCATAACCGAGTTACCGTTGGCTACTTACCAATAAAAACAAATCGTAACTTTGACTTAGAACAATTTAACATAACTCAGGATCTTTTTATGGTTGAAGAAGAAAAAAAAATCCAACCGTATCAAATTTACGGTTTGCTTATTTTAAATCAAACCCAACAATAATAATTTTCTTAAAACTTCAAAATATTGATACGGTTGGGTCTTATGAGACTCGAACCCAACCATAAATAAAGTTATGGTTTGCAAATTGAACATACCTAACCGTAACCAGTTCTGCAAACCTAATTTTTCTACTTATTTCAATAAATCAATCAATTTCAAACACACAACAAGGGAAAAATTAGATGGCATGCCTAACATAAATCATTGGGTGCGGTTGAGGAGTTTGGAATTGTGTGGTTGATAATCAACTTCTTCGTTGGAGTATTGACTTATTGTCAATTATCGTCACTACTTTGATGAGGAGAAGAAAAGAGATGAAAGAAAAACCTATGATTTTATGATTTTAGTTTTTTTTTTTGTTGATTAGGTTTAAATTGATGCAAGGATAAATTAGACTTTTTAAATGCCTATAGGACACCTTTAACCAGCTAAATAGACATCAGAATCATTGGTGAAGCCCTTTTGGAACCCGAAGCCCCTCTTTTAGGTTTTAAAAGAAAAGAACAAAAGACGGACTAATGACGTGCTTGCCGTCTTCCCCTACAAATGTTACAGACGTGTTTTTCTTATTCGTTGAAATTTAAATTAAAGTTTTGCTACGGAAAACTTGGAATTTGTTGGTCTCGAACTAACGGTCACAAAAAAAAGAAAAGAAGGAGATAGGAACGGGAAACTTAACGCCGTTGTTTAATTCTTTAACTTTTCATTAACGGCATACTAATTAATTTGGCTCCACCTCCTCTCTCTCTCTCTCTCTCTCTCTATATCCCGTGTCTTGCTACTCCATTTTCGATTTTATAGTACAAGACGAGAAACATACTTCAGTTTCTCTCTTTTAAAACTCTTCTCCCTGTCTAAAATTCTTTCAACTCATTTCTTTTTCTGCAATTCATTTATTACACAAAATTTGTAATAAAGTTTTGGAATTTTCGTCTACATTTCCAAGTTGTTGAATCGGCCGGCATTTGGCAGTAAGTTTGTTTGTAATGACTTGATTTCTTGTTTTCGATTGATTATTAGGTCATTGTTCCGTTATTCGATCGAATCGGCTATGTACTTATCTCTCATTTGACTCTACAGATGTTTCATTCTCTCATCTTGATGGATCTTACTAAAATTTGATTAATTTTCTTTTTGTCAAGACTGATTTGATACTAACGGTGGACTGTATTGGTTGAATTTGCACAAGTTGTTAGAGATCTGTGAACAAACTTATAGATGGATCCACATACGCAGCTGAGGAGATTAGTATCTCTATCGCCTTCACAAACACCTCGTTCAACTGATAAGGCGACAAGAGATCTGCGGTCAGGAGACGGAAATTCTAGTCATAAACACGAAAAAGATAAAGGAGTTAATGTTCTGGTTCTACTTCGATGCAGGTAAAACAAGAAGACTAGTATCAAATTTTTAGTTTTTTTTTCTTTTTTTATGTACTGTTCATTGCTTTTGGAGGTTTTAATCTGAATGTTGGTGATGTTTTGTGTTTTATAGGCCTTTAAGTGATGAAGAAATGAGGGTTAATACACCTGTAGTGATTTCTTGTAATGAGAATAGAAGAGAAGTGAATGCAGTTCAGAATATAGCAAACAAACAAATTGACAGGACATTTGCATTTGATAAGGTTTGAGATTGTGAGACTTATTATTGGACTTATCTTCAGAATCATACTTGTGTTGTGGAGGATTACGGCTAATAAGACCCATGTCCTGTGTAGGTCTTTGGTCCGACATCCCAACAACAAGACTTGTATGAGCTAGCTGTTTCTCCTATTGTGAATGAAGTCCTAGAAGGCTATAACTGCACAATTTTTGCCTATGGTCAAACAGGGACTGGGAAAACGTACACCATGGAAGGGGGAGGGAAGAAAGCCAAGGTACTCTCATTGTTCTTATGTATGGTTTTGATTATATAGAATCGTGAGTACATTTGATTGACTTACAGGCTATAGCGGTTTTCTTAAAAAAATTGGTTTTTTTTTTATAGAATGGGGAATTTCCAAGTGATGCCGGTGTCATACCTAGATCTGTTAGGGAAATTTTTGATATACTTGAAGCCCAGAATGCTGAGTACAGCATGAAAGTAACATTCCTGGAGTTGTACAATGAAGAGATAAGTGATCTTTTGGCTCCAGAAGAAATGTCAAGATTTGTTGATGACAAGTCGAAAAAACCAATCGCCCTCATGGAAGATGGGAAAGGGGGTGTTTTTGTCAGAGGTCTGGAAGAAGAGATAGTGACTACTGCGAGTGAAATATATAAAATATTGGAAAAAGGGTCTGCAAAGAGGAAGACTGCAGAAACTCTTCTTAACAAGCAAAGTAGTCGTTCTCACTCTATATTTTCAATCACCATTCACATAAAGGAGTGCACGCCTGAAGGAGAAGAGCTAATCAAATGTGGAAAGCTTAACCTTGTTGATCTTGCTGGGTCTGAGAACATTTCACGTTCTGGTGCGAGAGAGGTACTGATTATTATTTATGCCCATGCATTTGATATTACAATTTGTTAAACATGTCTAGTACTTATGCGATATATTCATTATTTGTCATATCTTACTGAAACTTCAAATTACGCGGGGCTCCTACAGATGCTGTTGTTTTTAGACTTTACATGGGCATCTTTCTTTGCAGGGTAGAGCAAGAGAAGCTGGAGAGATTAATAAAAGCTTGCTTACACTAGGCAGAGTCATTAATGCGCTTGTTGAGCACTCCGGACATGTTCCATACAGGTATCTCTGATTTCCGCTCAACTGTTCTATTGGTATTTTTGAAACATTAATTTGGATAATGGGCTAGATAAGTAACCTTTGGATAATGGGCTAGATAAGTAACCTCTTAAGAGCATTGGTTGACATCAGGGACAGCAAGTTGACAAGATTACTGCGGGATTCCTTGGGAGGGAAAACCAAGACATGCATAATTGCCACTGTATCACCCTCCATCCACTGTTTGGAAGAAACTCTCAGTACCCTAGATTATGCACACCGCGCTAAAAATATCAAGAACAAGCCCGAGGTCAGTGATTTGATTTGCAGTTGATGGTCTATCTTTAAATTGTAACTTCTTGATCTCCAAGTTTCCTTCATACATCAAACCTTGACTGTTCCAATCTCTCTAAACTATTTCCAGGTGAATCAGAAGATGATGAAATCTGCAGTAATCAAGGATTTGTACTCCGAGATTGACCGCCTTAAGCAAGGTTATTAAGCTCTTCTAGCTTGATGTTTGATCATAGTTAAATTTAATTGTTTCCCTTTGAAGAATAATAATAACCTTAAATGATATATGTTTGATTGCCAAATGCCGAATCTTTATGGAAATAAATTTCTAGCTTCCAATATGCACTATTTTTCTATCTTCAGAGGTTTATGCTGCAAGAGAGAAGAATGGCATCTATATCCCTCGGGATCGATATCTTCAAGAAGAAGCTGAGAAAAAGGTATTACTGTTTGGTATATCATAAATTTGTATAATTTGTTCAAGGTCTTTAGAAAGTTAACCATTTGAACAACTCTCCAGGCCATGACTGAGAAAATAGAGCGCATGGAACTTAATTCGGAATTCAAGGACAAGGTACCACTACAGTTGCCAGTAATTGAAACAGGATGTAATATGTTCTAACATGATGCAAGAACATATAACATCCTTAAGTAGAGTTTAACTACCAGTAACTGTTGTAGAGTTTTTTTCACCAATTATTGATATGTTCTGAACAGCAATTGGAAGGGCTTCAGGACCTTCATAATGCTCAGTTATTGTTGACAGCAGAGTTGAGTGAAAAACTTGAAAATACTCAGGTAATTTTGCTATTGGAGCTGTTATGCTTGAACTTTTTTCTTCTTTGCTTCTTCTCTGCGGTGCAAAAACTTATTGTATGTTTTGTTACTTTTTGCTCGCAGAAAAAACTCGAGAATACTGAACATGCACTTTTCGATCTAGAAGAGAGATATAGACAAGCAAATGCAACCATCAAAGAAAAAGAATTTTTGATCTCTAATCTCCTTCGAGCAGGTGAGCAAGAAGCTATTTAATTTCTTCCGTTACCTTATTGATGCATATGAGCAGCGGAGATTGCTATTTCTTCTGTACCCAAGAAAACTTTGGTGTTGGATACTTAATCTGGATTTCCTCTTCATAAGTCCATATCCCCCACCCCTCAACCTCTGTTTTGTGCATGCTTGATGTCTTTTGGCCTAGTAGTCTCATTACCCTTGGTTTATGCTTACTGTTACATTCTTGCTTTTCTTGCTCTCTCTTTATTGACATCCTTTGTCGTTTTTGCAGAAAAAGCCCTTGTTGAAAGGGCATTTGAGCTTCGATCAGAACTAGAGAATGCAGCATCAGATGTGTCAGGATTATTCGCCAAAATTGGTTTGTACCCATGTTTTCTTATATACTGAATACTGGAAATAGTGGCATATAACTTACCTTTAACTTTTCCTTGTGGTGTTTGGTAGAGCGCAAAGATAAAATAGAAGATGGAAACAAAAGTATTGTCCAGAAATTCCAATCTCAATTGACTCAGCAACTTGAGGTCTTGCACAAGACAGTGTCAGCTTCTGTGGTGCAGCAGGAACAACAACTCAAAGAAATGGAGGAAGATATGCATTCTTTTGTTTCCACAAAAGCAGATGTAAGACATATTTAATAATGGGTGAATGTACCTAGAAGCTTGATTGAAAATAGAGCTAAACTTACTGTTTTTCATTTATCTCTGATATAGGCTACTGAAGAACTTCGAGGACGGGTTGGAAAGCTACAAATCCTGTATAAATCAGGAATTAAAACTCTAGATGATCTAGCAGGGGAACTTGATGGAAATTCTAGTTCAACTTTTGCGAACATGAATTTAGAGGTTTCTAAACACTCATCTGCCCTTGAGGATGTAAGTTCATTTACTCTTGAGCTTGGTGAAGCCTAAAATAGATGAGACATACACATCAGTTTTCTCTCAGCATCCTTATCAATTATATCTGTGCTGATCACTATTTTACTGGGGATCAGCTTTTGAAAGGCGTGGCTAAAGAGGCTGACGTTCTACTTACCAAACTTCAAAGTAGCCTCTCCAATCAAGGGGAGAAGCTGACATCGTATGCACAGCAACAGCGTGAGGTCAGTAAAAGACATGCCTTGTCTCATTAACTGCGTCTCTGAGCTACTGAGAGTAACTTTCAGTTTCTTAATCTAAACCCTTATGATTTGAGTGTAGGGATACTCCAGAGCAGTGGAAACCACTCGGTCTATTTCCAGAATTACAGTAAACTTCTTCCAGACATTAGACGTACATGCTTCAAAATTGTCTCAGATAGTGGAAGAATCACAAACTGCCAATGACCAGAAATTGTGTGACCTTGAACAGAAATACGAGGTGCAAATTCTTCCATTTGATTTATTTGTTTGGTAAAATAACTTCCGTTTTGGATAGTCTAAACTTTTTAAATGCTTTGTAGGAGTGCGCGGCTAATGAAGAAAAACAACTTTTAGCGAAAGTAGCAGAGCTATTAGCAAGTTCAAGTGCAAGGAAGAAAAAGCTGGTATGTGTCCAACATAGGAAACTTCTACAATCTACAATTTGTTGTTTAGTATTTTTGTAAGACCTAGACTAGTAATAGATAACACCCATCAACTAAGTCTGCCGGCAGCCGTAGCTTGTTCCTGCTTTATGTTGGGCACCTGCAAAAGTTATCCATAATATTGCTTTTGCATCATAATTAAGTTCCATGCTAAGGGATTGCGAAAGCTAACTCTTCAGGATTGCGAAAGCTAACTCTTCAGCTATCGCTTATATCAGGTTCAGACAGCAGTTGGCGGTCTTCGAGAGAGTGCATTGTGCAGAACTGATGAATTACGCCAAGAAGTGTCAACAATGCAAGATTTCACTGGGTCTGTTAAAGGAGAGTGGACAACTTACATGGAAAAAACGGAAACTAATTATTGCGAGGATACTGCTGCAGTAGACAGTGGAAAGAATGATTTGGATGAAGGTCTTAACCAGTGGTAAGAATTACTATGTAATTATTCTTGGTGGGGTTAAGTCTTTATAACGAGGCGTAAAAGGGTTAATTCTTTATGACAATTGCAGTATGACCAAGGCAAAAATGGGTGCACAACAATGGAAAGATGCACAGGAGTCCCTCATTAGTGTGGAGAAAGCCAATGTTGCATCTGTAGATTCAATTGTTCGGTACGTTATGTATTGGATAGTTTATGGTGTAATATAAGTTTGATTATGAGGTAAAAGACCTACACGAGTACTAAATATCAGTATTATTCTTCTCTGGTAGGAGCGGAATGGAAGCCAACCAGATTCTTCGGGCTCGACTATCTGCTGCTGCCTCATCTTCTCTTGAAGATGTAGATATTGCAAACAAGAGTCTCCTTTCGTCTATTGACCGTAAGTTCCTTGAGTGGATGTTCTTTTTTCTGTTACCAAGTTATATTTTAATAAGACTTGATTAAAATGAGGCTTTTGCAGATTCATTAAAGCTTGATCATGAGGCATGTGGGAACATCAGTTCTATGGTTGATCCTTGTTGTGAGGATATGAGGGAACTGAAGAGTGGTCACTACCACAAGATTGTTGAGATCACAGACAATGCAGGAAACTGTCTTGAGAAGGAGTACACGGTATGAGTTGTACTTTATGTTTTGATTGTTTTCTTCAAGTAATTTTGTCTCAAAGAACCCATTTCCAACTTGATAAAACTAACTCACTTTTCCCAACTTTATAAAACTAACCCATGTTCAACTTACTTTTTCAGGTGGATGAGCCATCTTGTTCAACCCCAAGGAAGAGGTCCTTCAATCTACCAAGCATGTCATCCATCGAAGAACTCAGGACTCCGGCATTTGAGGAGTTGTTGAAGCCATTTTGGGAAGCAAAGTCAGGCAAGCATGCAAATGGGGATGCAAAGCATTTATCAGGGCCATACGAGATCAGCGCTCAGTCGTTGAGAGACTCTAGACTTCCTCTCACTGCTATTAATTAAAGTGAGCAAAGCAAAAAAAAACAGAAGAGAGTTGAGATTCACGGGAAAATAGAAGTAAAAAATAGGGCTTGTACAGATAAATAGCCAAGTATGATGTACTTTCGTCCACGTATCTTGTTAAGTTTAGAAAGAGGATGGAGGGTGAAGTACATATCTTTGATATTTTCTACGAATATACAGATACAACAGATCAAAACTTTATTCTTTGTTCGGCTGCGGAGTTCCAATTTCTTTGAAATCCAATGCTTTTTATTGAGTGGATTATTTAGGTCCACGTATAGGGGTTTTTGAGTGTGATTTTGTATTAAAAGGTGCAATACATTATTTTGAGTCACCGCTGATAAAAGAAATGATTCCTCATCAAATTTTAGTTGCTGTTGTGCTGGAAGTTGTGTTTGATATGTTGAACATAACACCGACTAATATAAGATTTTATGAGGTTGAACAGAACACGGACCAATATGAGTGTATTGGATAGTTTACATAGTTCAGTTGAAACTGAAAGCAACAAGTCCCTAAAAAGATGCAAGGCAAATTTACCAACAAGAAAAGATGAAAATGATCACCAAACCTAATTTTTTACCAGGAATATCCAGGAATATACATGTATTGAAAGAGCTTTAATATAAGATAGACAACGTAGTAACCTAGAATCTGAAACAAAAAGACAGGAAAAGCTGGTGCATGACCTCTACTGAAACTTGTAGTTCCTTTTTAAAGATCAGACAGGCCTGCTACCTGACATACTCCTTTGCGCCAGTGAGCCTACAAGTGGTTTCACTATATTCCACCCAATTCGACATAGACATAGACCCATCATCTCCTTCATTTTGTTGTTCCTTCCCTTTCCTCTGAAAGGGTTTTTCTTTGTTTCTTACAAGTTTTTGTAGACGAGGTACCGTCATCCGCAAATTCTTCTGCATCTCGATCTTTGTGTAAATAAACCCACAACTTTCTATCACTACGATACCGAACACAAGGATCGAGTTCGTAGTGCAGACAGTCTAGGGATCCACTAGTAACTTGATTTAGTTCAAAATCAGAAACATGTTCCACAACATACTGTGAATCTCTAATTAAAGCACAAACATCTGCCCTGGTGCCAATACCACCAGGCAATCTAGAAGCTGCATCTCTCACAACACGAAGGACTGTAAAACATGGTGGCCGATCAGATTTAAGCATAAAATGTTCCCGAACTTTTGATGTCATTTTACCACCAAACCTACTCATAGGAGCAACCGCAGATTTAGTACCGTCGGCGGCTGTGTATGAAAAGGCTCTGTAGGGCACTAAATACCTAACATATTCCTCCTTACGGAAATGTGCCTTCGCTTCTGCAGAACTTGGGCTAATGGTGATAACATTCCTAACAGCTCCTAGGTCCTTAAACCTCTCCTTCTCGTCTGCATTGGGTTTCAAACACATCAAAGGTGGTGGTGGAAGGCTTCCTATTTTCTGAAGGGCCTCTTGCTCTTTTTTCAGCCAATCAGCGAAGGAATCGACTAATTTCACAAGCATCTTGTGTGGAAGACCCCAAGCCATAGACGATGTCTCCTCTATAACAGTGTTAGGATCCGACCGCCTGGGACCAATCCACGACCAAACTTTCCTAGATTTTTCAAATGACACCAGCGCCTTCCAAGCTGCCGCTCCTGATGGTGCTGTTCTAGATGAAAATATTTTCAGCACTCCCCTGACTAAATCTTGAAGTGGTTCTTGTGTTTCAAGAATACAAGGGTCTCCAGGGTTAAATCTCACACGGTTGATGATTTCTTGAGCAGTGAGAAAAGGCAATCTTTTACCAGGTCGTGCAGGAGTACATGCACCCATGTCCTCACAGCTCTTCTCCATATGTCTGCCAATCTCTGAGAAATCTTCTTCTAGTGGAGTAAGCATTGCCACACGGACAGACGAAAGTAGATGTATAACAGAGAATGAGATATCAGTGTGAATTGAGGGTGTTATCAAAGTGTAAGACTTCATTGGTGATGTTTCTAGCTCAGCATCGACCCTTTCACTCTCTACAACAAATGATTCAGATGTCCCTGATTTGGTCAAAGAATCAAAATCAACCTTCACTCTCCTTTCACTCCGTTTCATCTTCTTTGTCAATGAGTTGCACCCAAACAAAGGCATCTTTGGCATTTCATGATCTTTCTTCCCAAATCTATCAACCACCAAATGATCATCTGCTAATTTAGGTGTTACATGCAACTCATTTTCTTCGTCGCTATAATTGTGCATGGTATTAGACTGAAGAACATAAATGTCACTATCAAATCTTCCTTTCGCTTTTCTCTTAGCTGGAGGCTGCCACTTTTCACCATAGTCAAGCAGCATATGGCCATTCTCTACCATATTGGTAGGAATGCTATCCGAGTAACGAGAATCCCTCTTCTCACCCTTGTGCTTTCCAACTTTCGAAATTTTAGATGGATGCTTAGTCTCGTTAAAATTCCGCTTTTTATACAAGTTAGCCTCCATAGGATCTGGCATTGGGTTCACCAGAGCAGAATGGCAACCTGCGAATGCATCACGTGAAAAACTTGAGGTCCTCCTCGAATTATTAATATCCTCCTCTATACCATCCTGATCCGACGGCTCTGATTCTGTTTCGGAGCTATCAGTGAGCGTAACCATGCCTCTCCGTTTTTGCATGTAATCTCCTCCTTTATTGACGAATCCCCTTTTGATCTTCTTTTGTGACGTACTGTCCCTAATATAGGAAGAAACCAACCTGTGATTCTCTTGAGGAGAATAACTGCTGTATGGCTTAACTTTTGAACTGTGACCAGTATTGTTTATACCACCACTTTGGAACTTCCGCCCCATCTTCCATTTCTTGTTTCTAATACCCCAGCCATCACCTTTTCTCGGCTGATTCATGGGGAAGTCAAAGTCTTGACTTCCTCTCAAGCAGTCCACTTTGTATCCATTGAAAACTCGCTGATGAGATCTATTTTTTGCACTCCTAATACGATCTTCAACTGGAGGCAGACGAGAGAATTGGATAATAGTGGCCTTTTTGTCATGATCTTGGGATGACCGGCTCCTAGCAACAGAATGTAAATGTAAACCATATTCTTTCACTAAAGGGACCTTGGATCCGGTATATTTTAAGACCCCTTTCCCACAATTTTTCCGATACAAAGCAGGATTACCCATCTTTGACCCACAACTTTTCATGCTATTGGTCCACAAGTCATCATCAAATTCATCTCTCTGTAAAGAATCATTCTCCGACCCTGAATGTTCCATACTTTCAAACATCAAACTCCTTCGAGGGTTAGTCGAATTCAATACACGAAACCTCTCATCAACGCCACACCCATTGCAGTTCTTCTTCCATGCATCCTTCGCGTGCGTAAGCCTAGACACCATAGAGTTCTGATAATTCTTAAGTGTGTGGTAATGTTTGTTTTTCATCAAGATATTCAAATTCAGGTTATAAAGTGCAACACTCGGTTCACATAATCCTCCCTTCAACATATTGAAAAACTTCATCAAAGGGCTTCCAAAATTGAAATTGTTACCATTAAACAGCTCCTCCATAATACACGTAAACGCGTCCTGGTCTACAGCAGGAAGGTATTCAGCAAGACCAAATCGCTCCTCCTCAGTTAAACAATTGTTCCATATATCAAGCGAAAGAATTTGAGTTAAATCTTCAAGCTCATATAACTCAATAGGAATACTACAACATTGATTCCCTACTTGACATAATTCTTCCCTAATTTCACCCGATTCTGACATCAGAGTCAGTATTATCCTCCTCGTAATCATATTCTTCAGACTAAATCCTCATTACATAAATTACTCCCTCCTTTCAGATTCTCCATTGAAGATCACTGATATCTAATCAAACAGTAAAGTATAAAAGTATTAAACCCTAGAAAAGTAAAACCAAAAACTACGACACCAATTTTCGTTAAAACCCTAGAACAGAGTTTCTGTAAAAATTCGATTTTTAAACATATAAACTTAAAGTTCGATTGAAACAGAACATAAAAGAGGAATTAAGAACAGTGAAAGAACTACCTTTGATTTTCTTTTATGAAGGATGTAGAATTACTATCGCCGGCGTCTGCTTAAAATTTTTGTTGGCATCAATTGGAACCCAAGCATAGATATTTATAGAGAGAGTTTGCACCAACTGGAACCCTAGCATAGATATTTATAGAGAGATGAAATATGGAAAGAAGAAGGTGAAGGGGACTTGGGGAAATATTCGTCATGAGATATATAGCGAAGAAAAGGAAGAGGAAGGTAGATAACAAAAAGTCGGAAAAGGACAGTAAGAAGAAGAAGAACGATGAAGAAGAAGAACAACGATGGGTGAGTCAGCAATACCGTTGTGGGGCAAGTACACCGTGTCATTGTGGGGGCAAATTCCGGAAAGTCTTTCCAAGTTTTTGGCGGTAAAACTCTCTAGCTTCTTGCAGAGCCCGTAAAGGGCAGTTAGTTTTTGTTTTTCTTTTTAGAGCAAGGGTTCTATAGGGGCGACCCCAAAGGCTACTTTTTTATACCCATATAATGGCACGGGTTATGGGTACCCTATAAAATTGAAGTTACCTATACGCCCTTTCACTAATAAAACCAAATAAAACCAAATCTAATTTCATTTCAACTTTTGTTCTCCTCTTCTTCTTCACTTCCAATTGTAGAGAGGAAACTTTTTTTTCCTCGTTCTTCAATTTCAATTCATCGTCGTCGTTCACCGCCGAATCAAAAACATCGTCGATTGTTCTATAAAACGATGACTAAAATTAATAAACCCGAAAAAGCTCGAGTGGAAAACGTATACTGTGGTGACGATCCAAAATTGGAGAAAAATCAAAATTCAAAGAGATTGTTACTGAAAATGATGGAGAAAGTGAAGAATACGAAGAAGATGAAGCCGCTCATGTAGTCGCTGGTGGTGGTTCTGATACTTGTACTCTCAAGCAACTTCAAATGGCCCCAATTAGGTAAGATTCTACCATTTTTTGGGTTTCTATTGCTTCAATTCGACGAATCGATGAATTTTTTTCTAGAGTTTTCGGTTTCTTTTCCAGAATCTGGAGTTAGATCTGTGTTAAAACTCCCGATTTTGCTCGTGTTCTTCATTCCTCGAGAACATCGATCTTAATCGGGTGATATATTTTTAAGTTTACTTCCGATTGTAGGACGTTAGTTGTTACTGAACCCTAAAATGGGATTAATCGGTAGTAATTTTTTTTAATCTTCCGAAGGAGTAGAACCAAGCGCTCCACAACTTAGAGTCCATGATGAAGTTGGACCAAGTGTTCTAGAAATTAGAGTGAAAGAAGAAGGACAACCAAGTAGTACACAAGGAGAAGGAGGAGTTACAAGGAAGCCAGTCGCGAAGAAAGCATCATACCTTATCCCCGTTTCTTTGAAGAAGACGGAATTTGAAGAAGAAATCCAGGGGCTACCGAGAGATAGCGGAGCATTGTTATTTGGATACGAAACCGAGCTATTTTTATTAACGTATTGTCGTTCTATTCGTTATACTATTAAGGACTACTTTATTTATTTTGTAATGTGTTGTGTGTTTAATAGTATCATTCCGATGCGGTTCGTCTACTCAAACCCATATCCGCACCAACAAAAATGAAAGATTGGCCTTTAAATGGTGAATGTGAAAGGTTCAAGACAATTATTAGCAACTCGGGGTTATCTACTGCTGCCGAGAATTCAATGTTGGAACATGATCGGGTCGCGATATCGGCTTTTGTGGAGATATTGTATCCTGAGACTGACACTTTTCATATGCCGTTTGGGGAGATGACGATTACTTCGGGTGATGTGAAGCAGATTCTTAGTCTCAATGACCATGGTGTGGCTGTCAAGTTTAACTACACAAAGCAGTTAAGTTGGGTACAACTTTATGATTTGTATCAGAAGTGTTTTGGTTGGAATAAAGAGACATCATACACTGAGTTCAACAAGTGCTTTAGTTACAAAACAAGACAGTTCAACATGGGTCATTTGATGAAGATATTCCCAGGCACAGCCGAGAAAGACTAGCAAGGACCGTTAACTGATGCCGAACTGGATGTCGCGACTGTGTCATTTTCCCTAATGTTAGTGGCAACCGAGTAGACGCTAACCCTCTACAACTATTGCATTCTCTCAATAAGGTTGCCTAGTACTCCTGGGGAACAACATGCCAAGCATTCTTGATGGAAGAGTTGAGAAAGGCGCCGAGGCTTAAAACTAGCTAAATTGCCGGGAACGTGAGTCTATTCCAGGTATTTACTCAACTCTATTAATCCATTAATCGTTATGTTTTTTATTCCTCTAATTTAAGAATCAATTTATGATACTTGGTTTAATATCTATGTAGACATGGATCTATGACCACTACCCTATCCTGAAATTGGCAGAAGAGAACCCGAAGTGGCAGGTACACCGAGAGGAACAAAGTACAAGTTCAATGACAATCGTTCAAAGAAAAAGGAGCAGCAGTTGATTCACTTGGGGGAGAAATTAGACTCGATGAAGGCCTCATAGGTATGCTTTGATCCTTACAAGGAAGACCGAGCTAGTGGACATTTAGCAGGTCGGTTCGAGTTATCCCTTTATTTTGGATCGTTGTGGCACCCCACAGGTTATGTGATGTACAATGCCTCAAGGGTGATGCGATAACACGGTTTTGTACAAGGAGAACCATGACATCACTTACGTGGCAAGTTTAAATTGGATGTGGAGGATTGCGAGTCTAATACTGACAGTATCATGTTAGTTTATCTGTTATTGACCATTGGGATAAAAGGATGAACCACTTGGTTAACACTGGGAGACCTGTCAACCGAGGTGATGAAAATGCTCCAGGCTATTTGGAATGGTATCAAGAGCATTCTCATCTTCGTGTAATCCGTGAACTTAAAGCAAAGACGACTTCGACGACGTCCAATTATAACTGTATCATCAAAGAGAAACCAAGTGGTTATGATAGACTGGTGCGTATTGTTATGTATTTTCCGTTTAATATTACAGCTCAGTTTTTTAGGTAAACTCCATTTGGTGTTATGTCAATTAAAAAACAGGTGAATAGGTTCAAGACTTTTTCCAAATGGTGTGCTGGATGCATAAAGGCTAGAGTGGCTGTGCCAATTGAGAAGATAAAAGAGCATGAAGACCTTAGTCTTAATGTGTCGTTTGATGTTTTGGATAATGTTGTTTTAAAAGTTTCTTTTGGATTATGTTGTTTTAAATACTTGTTTCGGATTATAAGTTCTTAGATTATAAGTTTATGGGTTATGAATGCATTTTGAGTTATGTTTATTACTTGATTATCAAGCGACTCAAACTTCGAAAATGAAACTGCTGATTTTTTCACAATAATCGGAGGATAAACTATCAAGATTACCTACAGATTATGGTGAATTTTCCAAAATTTGTCAGATATGGGAACAATCGGGTGTAAAATTATATACATACGTTACGATTATTGTAGTTTCAGTTTACAGTTCTTCTATACCAAAAAAGCCTAATAATCGGACACAAAATTAACTCATTGTCTACCGATTATTAGTAATCGGAAGTTTGGTGAACCTCATAAACTACCGATTCTTCTGTGCCAAAATCCAATTTTGGGGCAACTTAATAATCGAAAGTTAGGTGAACTTTATAACCTACCGATTATGTTAGTTCCAAAATTCAAAAAATAAGAGATTTTGGAGAAACTTTATAATCAGAAGTTAGGTTAACTTTATAACCTACCGATTATGTTAGTTCCAAAATTCGAAAAATTAGAGATTTTGGCAAAATCCAATTTTGGGGCAACTTTATAATCGGAAGTTAGGTGAACTTCATAACCTACCAGTTAAATTCGAAAAATTAGAGATTTTGGCAAAATCCAATTTTGAGGAAACTTTATAATCGGAAGTTAGGTGAACTTCATAACCTACCGATTATGTTAGTCCCAAAATTCTAAAAATTAGAGATTTTGGCAAAATCCAATTTTGGGGCAACTTTAAAATCGGAAGTCAGGTGAACTTCATTTACTTCTGAATACCAAAGATGGAAAAAAAAATTGATTTTTTGATGCCATTTAACTACGTAATCGGGAATCAATATTGAAATTTGTCTTCCGATGGTTTAATCGGTTATCTATAATGAACCCGTATGTTCCGATTGTTGGCATATGTACGAGCTAATACGGAATATGCTACGTACACCCGTGTTACATCTCGTCTCAACGGCTATTTTTTTTCAAAAAATAGAGTCGTTAGGGCTCTAATCTATATAAGGAGGGTATCCTCTACTCATTTATACAACACAAATACAATTTAACTCTCTATAACACCAAAGTAATCATCTTACATTTTTACATAGATAATGGCTCGAACATTCATTAATCCTACATAGTTCACGGTTGAAGAAGATTTATCTCTATGTGGGTGCTATGTTCAATTCTATCCGAGGCGAGGAGAAGAACGTAGGCAACGAGGTGTAATGAGTATGAGTTATTTGGGAAGAATTCACGAAAATTTCTGCGTCGACACCGGTAACCCAAATCACCATCATGTACGTGATCTTTTCTGCCGAGTTGGTTCAATAAACGGACA
Source organism: Papaver atlanticum (assembly GCA_023531105.1). NCBI lineage: Eukaryota > Viridiplantae > Streptophyta > Magnoliopsida > Ranunculales > Papaveraceae > Papaver > Papaver atlanticum. Next base: position 1,124,548 of record JAJJMB010012240.1, read on the forward strand.
TGTCGAAGAATTCGTCCATTTAACTCATCTTATGAATCAATATCGATTGAGAGGTGAAATCAATGATGAGGTTATAACGCGATCTCTCGGGGAATGGCGAAGATGGAAAGGATCAAACTACCGTTACGAAGCTCATTTCAACATCCTTAAGGTGATGGACAGGTTCAATCCATTTAAGGCTAGTCCAAGACGTCCACGACGCTAATCATAAGACATTGTAATGGAAATGTGGAAGTACAATCGGTAGCTAATATTATGATATATCCACATCTAGGCATTGTCATCCAATACTTGGCTCCGATTGTCTTCAATCCCTTTCGGCATTTTACACGTGCACATAATTCTTTGAACTCTTTTTCTTTGCCTCATCTATCTCCACGCCTCATCATATCCATATAGAAATCCTTGTCCTTCATAAGTTGTAGGACCATCTTATTTCTTAAATATTGGCATTGGGTGATATTTTTCGATAACCGCTTCACTAAAGTGATTGATTTGCTCCGTAGCAACGTGAAACCTGTTAGAGCATTTCTTGGTCGAACTCACAAGTGTCGCTATATCAAACTTGTTGTCAAATTTAGTTGTCAAAACTATATCTTGATTTCTAGTCTACAATTAGTTAAGTCTCGGTCTAGGATGGTGGAGTTGAGAAATGAGCCAGTCATCATTTGCGTTCTACCGTTTGAAGGCGAAGATCAACTGAAGCTTTTTGGAGAACTTCCGAAAAAGCGGGGGTCTAACAACCACACCCAATATTTCGTTAGACAATCTGTATGGACTAACTCTAATATAATTCCAAGAGAATAAACTAGACAATCAGATTCAATCAAGGAAAATATATCCAAGAGTTATATCTCTGTTTCTCAATGTAATCAGCAAATCAAACAGATAGAATCCGTGAGCCTGATTATTATGAGAAATAACTTGAACGGTACCAAAGACCAATGTTAAAGTGTCAATCAATTTCAATCAACAACCAAAGGTTGGATTTACCAGTTGATTAAACTACGCACAACCTGTGATATTTAAATTATATAGAAAATATAATGCGGAAAAGAAATAACACAGACACCAGAAGTTTTGTTAACGAGGAAACCCCAAATGCATAAAAACCTCGGGACCTAGCCAGATTTGAACACCACACTGTATTAAGCCACTACAGACTCTAGCCTACTACAAGTTAACTTCGGACTGGAATGTAGTTGAGCCCTAACCAATCTCACCCTGATTAAGGTACAGTCGCGTTCCTTACGTCTGAATCCCAACATGACTCTACGCACTTCATTCCCTTAGCTGATCTCACCCACAACTAAGAGTTTTTACGACCCAAAGTAGAAGACTTGATAAACAAATCTGTCTCCCATAGAAAAGTCTATTCTGATATATAAATCTTTCTCCCATAGAAATACCTACGAAGTTTTTGTTCCGTCTTTTGATAAATCAAGGTGAACAGGAACCAATTGATAATCCGGTCTTATATTCCCGAAGAACAACCTAGAAATATCAATCACCTCACAATAACTTAACTATATAGTAGTTGAACAAGTTATCGTGGAATCACAAAGAATGAGACAAAGAGCTTTGTGATTACTTTTTATGTCTTACCTATCGGAGATAAATCTCGAGCAAATCTTTGAGAAGATAGTACTCAATACGATAGAACAAGTAAGATCAGAAAACGCAACTACAGAGAAAATAGTTGGGTCTGGCTTCAGAATCCCAATGAAGTCTTTAAGTCGTTAACCTATAATGGTTTTAGGAAAAACCTGTGGGGATTAGGTTTCCCAGTTGCTAGGAAAAATTAGGGTTTGATAGCTTTGAAACAAAGCAATCAATATTCACAGTTAGTTGAAATCCTGATTTAAGATTCAAGCTAAGTTTGATTAAAACCAAAGAAATATCTCACCACCGTTAGATGGTCTTAGCTTATTACACGTAAATGAAATATACCTTCATTTAGATATGGGTAACCGTACCTAAACGTTTATATTGAGTTGGATCAATAACAGATTCGTTCGGCAATCTGTATGGACTAAACTCCAATATAATTACGAGAGTACCAACTTAAAGGTGAGACTCAATCAAGAAATATATCAAATATCTTTATCTCTTTCTCAATACAATCAGCAAATCGAACAGATAAAAATATGTGAACCTGACTGATATGAGAAATAACTTGGACGGTACCGAAGACCAATGCCCAAGTGTCAATCAAGTTTTATCCAACAATCAAGGTTGGATTTATCAACTGATTGAACTAAGCACAACCTGTGATATTTCAAATATATAAACAAATATAAAGCGGAAAAGAAATAACACAGACACCAGAAAATTTGTTAACAAGGAAACCGCAAATGCAGAAAAACCCAGGGACCTAGTCCAGATTTGAACACCATACTGTATTAAGCCGCTACATACTCTAGCCTACTAAAAGTTAACTTCGGACTGGAATGTAGTTGAGCCCTAACCAAGTCTCACACCGATTAAGGTACAGTTGCGTTTCTTACGCCTCTAGAACCACGCCGGATTCTGCGCACTTGATTCCCTTAGTTGATCTCACCCACAACTAAGAGTTGCTATGACCCAAATTCGAAGACTTATAAACAAATCTGTCTCCCACAGATATGTCTACCCTTTATTATTTTTGTTCCATCTTTTGATACAAAGATCAAGGTGAACAGGAACCAACTACTACCCCATACTTATACTCTCGAAGAGCAGCCTAGAAATATTACTCACCTCACAATAACCTAACTGATTAACAGAAGAAGTTATTGCGGAATCACAAGAGTTTGAGACGAAGAACTGTTGTGATTACTTTTTATATCTTACCTATCGGAGATAAATCTCGAGTAAATCTTAGAAAAGATAAAACTCAATATGATAGAACAAGTAAGATCAGAAGACGCAACTACAGAGAAAATAGTTGGATCTGGCTTCACGAATCCTAAATGAAGTCTTAAAGTCGTTAACCTAATAATGGTTTGGAAAACCTAGGTTAAAGGAGACGACTCTAGTTTGAAACTAGGACACACAGAAGTGTCGGGATTAGGTTTTCTAGTTGCTAGAGTTCTCCCTTATATATCCTTTCAAATCAGGGTGGCTTACAATCAAAGCTAAGATAACTTAGTAATAAAGCATTCAATATTCATAGTTAGATGAACTCCTGATTTTAGATTCAAGCTAAGTCTGCTTAGAAATTAAGCAATTAATCTCTACCTTTAGATGGTCTTAGCTTGTTACACACAAATTAAATATACTTATATTTAGATATGGGTAACCGTACCTAAACATGTATATTGTGTTGGCTCTATAATAGTTAACCGAAGTTAGCCATATGAACACTTTTGACTTAACCATATTCATCTAACACTTCTTGATAAATTATGATGATCAATCAATCATGATAGATAATCAAATGAATCTAATTATGTTTCAAATAGAGTTGTTCAATTGTTCACTATCACATAGAAATATTCATGAACAAATTGAAATGATATCGGTTTGATTCGTGACAAGAATCAATTCATGAACATTAAGCCACGATTTGCAAAGTTAATTTGCAATCCTTAAATCATAAATGTTTTAGTTCATGAGTATGAGAATCATACATTACCGATTTTAGTACTTAACCACTCTTTTCGCAAACTAGGTACCCGAACAGCAGCCCCGTACCTTGGCCTAGTCAAGCCGTTCGCAAACCCGTTTCGCGAACAACCGTTCCATACCTAACTCAGGTAAACCCGTTTGCATACTAGGTACGCAAACAAGAGTTCCGGACCTTCTCAGGTAAATCCTTTCACATACTAGGTATGCAAACATGAGTTCCGGACCTGAATCATCACAATACAGTTCGCATACTAGGTATGCATACCGTGTTGTATCCAGACATGGGTAATCGTTCTAAACTCTTATTTCAATCATTAAAACATACTTAAAATACGACAATGGTAATCTTACACATACCATTAGCTTCAAGTAATTTTCAAGTGATCGAATGATCAATACGAAACTTCCCGAGGTAACATCAAATGACTGTCTCACACAAATCATATAAGATGTTCAAGGTAATTTTCACATGATCATCTTTTGACTTAATATTTAGTTTCCAACAAATAAATTGTTTCCAACTAAATTCGTCAAGAATACGATGAACATAGCTAAAGCAAAAAGCTTTCAACATGAATTTAGAGAAACAGATAAGCGAGATAAACTCGGCACGAAATATCAAATGTGTATAATGTAAAAGTCTATATGGTTATATGAATTAGTTTCATTAGAAGATAGATAGACTTCTGAGTGATAGATAAGTTTTAATCTCCACATACCTTTTGTTAATGAAGTTCCTCTTAGCTCCTCAGTAGATCTTCTTCTTCAATTGGTGAACGCCGTGAAATCTAAAGCTCAACTACACATTCTATCCTAATCCGAGACGTAGCTATAAGTAGACTAGAAATCAAGTATATAGTTTTGATCAACTAAACTTTACAAACAAGCTTGAGATAGCAACGCTTGCGAGTTCGGCCTAGCAGTGCTCTAACATATCACAGGTTGTGCGTAGTTCAATCACAGTTGATAAATCCGACCTTTTTTGTTGGATATAACTTGATTGACACTTGGGTATTGGTCTTTGGTACCGTCCAATTTATTCTAACATTAATCAGGCTCACGGATTTCTATCTATTCGATTTGCTGATTGTATTGAGAAAGAGATAAATCTCTTTGATATATTTCTTGATTGAGTCTCGCTTTTAAGTTGGTGCTCTCAGAATTATATTAAAGTTTAGTCCATACAGATTGCCAAACGAAATATTGGGTGTGGTTGTTATACCCCCGCGTTTTCAATTGGTATCAGAGCAGGCAAACACGCTAAGACCTCATAAGTCTGTGTTTGTAGCAATCTGACTCTATGGACAGAAGTGCTATCTCTATAAACGTACCGCCAGTCTTCGATGGCTCGAATTATTTATGGTGGAAAATTGTTATGCGTGCCTTTCTACAAGCGCGTTATTTTTAATCATGGGTTCTTGTTGTTAATGGCTATGATCCTCCAATGGTTACAGTAGACGGTGTAACTGTTTCAAAGGATATTGGTAGATATAATAAAGTCGAAATTAGTGATGCAAAGCAAAATTTTGATGGTTTAAATGTTATCATTCACGTCATTACCACAGATCTTTAGCACCATGTGACTACGTGCACTTGGTCTAAAGATGCTTGGGATATCTTAGAAACCGTATTTTAAGGGAATACCTCTGAGAAAGAAGCTAGGCTTCAAAACCTAAATTCTGATTGAGAAAACCTTCATATGGATGATGAAGATTCATTTGATGAGTTTAATCACAAAGTGTCTGAAATTGTTAATGCATCTTTTACGTTGGGCAAGACTATTCCTGAAAAGGACATTGTGATGAAAATTCGCAGATCTCTACCAGCTAGATACGATTCTAAGAAACATCCCATTGTTGTCGGAAATAACCTTGAAACACTTTCTAGGAATACTCTTGTTGGAAAGTTAAAGATCTTTGATTACGAACATTTATCCAAAGATGGAAAGGATATTGCATTCAAAGCACAAAAGAACACTAAACTACGTGATAAAAGTAAAAGTGTTGGCAACTCCGAGGATGATCCTATTGAGACTGAATCATCAGATGAAGATCTTGACAATTTAGTTTCACTGATCACAAGACATTTTAGAGATCTTCTTTTGAAGAGAAGTAAACGTTTCACCAGAGATAAACCTAGATCATCAGTTAAGCCTCATGGTCGTGTGCCTCCTAAAAACAGGGATACTGTGGAAAATGATGACGAGGATATGCCACAATGCTTCAAGTGTAAAGGTTTTGGTCATTTTACTAATGAGTGTCCAAATCGTAGAAAATACACTGGGAACAAAGGTCTTGCTTCAACTCTTGATGAAACATCTGATCACTATGATTCGACTGAAGATGAAAAATCAAGTGTAGCACTCCTTGGTAAAAATATCAATTTTGGTAATTGTAGCAATACTCACATCAACCTTGATATTTTTCCTGAAGAAACCTCATAGACCACATTGGAGGATGAAATGGATTTTTCTCTGTCTAATGAAAACTCTACTTCATATGTTTCAGGTAATTCGCTTTATTTAGTTGCATGTTCGGCTATATTTCCTAAACCATCCTCCATATTGACATGTCCTTATTGTACTAAGCAGGAATCTTGTGGTAGACAGATAATTGTTCACCCCAACACAGTCTAGCTGTGTTGAAAGTGTATCTTGTCTTATGTGCCCGTATTTCGAGAAGAAACAAGAGTTGTGCACAGTCGGGCTATAGGGTCAGAAACTATTCTAGTTTGTATCTTGAATTTTGTTATCTGAATTTTTGTTTGTTATTTTCATATCTTCAAGTAATGGTATTGAAATTATTTCACCCTATTTGAATAATAAAAGGTTAAAATCGACATTTCTACCCTTCTTAGGGCTGTATATGTTGATCGTACGTGAACCCTACTTACTCTGTATATAAGTTCTGTAACCCTACACTCTTTTTATTTCTCTGAAACTCTTTTCATCAAAAGGTTGCTTGTGGAGCTGTTATTTTTGTGTGGTTCTTTTCACAAACCCATATTTTAATTTCATGGAGACTCCAAGCATCATCTCTTCTGATGAAAAATATGTTAATATGATTGTTAAGCCATCAGTCATAAAGGATAAACACAAATCCCATTCCTCTACAACTTTGAAGAGAAAAAGGAAGAACATGAAGAAACCAAGGGCTAACACCTCAGATCTTCAAAAGTTTTCTGTTGTTCTTGAAGAGTTAAAAGAGACAAGGATGGAGATTTAGCAAATAAAGGCTACCGTACTAAGATCTCTTGAAATTCAGAAGGCCCTTGTTCGGAAACAGTCAAGAAGGTTTGTTGGAATTGACTCCTTTCTTCATGAACCTTATGTTCCAATGTCCATTGACGACAAGGAGTTCGGGGACGATAAATTATTTTTCAAGAATCTTAATGTCTAGGAAACTTCTTATGAGAATTCTTTTGTTTAAGAAGGATAACTAGGGTTTGGTATAACAATTATTGTGATTACACAACTATTTCCAACAATTTTCATCTTGCAATGTTTTTAGATTTATTTATTTAAATTCTAAGTTATTTGGAAGATGATCTTGCAGTATTTAATCTTACTAGTATGTAACCCGTGCTACGCACCGGGTCCAATGGGAATTGTCGATTGGTGTGGCGGGGCTTTACCCCGCGCCCGTGGTCCACATGAATTAGAACATCATCAAAAAAAATCTTGATTAATCTAATTATATTTAATGAAAAAAATGATTCCAATTGTTCCATCTGTTTGGCAAAAATGGGAACAACCAAATTCATTATGCTAAATTTACGCAAGCCGAAAGTTTGTCAACAATGCAAATGTGATGTAACATAAAACATTGGGCATGTATGCATAAATTAGAAAGGCTTGCACGTGGTGAAACTATAATGAAATTTTAAGTTAGCAGCCAAAATTTTAAGTTAAATAATGGTTATTAAGGTGACATTCACCGTTCAAGCAGATTATCTACTACAAACGAAACAAATATTATCTTTATTTCATTCCAAAAATTTTACCAAATGCAATGACACTTTTGGATATGGTGATACAACAACCTTATCATATGTCTATACTAATTTTCAACTTATCAGCAACCGAAATAAAAAATATTTCAAGTTGAGTTTGGTGAAAAATTGTTGTAATTGGATGATTAGGACATTGGGCATAGTGGTCAAGATTGGCTATTCACGTCAAATAAAAAGATGACTTAATAGTAAAACAAAATTTTTGATAAATTTTATACTGATAAGGTTTATATAAGTGTATTGGGGTAAAAACTGATTCTGCCGAAAATGGTAAATTTGGGTGTGCCGCCGAGAAAAGAATCTAAACCCTAAACAAATGCACTACACGGGAATGCTTTAGATTCGAGAGATCAATCTGTACAATTCTGGCCTAAACCAAGAAATGACCGTTCCAGACTTGCTTCGGTCACAAAGTGAAGAAGAAAGGGTTGATCTTAGGGAGGGAAGCGAAGAAGGTGTTGAGATCAAAATATTGAATTTTCAAGATGTGGCTGTTTTATGACTTGTATCAGAATATGGAACTGGCTTGCGGAATGTAAGCTATCAGTTCTTGGTGTTTTTATGGATACTTGTGTGGATAACACTTCCTCATATCAAAATAGGTCGAAAACCTATTTATAAAAGTCATGATTGAGCCCATTATCTCGTAGGAAGTGGAAACAGTTAAGTAGCGGAGAAGTGGAGTCGTGTAAAAAGTGGTGACCATCATGTTTCCATTACGAGGGGAGACTGGTCAGCCTTACACTCTCTACTTACTTACTGCTCATTAACCGTCCACCCTTTCCTGACACTTTCTCGTAATGGGCGTGTTGCACGCCGCATGCTGTAAACCGCCAAACGAATACCCCAGTGAGCATCCCCCAGTTTGTGACATGTTTGATGTCTCGAGTATTTTCGTGGAAAATACGCAGCAGATTTTGAGTGTGTCTTGTGTGCAAGACTTAGTGATTCTGACCAATCGCGCGGAAACTAGGCGGCGGGTGATCATGTGTGGCGAGCAAAGTCATGAGACTTGCTGCAAGAAATAGCGTTATTTCGTCTTTGGTTGGTCACCTAAGATTTAATCTAGGCCGGTCAATTAGGCTGGCGAAGTTGGACGACCGAGATTGTATTTATGGAAGAGGGTGGCCGTTAATTATGGCCATATCTCGTTGGCGCCTGCCAGTGGAATAGAAGCGCAATAGGTGCCTGCCTGGTGTAAGCGCGGCCACTATATCTTGGCATATTGGCACTAGGTCCAAATATGACCCAACAATATTGGCTTTAGTTGCCGTATCAAACTTAATGCCTTAGGTGGCATTATTTTACATGGGTCGGCATAACGGCCTTCCAAATTAGGGTTTGGCATGTCAAGACCCTAATTAGCGTGTGCGGTTATGCGGCCGCGATATGGTGGCATTTTTGCAAACACTGCCGTGGCAACGTTAAATAAATAAATCATGGAAAGGCCATAACGTTGGAACGACCATAGACGCGGGGATAGCCATGGGTAGCTATATTATGGCGCGGGGGCCACTTTTAGGGTCTTCCACATGGCTTGTGGCATGTTGTGGGTCCAAAGTTGCATAATTTAGGCCATGACTAGGAATTAGGGTTTCCTCTTGATTCGACCAATGCCATTAAAACAAGTGTTCTATTCTGATCAGAATACCCTGGTTAGAGTTTGTTATGGCGTTGGCCACGAACGAAAAGTGAAACAGCACGCGGCTGCGCTGTTATGGCACGTTGGCATATTGCTGCCGTGGAATAGCATGGCCTACCAATTAGCATGTCGGCGCGATTTGGCAGGTTGATTATCTAATTTGCATGGCGTCCATGTTGACGCGACGGCCACTAGGTATTGGCGCAGTTTGGCTTTATTTAATGCGTTTGACGGGTTTAAGCGACTTGATTGGTCGATTGGAAGGGGGGCCGGCAAGTGGCATGGGCCCGTCCACATTCCAAGTGCGTGTGGCGCATTTAGAGCGACCTGATTGGTCGATGGGAAAGGGGGCCGGCAAGTGACATGGGCCTGGCCACATTCCAAGTGCGTGTGACGCATTTAGAGCGACTTGATTGGTCGATGGGAAAGGGAGCCGGCAAGGGCAACATGGAACGTGGCCATCCGTCTTCAGGTGGTGCCCGCTAGGGAGAACTGGCCTGCCATGTGGCGCGGCCACGCCTCCTCTTGTTGTTGCTCCTATTTGCCGCATCTCCTCTTTTATTTCTTGTTTTCTGATTTTCGGTAGGACTTTGCTCCTACTAGTCCATGGAGGATTAATTGCCTGGCTTACCTAGGTTTTGTCTTGACCAATAGGGTTCGATATATTGCGCAGGGCGCCAAAAACCTAATTTTTGCAAATTGATAAAATTAGATTAAAGGACTGAATTTTGCGGGTTGCCGCAAAACCAATCAAATTTTGGTGAATTTTGCATACTTATACAAAAATCACTAATTTAATATTAAAGGGCAGCATAAATTTGTGTGCCCCTGATTGAGTACTTCCACACGCATCTCAATCTTGACACTTCGGGAGATTCATGCTACTCGGCTGAGAGCGAACATTAGTCATCATGTCATATCAGTATTAAGAGTTCAACTGGGAACATGGTATGGAACAAATACTCAGAATTTTACAGAATATTTGGGATTGTTGCTACACGCACCATTCTGGATAAATTTCATATAAATATACGGAATTACTCAATACATATGTAAGTTGAGAGGCTTGAACACTCATCACTTTTAAATGGCTCAGTTTTTTTGCAGAACAACGGCACATTAAATGCAGGGTTCTACAATTTTAGCCCCTAACTAAAAACCACCATCAACATTAAGTCCCCTGCTTAGTACGTAACAGTGACATTGTTGCGGGGTAAGCACTAGATGGTGACAAATAAAGATAAAACTTATGAGGCAAGGTAGACAGATGTTACCAGGATAGAGGCCGGCTAGGTCTTTGAGCAAGACATGTTTAACGAAGTATCAAAGCATGCAGTGATCGTCCTCCTATCATACATCAATTGCCTCCAAGTAGATTTCGAAATTTGTTAAACTTCATTGTGCTCGATTGCGAGAGGCCTTGACTTTAAGTTGCTTGGAGTCTGGACCGCTGAATCACAACTAAAATGTTTTTTAAACTCTTGAGCATTGACTGGAATTAAATTTCTTTCATCCTGACTCTTTATCTCATCGGCTCATTCTTTCCCTTCTGATTGCGATGATGAAATGCTTGGAATGCTTATATGGGAAAAATTCTCCGGAGTCTTTGAGTGAAGTAAACGGGCTGAGAGGCGTTCTGTTGCCGACGTGCTGCTATCAAGTCTTTAAAGACTTCGTTACAGGCGACATCCTTTGAACCATCTTCTTAATCTTGGATTGTTGTATGGAATGGGATGCGATTGAGCAGTCCCCAGTTATACTTTAGATCCGATGGCGTGGCCAGATATATGAAAATATCTCTGCGGCGTACTTTTGGATTCGTCATTTGTTGATCAATGAGTGGGAGTCGTATTTGATAGATCTGTATTGTATCCAAACTTTTGGCAGATCATGCACCCCTTCCATAGGAAATTGGAAATCTAGATCGAATCTGACTTTGTCGGCGATGTGGAAGACATAATGCGGTTGGTCTGTGTGGCTTGCTGAGGCGTTGAAGTGGCTTCGGCTTCTGGAGAGGACATTGAAGCGGCTTTTAGGGAGAACGTTGAAGCGGCTTCTGGAGAGAACGGTTAAGCGGATTATGGAGAGAACGTTGAAGCGCCTTCTGGAGAGAACATTGAAGCGGCTTCTGGAGAGAACTCCAGTGAGGGCGCCATTAACCCTTGATTTCGAAAACGAGTTCTTCCCATTCTTCTGTTTGATAATCCCCGGTGCAGACTACATGCTTCTTGAATATTTGTGGCGTACCGGCTAGGTATGTAGAAGCATGGACGCATTGCCACGAACTAAGAAATCTAAAAGCCAGGTGTGTATAAGCATGGAAGCATTGCCATGGACTAAGAAATCTAAAATCCATTCTTGTTAGGCGAGGAGGCTTCATCTCTAATTAATGGCGCGTGTCATGTGATTCGATGCGCCGTTTCTGAAGAAGTAGTTGCAACCCGGGAGTGTTATGTGTGCTGACTTCAAATTCATTGCTTCCTTGTTCTGTGAAGGGGATTCCCAAAATCCGAAAAAATGCAGACAACAAAACTTCTTCTAGGAATCTCGTCAGGCGAAGGTTGAAGCAGGTTGCTCTTCGGATGCGAAAGATGCTTGCTCCAGAAAGAATGTGCTGCTACTTGATGATATTGTGCTTTCTTTTCCTTTACATATTCCCCTCTTCGGTATTTTGAAAGATATGAGACATCTCTTGCATGGTTTGATTTTTTCTGGTTTCGAATTAATTTGTAATGATTTTGTGAGGGTTTAGGTTTACTCGAGACTTTTCCTTGAGATGATTCAGGAGTAAAGAGATTTATAAAAGGGAAATGATACTTAATTAACTGACAAATCAAAACCCTAATTGTGAATGCAAGCAGTGCAATCATTTTTTAGGAATTACAAATATTGCATGAAAAGGGAAATTGCTAAAGGAAATACTAAAGAGAACGCTGGAGGAAAAGCGTAGCACGACATCTTAAGTATTGAAAGGTTTGAGCCATCGTGAGTGCATTACCATGCCTTCTAGTTTGTCGGCATTGATGAGCTTGCAGTAACCTCCTAAGATAACTTCTGCCACTAGGTACGGCTTATCTTTTCCTTCTGCGGAATCGGGTGGAGGTTGAGCATCAATCCTTACAACCATATCTCCAACTTGGAATGGGTTTGGGCGTTGCTTAGTAACTTGGCTCTTAGACTCATCATCTTTGAGCGAGACATCTTCTAAACATTTGATAAAATATTTGAAAGGACAAGCATCCCATTCACACCTCCTAGTGATAGCTGGGTTGATAACTGGCTCGAGTCCCCAGGCTTTGACGAAGGGAGGAGTGACTGGTTGCAAAAAGGGTTGTTCAATGAGACTTACTTGTGTTCGGAATCTGCGAAAAAATGTCGCAGGGCTCTCTCCAGGAAATTGGGTCATATTGGCAAGTTGTTGATACATCAGCAAATAGTCTTCATGATTGGACAGCTTGTTGGAGACCCTTTCAGGTATAGACACTGGCAAAGGGCATACTCCTAGCTTCGCCTTGTTGTTGTGTATCCACGAGCGCCCCGGGACCATATCATAATTAGGGTATTCTTTAACTATATGAAATTTGGCGTGTGTTAGAGCATCTCCCACCTTGATTTCGAGATTGATGTACCCGTAACCGTCTCTGGGTTCCCCTTCTGAGTTTTTGATTATGGTTGGGTAGTGAGCAGCTTCCTGCTTTGAAATATTTGTAGCTCTCAGAGTCTTGATGATGATAATGTTGAAATCAGTGGCCGCGTCAATGAGTGTTCTTTCAAACTCGACATCCTTGAAGTGAGCGGTGGTTAGGAGTCCCCAATCGCTTTTCAAGAAAGATTGGGGTTTGGGAGCGGCTTCCTTGACTAGAAACAGACGCTTTCCTGATACAATACGGTTGAGGGCTGCAAATATGTCTTGATGCTACGCCTTGGAGAAATATATAATTTCACATAAATGCTCCATCATAGACTATACGGTTTTGTGGACGGAGTCCCCAGAAATCATGCATCTCCTGACAGGAAGGAGATCTCTGTGAACACCTTCATTTCCTAATTGGAGTTCTCCTGCATCCACCTTTTCTTTGAAAATGTGCTTCAATTTGTTGCAGTCACTGGTTGGGTGATTGACGAACCTATGGTAATGGCAATATTTGGGATTTTCCATTTTTTCCTCGGTTGGTGGACGTCTGAGAGGAGGTAGCTTGATGGCGTCATATTGGATCCACGTTTCCAGGAGTTCAATTACATCCTCAATTGGAAATGAGAAGTTTGGAGCAGCATCTCCAGTTTCTTGTTGTTGTAGAGGGGTCTTAGCCGCGGCCTTCCGGGGTGGAGTTGTCTGATCTGCTGGTGCCGCACGTTTGGGTTGTTGTTCCGCTGCTGGAGCTTTCCTCTTTCTTCCTTCACCCACTACGTTTACATAGGGACCAGTACTATATTGCTTGTTGATGAGGCGCCTGTTTCCTCCAGTTTCGCGTACATCTTCACTCCTGGCTTGTCTGGTTCTTTCCAACAGTGCTGGTGCTGTTGTAGCCGACCGCTTTACATCTTCATGGAGTTCAGAGAATGTATGGAAGCACAGGTTCTCCAGTAAAACGCGATAGATGGGAACCGTATCGTTAATGCACGACTCCACCAACTGTTGTTCAGTCACATTTGGATCATGACAATCCAGTGCCTGAATCCTGAATCTCTTGACATAATCATTTGGATGCTCATTGTTTCGTTGAAACATTCTTCCCGAGTCTGAAAAAGTGATTTACTCAGACACGAAGAAATATTTCTTGTAAAAAGCGGTAACCATCTCACACCAGTTTGATATGCTGTTTGGTGCGATGTTGTTGTACCAGGTTTACGCCTTTCTGGTAAGTGACTTTAAAAATTCTTTCAGGCGAAGGACATGATTGTATTCGTGCTCTCCCAAAGATTCCATAAAACGAGAGATGTGTTCACGAGCGTTACCAGTACCATCATATAGGGAAAAATTGAGGAGAAGAGTATCCTTTCGGGAATGGAATTCTTTTCACATCGGGAGGATAGGGAGGTTGATGCTGATACATGTCCACTGGGCTTTCTTTGCTTCGATTTTGGAGAAGTCGTTCCAGATCCTCATGCGTGATGAAATTGGATGGCTATTTTTTTTCTCCAATGAACGTTCAGGAGCAAAACGAGCCTCTTCCTCTATGAAGACGTTCCCTGCTGAGATGCTTGCGACGGGAGTATTAAAAGTACACCTTATTGGCTCCATTTGGGGTTGGCATGGTTCTTGTAGTAGCCGCTCTGTTAGTGTTTAAGGAAAGTGAGTACCTCTTTCTGGGTTGTAGCCATGTCTGTCTGAGCCTTAGCAAGAACTTCTTGTCTTTCCATCAAATCAACAATGGTAATAGGGGGTTGGTATCCTCTGTCTCCTCCAGCCTCTCGTCTTGATGGAGGAGTGGAAGTAACTCTGGTAATGGTTGGGGGTGTTACACTTTAAGAAACATTGGGAATGGTGACAGCGGCTCTAGCTCTTGTAATAGGAGGTGTCACGCCGAAGGGAAAGTTTCCTGCACCGCTGGTGTTGGTGGTAGAGGATGTATTACCACGAGATGCGTTGATCGTGCTGGTAGGCGGTGCATTGGTGTCACTAACAGGAATGTTGACGCCAAGGGTGTTGTCAGCGCCAGCAACATCGGGATTTGTTGCTGATCCAGACCTAAGATCCACCATCTTGAAATTGGGAAGATTGAAATGAAAATCGAGAAATTAACTTTGCAACCGAGAGATAAATCTCCCACTGTTGTCGCCAGTTGTTTTGGGGTAAAAACTAATTCTGCTGGAAATTGTAAATTCGGGTGTGCCGCCGAGAAACGAATCTAAACCCTAAACAAATGCACTGCATGGGAGTACTTTAGATTCGAGAGATCAATCTGTACAATTCTGGCCTAAACCAAGAAATGGCCGTTCTAGACTTGCTTCGGTCACAAAGTGAAGAAGAAAGGGTTGATCTTAGGGAGGGAAGCGAAGAAGGTGTTGAGATCAAAATATTGAATTTTGAAGATGGAGATGTTTTATGACTTGTATCAGAATATGGAACTTGCTTGCGGAATGTAAGCTATCATTTCTTGGTGTTTTTATGGATACTTGTGTTGATAACACTTCCTCCTGTCAAAATAGGTCGAAAACCTATTTATACAAGTCATGATTGATCCCCTGATCTCGTAGGAAGTGGAGACAGTTAAGTAGTGGAGAAGTGGAGTCGTGTAAAAAGTGGTGACCATCATGTTTCCATTACGAGGGAAGACTGGTAAGCCTTACACCCACTACTCACTTACTGCTCATTAACCGTCCGCCCTTTCCTGACACTTTCTCGTAATGGGCGTGTTGCACGCCGCATGCTGTAAACCGCTAAACCAATACCCCAGTGAGTATCCCCCAGTTTGTGACATGTTTGATGTCTCGAGTATTTTCGTGGAAAATATGCAGTAGATTGCTGAGTGGGTCTTGTGTGCAAGACCTAGTTATTAAGACCAATCGCGCGCAAACTAGGCGGCGGGTGATCATGTGTGGCGAGCTAAGTCATGAGACTTGCCGCAAGAAATAGTGTGTGACGCTATTTAGTCTTTGGTTGGTCACCTAGGATTTAATCTAGGCCGGTCAATTCGGCTGGCGAAGTTGGACGACCGAGATTGTAATTTATGGAAGAGGGTGGCCGTTGATTATGGCCACATCTTGTTGGCGCCTGCCAGTGGCATAGTGGCTCAATTGGTGCCTGCCTGGTGTAGGCGCGGCCACTATATCTTGGCATATTGGCGCTAGGTCCAAATATGACTCAACAATATTGGCTCTAGTTGCCGTATCAAACTTAATGCCTTAGGTGGCATTATTTGGCATTGGTCGGCATAGCGGCCTTCCAAATTAGGGTTTGGCATGTCAAAACCCTAATTACCGTGTGCGGCTATGTGGCCGCGATATGGTGGCATTTTGTCAAACACTGTCGTGGCCACGTTAAATAAAGAAATCATGGCAAGGACATAACGTGGGAACGACCATGGACGCGGGGATAGCCATGGGTAGCTATATTATGGCGCGGGCGCCACTTTTAGGGTCGTCCACATGGCTTGCGGCCCCTCGGGTTCGTACCAAAAATTGATGTGATTTCAACTTTGTTGTAGTAAAAGGTTCGTAAGACTTGTATAAGCAATTGAATTTAGATTTATTTAAACTAAAAGTAGAGAAAATTTAAATCCAAATTTGTTTTTTAAGATTGAAAATAACCAAGACACTAGATTCCACTATTACACATGAATGAATGATGGTAAAAATTCCAAACTCTAATTATTTTTAAAATCTCTTTTTCTTAATTCACAAATGATCAAGCATATTCTCAAACATTAATTGTATCCCTTAAGCATAGATTATCTAACCAAAGTATAACCTATCTAATTGAATCACAACTAATTAGGAAAAATTATGCAAACAATTAAAATTCTGCAAAGCAGTGATTTGAGTGAATTATAAATTGCAAATTAGAGAAAAGTAAAATAATTACCAATTATTCATGCAACAATAGCTTCCTCCGTGCCTTGATTACGCGAGAATTAGCTCATCATTATCATGGAAACATTCTCAAAATTCATCTTTATTAATGCTCAAAAATTGTTCACAAATGATGAAATGGGAGAAAAAAACGATAAAAACCGGGTTTTGTAACACTTATATTTGTTACAAAATCAATTGTTACAGAAAACGATAAAGGAAACCGTCACTAGCACTGTTGAAGAACGACGGTCTTTAAGGGTCTTATGTTCTTCGTACCTTCTTCACCAGCAGAAAACAGCAGCTTCCTGTAAATCTTTTTTCTCGGATTTTTGATGCTCTAAACGTCTCCCTATTCTCTCCTTGAACTCTCTCCTCCCTATATGAGTCTCCTACAGCCTTTATATAGTCACAGGACCAAGAATACATTCGTAATAACTCAAAAATCTTCTCGATATCCAACCATTAACTCATGAATATTTTCTTTTCTGTTTTATGTTCTCATGCATCTGTTCGCAGTATACACGCTCCAACACTTCTTTGTTTGACTCCTCCACACTTCTGCAGCAACCAAACTCTATCAAAACTCAATCAACACACGTTCAAGCATGCTGTACTCCGAGATTGCATATTTTATTCCCAACGAATATCCAGCCCAACTGAACGCATTTAAACACTCATACCACCATTGTTTGGGCATATCATGTTCATCCCAATCAAAATCAGTGATTGAATCTCACTGAAACTCCTCCAAAAATCCAACAGAAAATTCCGCAGAAAACTGGATTTTTTCCCGCCAAAATTCTTTTTCAAACGATGAAGAAGGTGTCCCCCTAACCAGACTGGGGGTTCGAATAGCAGGTGCCCAACTGAGGTGCCCCTTATCCAAACTGAGAGTCCGAATAACAAATGTCCCTTGGGTGCCTTTAGACAACTTTTCTAGCCGATTTTTTCCAGAAATGTTTATTTCCCAAAAATACCTACAAACACATAAAACACCATAATAAGTACAAAAATGGGTACTAACAATATATACAATAGAGATGAAAATAGACACATAAATGCGTCTATCAAATACCCCCAAACTTATTATTTGCTAGTCCCGAGAAAATTTAATCTACAGAATAAAATCCTAACTCACTGTCGCAGGCATCGTCGATTGCACTTAGCATGTGCAACAAGCCTTTGAACCCCTAGGTGGCCCTAGTGGCCGAGTTATAGTCTCGGGAGGGTTTACCAGAGGTGTACCCACAAAACCTTTACTCCAGACCCTAGCTATCTACGCAGAACCTTGAAATGGCACTAAAGAACCTCCTTGGTTGGCATACTTATTGATTACGGGAGGAAGTACCCTGATGCGAAATTCCAATTGCTGTACACGAGTTTGCACTCAAGCATACTAAAATTCGTATATAATTGACAGAGCTCTACTCAGATAGTTTCACTATGGACATCAATATCCGGAGTCAACAAATCACATGGAAAGATTAAGAGATGGATATAGAAAAACATAGATGGTTTTGATGTTGACTAGGTGAACGGTGTTTTCTCATATCTGTCTGAAGGCCTCTGCCAAGATGAGCCTATCCTAATGGACTGAGATACCTGTCTGACTAATATCAACACAACTGGCATATACAAGGGGACCAGTGGTCAATAATCCTAATTCTAGATCAACTCGTCTGGCATATACAAGGGAACCAGCGGTCGATTTATTGGACACACATTTATTATTTATTTATTTAGAACTAACAACATGATTAGATCTTGTGGATCCAAGCGCATGCTTTCTTGTCAGCAGATTACATGGTAATTCCCGTGGATTCTGCATTCCACGCTTGTTTAGGCGACGGAGACAGGGAGAACACACACATATTGCTATCCAAGTGTTAAAATTTATTCCGATTGGTCTATTGGTTTTTTTTTTTTTTTTTTTAAAATATTTAGTATCTCAATCACTCTATTACACCCTAGCAGTGGTAACAACTTGAATCGTGAGCCCCACCTAATCACTTAGAGAAACATATTTTAAAAAGAAAATAAAATAAAAACAGAAGTGAAAAGGTCTCAACGAGATATGGCGAAACTATAATGTTATTTCTAACACCTGAGCTCCGTGCTTTTACGAATAGACTCTTATAGATGTTTCCATCTACTCAGATTGGTTCCTCAACTCCTAAAACCAAAATGCTTCCATCCACTTAGATTGGTTAGTGCCATCCTTAATAGGCATAAATTTCTAGGCTCTGGAGTTTGTTTATTGCAACTAAAAAGTTTTTGCCACCAAACTTAAATCTAACATTGTCCTCAATGTTTCTAATGAAAAAGCAGTACCAAAAATAACACAAGGAGAAGTTGGAAAGATAGTACCTGGGTGAAGAGAGAAATCAAAAACTAATATACAACATACAATGACCTCGATGGTCAATCAAGGGTAAGCAGGGTCCTCCAGAGGGACCTCCTCAACATCACCTGTAGGAAAGGGCTCTAAAAAGGGTTTCAATCTCTGACCGTTAACCTTCGAAGAACTACTACCATCCGGTGTCTCGATCTCAACAGCTCCATGAGGAAAAACAGTACGGACCACAAAAGGACCGGTCCACCGAGAGCGCAACTTCCCTGGAAATAGATGCAAACGAGTGTCATACAGAAGAACTTTTTGACCTGGAGAAAATGACTTTCGTTAAAGATTCTTATAATGCACAAGTTTCATTTTGTTCTTATACTCCTTAGCACTATCGTATGCATCTCTACGAATCTCATCCAACTCATTGAGCTGGAGTTTTCTGTGAGCTCCTGCCTTGTCAAGTGAAAAGTTTAGATGCTTAATAGCCCAATAGGATTTATGCTCTAACTCAACAGGCAGGTGACATGCCTTGCCAAATACTAAACGATAAGGTGACATTCAAATGGGTGTCTGAAACGCAGTACGGTAAGCACATAAGGCATCAGTAAGCCTCAATGACCAGTCTTTCCTATTGGGATTAACTGTTTTCTCTAAAATACGCTTAATTTCCCTATTGGAGACCTCTACCTGACCACTAGTCTATGGGTGATATGGGGTAGCTACTTTGTGGGTAATACCATACTGTTTCATTAAAAGAGCAAATGGTCTATTACAAAAGTGTGAACCTCCATCACTAATTATAGCTCGCGGTGTACCAAAACGTGTAAGTATATTCTCTTTCAAAAACTGGACTACGACCTTATGGCCATTGGTTTTACACGAAACTGCCTCAATCCACTTAGAGACATAGTCTACAGCGACAAGGATGTATAGGTTACCAAAATAATTAGGAAACTGACCCATAAAGTCAATACCCCACACATCAAAGACCTCAACAACTAAAATAGGGTTCAAGGACATCATGTTCCTACGGGAGATGGTTCCTAATTTCTGGCAACGTTCACAAGTAACACAGTAACTGTGGGAATCTTTAAACAACGAAGGCCAATAGAATCCACACTGCAATATCTTAGCAGCAGTCTTCTTAGCACTAAAGTGACCCCCACAAGCATGATCATGACAAAAGGAAATAATACTTGACTGATCAATCTCATGTATACATCTCCTAATAATCTGGTCTGGACAATACTTAAACAAATAAGGATCATCCCAAAAGAAGTGTTTAACCTCAGCTAAAAATCTAGAACGATCTTGTTTACCCCAATGTTGGGGCATTTGACCAGTAACAAGATAGTTCACTATATTCGCATACCAAGGTAATTGGGTAACAAAGAACAGTTGTTCATCAGGAAAACTATCTCTAACAGGCGGGGAATCATCAGGGGTATCCACAACAAGCCTAGACAAGTGGTCTGCTACTACATTTTCTGCACCTTTTTTGTCTCTAATGTCTAAGGAAAATTCCTGCAACAATAGGATCCATCTAATCAATCTAGGTTTTGTATCCTTCTTGGAAAGAAGATACTTCAAAGCAGCATGATCAGTGAAGATTATAACCTTAGAACCTAAGAGATAGGATCTAAACTTGTCTAAGGAGAACACAATGGCTAACAGTTCCTTCTCCGTAGTAGTATAGTTCAACTAGGCATCATTCATAGTTTTGCTAGCATAGTAAATCACATGGAGTAATTTGTTTTCTCGCTGACCTAGCACAACACCAATAGCAAAATCTGAAGCATCACACATGATCTCAAAGGGTAGGTTCCAGTTGGGTGCCTGGACTATGGGGGCGGTAGTGAGTAAAGTCTTAAGCTTCTCAAAAGCCTCTAAACAAGTATCATCAAAGACAAACTTAACATCTTTTGCAAGCAAATTGCAAAGAGGTCTAGAAATTTAGCTAAAATCCTTAATGAATCGACGATAAAAACCTGCATGCCCTAAGAATGACCTAATATCTCTTACGGTTTTTGGGACACGTAAAGTCTTAATAAGGTCAACTTTTTCTTTATCTACCTCTATACACTTAGATGATACGATATGCCCTAAAACAATTCCTGAACGAACCATGAAATTACATTTCTCCCAATTAAGCACTAAATTCTTCTCCTTACACCTAGTCAAAACTAATGGCAAATGATGCAAGCACTCATCAAAAGATGAACCAAATACTGAAAAATCATCCATAAAGACCTCTAAGAACCGTTCTACCATGTCAGAAAATATGCTCATCATACAACGCTGAAAATTTGCAGGGTTATTACAAAGCCCGAAAGGCATGCGTCTATACGCAAAGGTACCAAAGGGACAGGTAAAAGTAGTTTTTTCTTGGTCTTCAGGGGCAATAACGATCTGATTATATCCGGAGTAGCCATCTAAGAAGCAGTAGTGACTATGTCCATCTAATCTCTCTAGCATTTGGTCGATGAAAGGAAGCGGAAAGTGGTCCTTCCTAGTGACCTTGTTCAATTTCCTATAGTCAATACATACACGCCAACCCGTGGTCACTCGAGTTGGGATTAACTCATTGTTCTCATTCTGGACTACAGTAATACCGGATTTCTTGGGGACAACCTGAACAGGGCTGACCCACTTGCTGTCTGAAATAGGGTAGATAATGCCTGCATCTAACAACTTAAGAACCTCGGTTCGAACTACCTCTTTCATATTAGGGTTTAGTCGACGTTGCATCTCCCTAGAAGGTTTGGTATCTTCCTCTAAATAAATCTGATGCATACAAACAGTAGGACTTATACCCTTAATGTCTTATATGGTCCATCCTAAAGCTTCCTTGTTGTTTTGAAGAACGGTTACTAACCTACTTTCCTGATCACTATCCAAGTTGGATGCTACAATCACAGGTAAAGTTTCAGCTGGGCCTAAAAACACATACTTCAAGGTATCTGGTAAGGGTTTAAGGTCCAACTTATGAGGATCTCCTAACGAAGGAACTAGAGTAGACTCAGAAACTGGTAGTGGTTCGAACTTGGATTTCGAAACATTGCTAGTGTCCAACAAAGGGGTTGAATCTAACAAAGCATTTATCTCATTAATCACATTATCATCATCAAAATCAATCCCAAAGTGGGCTAGGCATTTCTCTAGTGGATCTTCTAACAAAGTGTTTGGTAATGACTCCTCAACTAATGTTCCTATCATGTTGACCTCTTCTATGCTCGAGTCATCTAGTTCAGAGGGTAGCTTACTAATATGAAAAATGTTCAGCTCAATGGTCATGTTACCAAAAGACAGATTTATAATACCGTTTCGACAGTTGATGATCGCATTAGATGTAGCTAAAAACGGGCGACCTAGAATTACCGGTATCTGGTTCTCTGGGTCAGGGACAGGTTGGGTATCTAGGATAACAAAATCCATTGGATAAATAAACTTGTCAACCTCAATAAGAACATCCTCGATCACACCACGAGGAATTTTTACGGACCTATCAGCTAACTGAAGTGTTATCTGGGTAGGTTTCATCTCACCAAGTCCTAGCTTAAGGTACACATGGTATGGGAGTAAGTTCACACTGGCTCCTAAGTAAAGCAGCGCTTTCTCAACACGGTATTTCCTTATTGTACAGGCAATGGTAGGGGAACCTGGGTCTTTATACTTAGGAGTAGTAGTATTCTGAATAATAGAACTCACATGACTTGCTAGGAAGGCTTTCTTATGGACACGGAGCTTACGCATTCGCGTACACAAGTGCTTAAGGAACTTGGCATAAGGAGGAATCTGCCTAATTGCATCTAATAATGGAAGGTTGATAGTTACCTGCTTAAAAACCTCCAAAAAATGTCATTAAAAGTGGACTCCTTCTTAGTTGGTACCAGCAATTGTGGGAATGGGGTTCTGGGAACAAAGTTTGGCTTATCAGGGGCCTTATTAGTCTCCTTAGAGGTTCCATCAATCTCTTCAGCTTCTGATTCAGAAGGGTGAACTACAGCATGTTCACTATCAGGCATGGCAACCTTACTGTCTATTTCTCTACCACTCCTAAGGGTTTTGATTGCATTCACATGATCAGATGATCTTCCTCCTATATCATGAACTCCTCTAGGATTAGGTTGAGTTTGACTAGGAAAACTCCCATTATCTCTCTCACTTAGAATCTTAGCCATTTGACTAACTTGAAGTTCTAACTTAGTAATACTTCTTGGGTCTTTACGAACATGTCCTGGCTCCTTTTTAATAAACTAAGAGATTCCTCTAAGCTAATTATTCTATTCTCAGAAGGGTTCTTGAACTGGGCTTGACCTGAAGGGTTCTTATTATAACCAAAACCTGGGGGAGGCTGAGAATTACTAGATTGGCCTTGACTCTGTCCTTTAGACCAAGAGAAATTAGGATGGTTTCTCCAACCAGGGTTGTAGGTCTCTGAGTAGGGGTCAAACTTCTGACGGTTTTCAAATCTAGCATTGTTATAGACAGCATGGGCTTGCTCTTCACTATCCTGACCTACCCAAAACGAGTTACTGGGTTCTATTCCACAACTAGAGACTTGAGAGGTTCTAATCCTATTATAATGTTCGGCAAAAGACCTATGTTTAGATTGATTCAATTCCAAAGCTTCTAACCTTCTAGACAAAGCAGTAAACTTAGCATCATACCAAAGGTCTATATCAACCACATTGGTGCTACTTCTATTGATCAAGAGTCTTTTAGGAGGTTCAACACAAGACTCCCACTGTTGGGATTTTTCAGCGACATCTTCTAAAAGGAAAACGCATCATTAGCATTTTTTCCAGAAATGTTTATTGCCCAAAAATACCTACAAACACATAAAACACCATAATAAGTACAAAAATGTGTACTAACAATATATACAATAGAGATGAAAATAGACACATAAATGCGTCTATCAGGTCCGAAGTGGCATAATTTAGGCCATGACTAGGAATTAGGGTTTCCTCTTGATTCGACCAATGCCATTAAAACAAGAGTTCTATTCTGATCTTAATACCTTGGTTAGAGTTTGTTATGGCGTTGGCCACGAACGAAAAATGAGATAGCACGCGGCTGCGCTGTTATGGCACGTTGGCATATTGCTGCCGCGGAATTGCATGGCCTACCAATTAGCATGTCGGCACGATTTGGTAGGTTGATTAGCTAATTGGCATGGCGGCCATGTTGACGCGACGACCACTAGGTATTGGCGCAGTTTGGCTTTATTTAATGCGCGTGGCGGTTTTAAAGCGAACTGATTGGTCGATTGGAAAGGGAGCCGGTAAGTGGCATGGGCCTTGCCACATTCCAAGTGCGTGTGGCGCATTTAGAGCGACCTGATTGGTCGATGGGAAAGGGGGCCAGCAAGTGACATGGGCCCGGCCACATTCCAAGTGCGTGTGGCGCATTTAGAGCGACCTGATTGGTCGATGGGAAAGGGGGCCGGCAAGGGCAACATGGAGCGTGGACATCCGGCTTCAGGTGGTTCCCGCTAGGGCGAACTGGCCGTCCATGTGGCGCGGCCACGCCTCCTCTTGTTGCTGCTCCTATTTGCCGCAGCTCCTCTTTTATTTCTTGTTTTTTGATTTTTGGTAGGACTTTGCTCCTACTAGTCCATGGCGGATTAATTGCCTAGCTTACCTAGGTTTAGCCTCGACCAATATGGTTCGAGATGTTGCGCAGGGCGCCAAAAACCTAATTTTTGTAAATTGATAAAATTAGGTTAAAGGACTGAATTTTGCGGGTTGCCGCAAAACCAATCAAATTTTGGTGAATTTTGGATACTGATACAAAAATCACTAATTTAATATTAAAGGGCTGCATAACTTTGCGTGTCTCTGATTGAGTACTTCCACACGTATCTCAATCCTAACACTTCGGGAGATTCATAGGCTGAGAGCGAACATTAGTCGTGAACTTGGATTTCCAAACATTGCTAGTGTCCAACAAAGGGGTTGAATCTAACAAAGCATTTATCTCATTAATCAAATTATCATCATCAAAATCAATCCCAAAGTGGGCTAAGCATTTCTCTAGTGGATCTTCTAACAAAGTGTTTGGTAATGACTCCTCGACTAATGTTCCTATCATGTTGACCTCTTCTATGCTCGAGTCATCTAGTTCAGAGGGTAGCTTACTAATATGAAAAATGTTCAGCTCAATGGTCATGTTACCAAAAGACAGATTCATAATACCATTTCGACAGTTGATGATCGCATTAGATGTAGCTAAAAATGGGCGACCTAGAATTACCGGTATCTGGTTCTATGGGTCAGGGACAGGTTGGGTATCTAGGATAACAGAATCCACTGGATAAATAAACTTGTCGCCCTCAATAAGAACATCCTCGATCACACCAAGAGGAATTTTTACGGACCTATCAGCTAACTGAAATGTTATCTTGGTAGGTTTCATCTCACCAAGTCCTAGCTTAAGGTACACATGGTATGGGAGTAAGTTCACACTGGCTCCTAAGTCAAGCAGCGCTTTCTCAACACGGTATTTCCCTATTGTATAGGCAATGGTAGGGGAACCTGGGTATTTATACTTAGGAGTAGTAGTATTCTGAATAATAGAACTCACATGACTAGCTAGGAAGGCTTTCTTATGGACACCGAGCTTACGCTTTCGCGTACACAAGTCCTTAAGGAACTTGGCATAAGGAGGAATCTGCCTGATTGCATCTAATAATGGAAGGTTGATAGTTACCTGCTTAAAAACCTCCAAAATGTCATTAAAAGTGGACTCCTTCTTAGTTGGTACCAGCAATTGTGGGAATCGGGCTCTGGGAACAAAGTTTGGCTTATAGGGGCCTTATCAGTCTCCTTAGAGGTTTCATCAATCTCTTCAGCTTCTGATTCAGAAGGGTGAACTACAGCATGTTCACTATCAGGCATGGCAACCTTATTGTTTATTTCTCTACCACTCATAAGGGTTTTGATTGCATTCACATGATCAGATGATCTTCCTCCTATTTCATGAACTCCTCTAGGATTAGGTTGAGTCTGACTAGAAAAACTCCCATTATCTCTCTCACTTAGAATCTTAGCCATTTGACTAACTTGAAGTTTTAACTTAGCAAGAGACTTGGCATTATGTTGAAAATTCTGCTTGGTTTCCTCTTGAAAACTAGCCTGGTTCTTTAGTAATACTTCTTGGGTCTTTACGAACATGTCCTGGCTCCTTTTTAATAAACTAAGAGATTCCTCTAAGCTAGTTATTCTATTCTCAGAAGGGTTCTGGAACTGGGCTTGACCTGAAGGGTTCTTATTATAACCAAAACCTGGGGGAGGCTGAGAATTACTAGACTGGCCTTGACTCTGTCCTTTAGACCAAGAGAAATTAGGATGGTTTCTCCAACCAGGGTTGTAGGTCTCTGAGTAGGGGTCAAACTTCTGACGGTTTTAAAATCTAGCATTGTTATAGACAGCATGGGCCTGCTTTTCACTATCCTGACCTTCCCAAAACGAGTTACTGGGTTCTATTCCACAACTAGAGACTTGAGAGGCTCTAATCCTATTATCAGGTTCAACAAAAGACCTATGTTTAGACTGATTCAATTCCAAAGATTCTAACCTTCTAGACAAAGCAGTAAACTTAGCATCAGACCCAAAGCCTGTATCAACCACATTGGTGCTACTTCTATTGATCAAGAGTCTTTTAGGGGGTTCAACACAAGACTCCCACGGTTGGGATTTTTCAGCGACATCTTCTAAGAAGGAAAACGCATCATTAACATTTTTACTAGTGAACTCACCAGCGCACAAAGACTCGACCGTGGATTTGGTCGAATAGTCTAAACCATCATAAAGAATCCCTACTAGTTTCATTTTGTCAAACCCATGGTGAGGACATTGGGATAAGAGATCATTGAATCTCTCTAAAAACCTATAAAGAGATTCGCCTTCTTGTTGAACACTAGTACTAATTTTCTGCCTAACAGATGCAGTTTTATGCTTAGGGTAGAATTTAAAATAGAAGGCATCAATAAGTTCCTGCCATGTTTTTATGGATTCAGATGGTAGGTTGTTCAGCCAGGTCTTGGCTTTATCTCTCAAGGAAAAGGGGAACATCCTAAGTTTTAAGACTTCTTCACTAAGGTCTTTAATATTAATTGTTCCACAAATTTCTTCAAAGTCCCTAATGTGAAAGTAAGGGTTTTCATCATCTTTTCCTAAGAATATAGGGATCATCTGAAGAATACCAGGTTTGAACTCATAACTAGCCGTAGAGGCTGGAAACTTAATGCACGATGGTCGGTTGGTCCTAGTTGGGTACATGTACTCCTTCAAAGTTGTCATTGTTGGCATAGTAAAAATCCTAGGGGTGAATTCCTCACTAAGACTTAAATTCTCAAAATTGAAGTTTCCAAAAACAGGGCTCTCCAAAGAAGAGTCTTCGAGCTCCCCCTCTACAAAACAAAAACCTCTAGGCTCGTCACTAATCAAACGACCAAAGGTGTCTCTTTTCCAAGCACGCTTACTAATGGACTTGAGCGATTTTGGCATACACTAAGAAAAATAAAAAATAAATAAAAATCCTAAATAAGGGAGGTTCTAAGCAAACACACAGCAGGCTGACTCCACCCAAACAAACCAAAAAATTTCTAGCAAACAACAAGCATGATGGCTCCACTTAGATTGTTTCTAGACCAGCTTCTAATCCTTCGAAAAGGAATTCGTTACAATCTAAGCAAACCTCTCTAGATCGATCCGAATAAAGTTAGTCGAAGAGAAGTAGGGGAAGCTCAGAGGAGCTTTGATACCCCCACCTCTTTGGCAACGCTTCCCTGTATGAAGTTCGGCCTCCTCCGTCGTCCCAGTGTTGGGGTTTAACTCATCATGTTGAAAACACACTCAAAATATATATTCATGGCTCAAAAAGTGTTTACAAGAAGAGAAAATAATGAAACAGGAAATCTGCAACAGCACAGGTGCGTTACAGACCGACTGTTTCAACTCTCAACTGTTATGATGAAGATAATCGTTACAAATCTGAAGATAAATGTTGCAGTAGAGGATGAAGAAACTGTTACAATGAAGATAAATGTTGCAAACCAGTTGTAGAAACTGTTACAATGAAGATAAATGTTGCAAACCAGTTGAAGAAACTGTTACAACCAGTTGAAGAAACCGTCGCTGTTTCCCTGTTCTTCACGAACAGCAGCAGCAGCAACAACAGAGTTCAGAAAACTCTTGATTCACGCCTCATGAGCTCTCCTCTCGACCCCAAACTCTCGACTTTAATGAAGAAAATCCTCCCATACACGTATTCCCTATTTTCTCCCACGCGTGATTGTCGCCAAAGTTAGTTGATTCTGACAACATTACAACCCTGTTTAGTCAAAACAGGATATTTGATGCCAACTCCAGCTATTTAATCTCCTTCAAACTCGTCGAAATCTCCACTGCGAACTCTCGGGTTTTCAAGAACCAATTTCCCGCCAAATACGAATTCAAATGAAGAAGAAAGGGTTGCTCCTTATCCAACAGCTGGGGTGCGAATATCAGGTGGGTACCCCTTATCAACTGGGTGCCCCTTATCCAATATGGGAGTCCGCTTAGCAAATGTCCTCCGGGATGCCTTTAACAACTTTTCGAGCCGATTTCCCTAAAATACCTACAAACACATAAAACACCATAATAAGTACAAAAATGGGTACTAACAATATATACAATAGAGATGAAAATAGACACATAAATGCGTCTATCAGAAGTCACTCCAATCCATGTAGTAGACGATGATGAAGTCCACAAGGATGCAAATAACCCACCAACGAAGGAACCTGCAGGCTTCATCACCCGTGAAGACCTGGAACGCTTTATGGAGGATCGAGGAAAAGACAAAATGCCATATGTTCACCGTCATCAACCTCCATATCCTGCTGCTACGTAAAGAATTCCTCTTTCGGGCTATACCTCTCCAACGTTCACACTGTACAACAAAACAGGGAACGCTCGAGAACATGTCTCTCGATTCCTAGAAGCACTAGGAGAACACGAACACAACCATGTCGTCCGTCTGAAGGAATTCTCGAAATCCCTGACAGGCCGAGCATGCACATGGTACAACAACATTGAACCAGGGAGCATCGCTAGTTGGGGAGAGATGGTTAACGCTCTCTACCGGAAGTACTTCTTTGTCTCAGAGCAGATTACTCTCTCTGACTTAGGAAGAATGTCTCAGAAGAACAATGAACATCCGAACGATTATGTGAAGAGGTTCAAAGTCCAATCTTTGGATTGTCATGACTCGAATGTCACTGAACAACAACTGGTGGAATTGTGCATCACCAGAATAATCCCGGTCTACAGAGCCTTGCTGGAAAATCTCCGGTTCTAGACTTTCTCAGAGCTTCATGAAGCAGCCAAGCGATTAGAAACTACTACTCCGGCCTTACTGGAAAGAACAAGATCCACAAAAGTCGAGGAACTGCGAGAAACTCGAGGAAGTGCCAGGCGCTTGATCAACAAGCAGTACAATCTCTAACTTTCCATGAATGTTGCTGAAGGGAGACAGAGAAAATCCGAAGCGCAAAAACATAAGAACACTTCTCCAACATCCCAAGCTCCTTCGAAAGCGCAAAGAAAGGATAACCAATCTTGCACAAACCTCGACCCAGTATCAACGAACGGGGAAATGATTAAACAGGGACTCAAACTTCCCTCTTCCCACTGAAGAAGTGATCGAGTTACTGGAAGTCTGGTTCAAGATGATGCAATCAAATTGTTGTTCATCAGGAGAAAGCTGAAGAAAAAATGGAGAATCCCAGGTACCGTCACCTTCATAGATTCATCAATCATCCAACAAGTAACTGCAATATTTTGAAGCACATCTTCAAAGAGAAGGTTGATCCACAATAGCTTCAACTGGGGACTGAAGGAGTACACAAGAATCCTCTCCCAGTCAGAACCTTTACACTCTCTGAATAACCAGTCAAAGAAGCAGTTCAATCGTTGATCGAGCATATCTGTGAAATTTCTCTATCTGTCTAAGACACAAAGGAAAGACATGTTCACAACACCGAATCACATTGTGTCAGACGTCTGTCCATCCCGGAAATACTCCTCGAGCCTTCATCCACAGACAAGGAGATGCACGACTGGGAACTGCTTACCACAGTCCATCTCAGAGGAAATAAATTTGGAAGAATGTTGATCGATGCTGACACCGCCATCAACAACATTCCACTGAAAACCCTCAGATCCGCAGGCATCACTCGACAAGAAGCTACTCGTGATCCCATCTCAATCAGATACCTTGAAGGAACGCTCGGAAATACTTATGGCTACATCACCCTCAAAGTGAACATAAGTTCAACCAGGACAGAAACCAAGTTTCACATAATCAGGAAGATCCAGGATATGACATGTTCTTCAGATAAGCGTGGATCCACGCTGAAAAGATGGCTATTGACAAAGCGCCTTTGGTTGTACATCTCTCCAACGAAGAAAGTTCTGATCCAGAAGATTTGGCGGACATTCCATCATCAGAGCACTTGGGGGAATTTCGAACTTTGACGAGGTTGAAGCAAGAACCTGCAAAAGATGCATAAACATTCATCAAGAGGTTCCACACTCAGGAAAGTCTCATTCATTTCATGTTTGTGTCATTTATTTCCTCACATGTTATCCTAGCATGGGGACTCAATTCTGCCAGCAACTCTGCTATTGCAAGATGTTATGAATGGGTAGCTTCACCACATTAATATTTTACCAAGTGGTTGAATCTGACACTTCTTCGAATCGAGCATCACACCGAGACATTTATTACTGAGATGATGTCCAAGCATGGCAAAGAACAATTTGGGCATTTCTCCATAGCCTTGCAGGAGTGTCCATGTGTGCCACAAAATCATAAAGCTCTGATGTATGCACAAGTGTTGAATCCCACTACGTAGAAAAAGGAATGCTGAATCAACAGAAGATACTCGGGGCTGAGACGATCAAGCCTAAGACATTCGAAGCTTGAAGGATATGACGCTTCAATGCTCAAGCATCAAATAAGTCTTCAAATTGTACTCCCAATCAAAGAGTACACCTTCGATAATGGCGCCTCTGGCTTCAGCACAAATATCTCGACGATGACACACTGATTCCCCACCGACACAATCGAAGTGCTACAATCGATAACTCTTCACTATCCCATGATAATACTTCTGGAGCAGATGAAGCATTATTCATCGATGGAACAAAATCCTTCAACACAGTGGGGACTTGATCTTATTGAATGAAGTCCGCTGCTTCCCTGCCGCAACAACATCAATTCCCCGACAAAGCCACTTCGCGGCTCACTGGATGGAGGAGCAAGACTATGTCGATAATCATGGTTCTAGCCTTCTCGGTCTCTGGAGCAACTCCAACCATAGTATCAACATCAACAAGAATTTCTGTAGAGAATTCAATCGTGATCTCAGAATCAAAAACAGTCTCAGGCGCAACATTCGGCTTCATCAACTGTCTATTCTCTGAAGCGTTACTCGATGGATCGTATTTCTTCAAGCCCTAATGATTCATATCAAGATGTGTAAACATGAAAACATGTTAACATGAACGTCTTCCCAAAGCTTGCACGACAGACGGGCACGAGCCAAAGTTTTCTACAAGATGTTCTCATCGCCTCTACAAAGGAGATACAACACATTTCAGGCCATGGGTTTACAAAAACGTACCAATGGGTGAGGAATGGGACAATGCTTCCTCAACGAAATATGTTCGTCTATGTCTCTTCTACAACATAACAAAAGGGTGCATCAATCGGACATACAATCTGAAAGATATGGCCTTTACCGTCAGGTCTACGAAATCTGAAAATTTTGTACGGGATTACAAATTACAAATGTGCACGCTTCGTTGGTTGACCTATATAACTCCAAATTGAGTGATTCTTTTTTCATGTGATAACTCAGTCTCTTAGCTTCAAAAGTTGGGGTCAAGCATCGAATTCCGACGTCGTATGAGGTTCCTACATCTTCCAGAGCATACAACATGCAAGCAGCAATTCTTAGACGGGATTCTTAACTTCCAAAGTCGATCGGTGTCCACCAGGACTTTCAACTAAGTCCTTCATCAAGGTACCTCCAACTTAGACCACCTAGGTCTTTACATCAATTTTTCTACCTGGGTCCTCTATCTAGGTCTTACCAGAAGAAGGGAAAATGAAAAGGAGAGATTACTGGGGACTAACGGTCCACTGATCATGGCGATCAGTTTCACAGTCCAAGACCCGTGGAACCGGGCTCTCATGTGCTAATCATTCATCATAAAAAGAATGCTACCTCCGGGACATGCAACTATGGTCATTACATCATCCCCTCTTGAGAGCAACCTCAGCTATGGTCCCATGACCAGGATTTCAGAAGTGATGTTTCTACGACTGACAGAAACAAAAAACGGTACTGCAAGCACCAGGCTCATGTATCAACCAAGGGTTTCATATTTCAAATTAATCAATGACATTGAAATCCTTCATCAAGTGTTCGAGACACAAGCAAATGGTTTAAACACACAACAGGGGTGTTTTACAACAAGCTCGTCTGAGACGAATTTACACTGTCATGCACAAAGAAGCGAGCTGGGAGCAATTGGTGAAATCGAAGGTTGAGTCATATACCATTCTCTTCATATGGATGTCCTCTACAACATATC
Source organism: Papaver atlanticum (assembly GCA_023531105.1). Classification (NCBI taxonomy): domain Eukaryota; kingdom Viridiplantae; phylum Streptophyta; class Magnoliopsida; order Ranunculales; family Papaveraceae; genus Papaver; species Papaver atlanticum. The sequence goes on from JAJJMB010012240.1 coordinate 1,157,321, forward strand.
CAAAACTCACAGAAATTTGAGAAAAGAGCAAAAAGATGTGGCCAAAACCTTGGACTACATGACAGCTGAAAATTTTCTGAAAACCTCTTGGAAGTTTACTGTTTCGTCAATTTCGGCCCTTAAACGTGGTCAAAAGCCGAAAATCTTCTTTGCTAAAGCTTGTAAATTTTTTGAGGATGAAAAAACATGGGTAGATCACAAAAATCCGACATCGTACGAAGATTCTACAGCAATTTCAATGAAGACCTAACTTCTGAATTTTCTGATGACGAATTATGACGAAATTCTTCATTCATCCACATCTGAATCAGGAGCTACGCCATCAATGCAAGGCCGCACTTCATCTTCAGCTGATAGTCTCACTTTCCGAAGTCGACAGTGTTTCTGCTGATGAGATATGAGCTTTTCATCTTCAGCTCTTTTCTTTGATATTTCATCACGTCCCTGATTTCCCTCCGCATCTGCTAGTACCAAGAAAGCATATATCTTAGCACAGATGACCCCCAAATGATCGAGAGACATACAATGTGTCATCTTTCTAGCGTCTCTGAAAGGTTGATTCACCTCGACATGAGCATCTGCAGAAGTCTTCATCTTTGATTTGATATTCTTGGAGCGTTCCATGGAAGAGCCATAAAAGTGGTTGTAGCCAGAAGTCACCACTATCTGAGGCGAAATACATGGAGTCATGGATATACCAATAACAAACACGCAACAAAAATGGTAACCATCCAACTCTTACCTATTTACAATTTCACTAGCTGTAGTGATTATAACGTCAGAATTTCGAAAACTTGCTCGTTCCCTCAAACCTGCAAAGACGAGCAAAATTCATTATTCAAAATCATGACTTGATTTTCATAAAACCGTGAATAACCCAGGTGAAATTTAACATACACTAATTTTTCAAAAATTGGACAGACGTCCATTCTACAATCGTGAAAACTCACATACAAACATTATTTCACCATGTATAATTGTCTACTTTCCACAGTTGTTCAAAATCAAAACATTGATTTTACAAAAAATATATTTTAACGTGAAACTCACGTAAATTAAAAAATATATATATATATATATATATATATATATATATATATATTCTCCCTCACGCGAGCATACGTCTTTGAAATAGGAGAATATTTTCAAAAATTCATGAAAGCTTATAGACAAAAAATTTATTACTAACAGACGCACTTCTATCAAAAAAAAAAAACTTTTCTCTCGTACGAGCATTCACCTTTGAAACGAGAGTTTATTACCTTTTGTGAAATCTCACATATTTAAAAAATAAAATCTTGGCTTCCGTGAAAGCGCATAGACAAAAATTTTATCATTAGACTCAAGTCTATTTTGTTTGTTTCTTAAACTAACGAACGAACAAACGTTTGTTCCTAAAACATGGATTTCCTTTTTTGGGCTCGGGCCCGTAAATACTAAACTGACCAAAACTGGATGTCCGACCGTCCAAAACAGCAGTGCCTCATCTCTCCGTGCTCACGAGATGACGCTCTATCATACTGTCAGGGTCCTTACCAGGGCATTTGCTTGTACATGACACCATTGGAGCAAATCGGGGATTCTGAGAATACCTTTGTACGACCGAGTTTCACTGCTTATCTCGTCGACTGGAAAATCACCATCTAATGCTTACTGCGGAACATGAATGTCCCTCACTAAGCAGGGGACTTAATGTTGATGGTGGATTTTCAATAAAGGTCAAAATCGTAAAATCATGATACTGCATGTTTCTGACCCGGCTTCAGGAACGCATGTAACGATTCATGTTTTACGATCCATGAACCGTTTCACGATCTCTTATCGAGTTCCTATCAGAGCCATGATGAATATGTTTCTCGAAAGGCCTCCCACTAGCTGAGCGTTCGATGCTACGCATTTCATCGTGACCTCTATGTAGAATAATGGAATTGGGAGGTCCTCCTACATAATTGTTTGTTGAGAGAGCTTAACGCCTTCAGGACATCGGCGATACTCGCTGTTCCCTGACTACATAGAGAGACCCACCTCTACATAGAAGAACGATTGGGCAGTCCTCCTACATAATTGTTTGTTGAGATGGCTTAACGCCTTCAGGACGTCGGTGACACTCGTTGTTCCCTGACTATGTAGAGAGACCGTGTATAGATTCAGGCGGCTCTCCTACATAATTGTTTGTTGAGGGGGCTAAACGCCTTCAGGACACCAACGCTGCACGTTGTTCCCTGACTATACACCTTTTTGAACGAGTATGATGCTTCAACTATCTCATATCTCGATTCTACAATAGATTAATTCTACCGTGACATTCGCCACTGAATTCCTAGGAAATAATCTATTATATCTCATTACTCCGTTCCATGGCTATCCCCGACCGATTCCATGGATTAGTAATAGATAACCATCTTATCTCATTACTCCATTCCTTGAATTCCCCGGCTGGATTCATGGATTAGTAATAGATACTCAATTCATTGTCATTACTCCGTTTCATGAACCATTCTCCGCTGAATTTCATGAATTAGTAATAAATATCCAACAATCGGGCATCTGGACTATCACCGAGTAAGCCCAATAAAATGGTGCAAGTGTACTCAACAATGATGCACGAACGAGCACCCAAATGCACGAACGAGCATTCAAAAATATGGACAAATGAGGAATCCTACACAAAACATGAGAGAGAAAATAATGATAAAAAATAATAAAAGAGGCGCCTAGGGATCGGGCCCACCGGCCGGCCAGTCATGCCGCTGTGGCCGGTCCCCCATGCCTCTACCCTTTATTTTGCTTATTTTCTTATTTTCATGAACTCATGAAAACTCCTTCATTCGAGCAACTTTCCTTGTTTGAGCAAAAATCACGGTTTCTCCATATTTTCACGGTTTCAAGAAAAAATAATAAAATAGGGAAAGGTGTTGCGGGACCGGGATACCTAGCCAGCCGGCCATTCCCTAGCCGTGGCCGGTCCCATACCTTGCAATCCCTTGTTTTCATAATTATTATTTCCCTTATCTCATGAAACTCCTCCGTTTGAGCAAAAAATCATGGTTTCTTCATATTTTCTCAAATATTGCTCAAACCATGAAAAAGCCAAAAAGTCAAATGGTCACGTGACCAACTAGGCTACTCACATCAAATATTAAAATATTATTATTTTAATATTCTCAAAATTTTGATCAAACGAGCAAAGTTCAACTTGCTCATTCGAGTAAAATCAAGAATTTCAGTAAAAGATCAAACTCTTCTGAAAATCTAAAATATTGCTCAAACGCACACCAGAAAATACCAAAACTCTCAGGATTGAGATACGGACATTATGGTGACACGGGCATGCTCCCTTGACCGACCAAGGCCATCCCTAAGGCTTGCAAGGAGCCGGTCCCACACATCTTCACAAGTTTGACCTAATTTGTTCAATTGCTCATATCGGGTCCAAACTCTTTCCAACCAACTTGGAATTTGCTCAAGCGACCATCAGCTGGTCCCATGACCACCAAAGGACGGTCACATGCCCTCTTGGTTGGTCCCTCACTTCTCCATAATTAGGTTTTATCACCTAATTCTCAGACGCGCACTATTCTAATAAATGATCAACACCAGCATTTGATCATTCTTTCACCAACCGGTCAACAAAGGACTTTGGTGCACGCTCACTCGAGAAATTTGGCACCACATGGTCATCCATCATCCCATGTGGTCGGTCCCTCCATCACTCATGACCTATTTTCAGCAATTCATCAATTGACTAACAATTGATCAAATTAGGGTTTCGAACAAACGCTCCACAAATCATCATTCTGAGCAAGTTCAAACACTAATAATTTTATGTTGATCCAGTAATCGACATCCAGATTAATTATATAATATTTGGTAGACTACCAATATTTTAATTAATATTTTATTGGGTCACGTTATCAGTAATTCATCGAATCGAGCAATACTTGCTCAGTTGCTCGAATTTACAATATTTGCTCAGACGAGCAATATCAACATAAGAACTGTACATTTGACATGTTCAATCCATTAATCACTGAGCATTTGTCACTCATGGTCAGTTCAACAAAACTTAGATTCACTGTCTAATCAAGTCAACGACTGACTAATCAAATACACGTCTGCTTTGCAGACTCCACGTTCGTGAGACATCAATCATGTCACATGGGGGGATATTACTTAGGGTTTTGGTATGGCGGCCTACGGCACGTGTGTTCATCCACGATGAGAAATGTGAGTAAGTCGTGCAAACGTTTGAAGGTGTTAGCAAAGTAGTGGGTGGACGGTTAACCAAGTCTCCACACGACCTGGAACTGGTTTCACCATGATCTCCCACTTTCCCACTCTTTCACTCAAGAAACCGTCACACTTACTGGGATCAATGTGTTCACTATTCTGACAATATAAATAAGTCTCTGACTCCATGATTGAGGGGACACAGAAAATCCACGAGATATTAAACAGATAATCCATCGTCTAACCAAAAATCGTCGTGTGAGCAACACTCTCTCAATCATTCAAACTTATTCATCATTTGCAGAAACCTTCAACACATCCACAATCCTTGATCATCATTGATCCCACAATTCTCAATCCTACAGATCAACCCATCTCCCTCTTTGTGACCGAATTGACTCTGGAACGGCCATTAACTTGGTTTAGGACGGAGTCCTACAGATTGATCTCTCGAACTCAAAGCACTCCCGTGCAGTGCATCTGTTTGATGTTAAGCAGTTTACTCGGTTGAGGAGTCTCGTCCGCACGGTCTTCTCTTCACTTTCCTAAAAAGCCAGCAAATCGTTTTTCCCCATCTACACATGTAAAACTTTTGCGCAATCAAGCTGATAAGTTTATTACACAATATTATTTTTCCAATGGGTAAAATCTTATGAACAATTTAGAAGATAGGTTTTCTCAGCAATAGTTGATGAATGAATAATACGAATGTTGTAAATCAAGAAACCCTATCTATTTCAAAAGTAAAGCAAGCGCATAAAATTTTATCAACCATTTAGTAGATAGGTTCCATCGTCCCTATTTCCATCCTGGAGGAAAGACCCATGTAAATCTAGATCCGAATTTCCATTATAACTCAGTAGTTGTATCGTGAACAACAATTAACTTTCTTTCATCGCGGAATGTCGCTTCAACCTAAATGTAGAAGGAACAACATAGAACTTCACAAACCGTAATGCTATAGGTTAAATGAGAATTTGTCAAGTTTTAACCTGAACTATGTGTAGAAGGTATGAAACAGCTGGATAAACTTGCCTCTTGATGAGAAGGAGCAAACTATAATCGGTCTCCTAAGAGGGATTTCTTTCTAAAATGTTGACAATCAATTTACTGTGGAGAACTCACTTAATTTCTTTTCATCATCGTTGAGATTGTTCTACATAATGCCAACAACCTCATTAGCAGAACCCTCTAATGATGCTACACGTACTGACATAGAGTTCTTACTCAGAGATCCTGACCAATGGGAAAAAACAACTTAGTTTAATAACACAACCTCAATTTAGCTAACGAAAAATTACACTTAGACCGTATTTCTACCTACTATTCTGACTTCACCATGTTCTCTGCTCCATCAAGTCCCATTAAAAGTGAACATAAGTCTAAGATGACTCTCTGAACCATAATTTACAAATCAATTTGGAGATTGATGATTCTTACTCTAGGTGCAGCGATGCAAGCAAGAGAGAGAGAGAGCAAGAGAAGAATCAACACATTATTTACATTGACTACATGTAATAGTGGCTGATAAATATCATGGGTTAGTGTTGGTATTTATAACTCGACAGAGTTCAACCTTCAACCTTCTGGCTATTTTTTATCATGAGCAGAGATGAGAGCTTCCCCGGCCAACTTTTGTTCATGTTCTATATATACTTCCATCACCCTCTCGATGAAACTATCTACTATGTATTTCTATAATTTATACACTTTTCAAGGTGCTCACTTTATAAGCCATGGTCTCCCTACATCTTACAGGCGAAAAATAACTCCAAAAACTTTTTTTGTTTTTATCCGAACTAACCACAATAGATAATCACGTAATGATGTTTAGCCGTACAACTGAAACTTGGAAAGAAAAACAGAGACGATTCAAACTCCAACTTACTTGTAACCTAAACACTTGATATTCTGAGCTGAGATCACCTAAAGCTTACTTGGACAAAGTGAAAGACTCGTTTACTTAGATTAGATTTCTTGCTCATAATGTTAATTTCGAGCTCATAATGCATATAGTGGAGTATGAAATATTATTTCAATAATGAACATCATCTTTGTCTGTTGGACACTTCTTAATAGTGTGGGCAAGATATTGCAAAAGCTTTCATACGTTCAAGAAATAAATTTGTAGCTTCTTTAAATCGACCATAATCATTATAAAATAGGAATAAAGATGTAGTTATTCGTACTGGCTTCTTTCCTAACTCCCTTGAACAAATGAACCGGTCTTCTTATAAGCATGCTCAAGCTATTAGGTTTGGAGTATCACCTAGTTTTCTTTAATGCTTATCTACTTGAAGCATGATTACCTTAATCTTGCAACTATGCAGATTCAGAAATCCAAATGCTACACACCTTTTTGGAGAATATTACCTTCTGATATTCATAAACTTGAGTAATTTCGCAGTATTGAAAGCCGACCATATCTAAAGTATAGCCCCACCTAATCCAAGTACTGCTCATTTGCATACTTTAGTATTAAAATTAGTATATCCAGGTTGTTCTGGCTATGTCATATATATATATCTGTATTTCAGACCTCATTTATTAGTAGTTCATAGCAGTACAACATGTTTATTATAAAGATCAAGAAGTTAGTCAACAATCACAATTAAGACTTGGCACATATCTTGTTTTCAGTGTTCTGGCTATGGCATAAACAGAGTCTTTATGTTTATATAATGATTATTTTCTTCCACCAGATCTATTTGACCAACCTCTGTGGCTTCTAAATTAATTCTAAAAATAAAATAAAGGAATTGCAATGTGTTAAGCACATCACTGTGTAATACTAATATATCTGTTAGAACTTAATTCTTACGACGCCTTGAATTTATTCACTTATAGGACATCCAGATTGATAAAACTTTTGACACAGCTGTATTACAAAGACTAATCGTACCTATATTGACACAGTAGGTTAAAATAATGGCCATATAAATCTTACACTAACATAAGGAGCACAAAAGGAAAGACTTTACCAGAGTGATCTTGCACGTATGTTCAAATCATTACTACCACTGTAGGTATGTTCATTGAGTTCTCCACAACCACGTCACTAATTGCGTACACTAATTCTGCCCACATTATTATTTTCATTATTGCAGTTCCCTGGTACCAAAAATATTATTACTAACCAGAATAATCTACAAATATCTATTGGAAAAATTAAAACATGAAAATCTAAAGTGCGTTGTACCTCTCATTCTCGATAACAATTTATCGCATTGAAACATCATTATCCCCAACTGATTTCTTCATAATGTTTGAGACAGACTCCAGCTTTCCAATCACAGCTATAAAAATCATCCAGTCAGCTTTATTCATAGTAAGTTTTTTTTTGTATAATAGTATGCAGTATCGTTTTTCCTGCTAGTAACATTCCCAAGAGCTAGGAATTCTAAAAACTCCTTTGGGAAATGTCGCTGGGTAATGCTAAGCTTTTATATCTTTGAAACTTGTTAAGCCTGCATTTGAGTTCCCAGCATCTATAGTAGTTAAAACTAAATGTTAGGACAACCTTATAGATAGCTGATGCATTACCATAAAAGCTTATGCAACAAATTAGTTTAGCCCAGGTATATGGCCTTATACTCATGCATGTGGAAGAAAGTACAATTTGAGGTTGGACAACATGAAAAGAAGTTTTTTTTTCTATTTCAATATTAATATTGAAAAACTCAGATAAGGTTGGGTAAAGCTTATAAGAAAACATGTTTTTTTTCTATTTCAGATATTGAAAAACTCAGATATTTGAGTTTGGGTAAAGCTTTCGACAATGAGTTTCCCAACATAAAAACATATTTCAATTCTTCTCTTTAAGCATCAGTTCATTTTGCAAATTATTATAAGAAAAACTATGCCAACATAATTTCAAATACCACCTAAAATTAAATGAATTTTTTTCTCTTTGACTCAGTGGTATTCAGTAAGAATGTTCACCTTCCATTCTCTATGTGTATTTCCCTGATTAAGCATTCGTAATCGTTTCACTTTCTCTTGGAGTCGTGGATTATAGGAGCTTCCCCATGATGTTTAAAAAAATAATTGTTGGTTAGATTCGATATATTGATTTACTTATCTTTTTGGATTTGTTCATAAGAAATGTTACCTGTAAGATGAGTATCATTTCTCAAGCGGGATCCTCCAATCTTTGATGATTCAACAGCCTTTTTCATAGCCCAGCGCCTAATAATCAAGGTTGCTACACCTTATGCTGCTAAATCAAAAATATCCAAGTAAGCAACACTAATAATACCAGCGACACCTCAACAAATTATAATGCACATTTCCACTAGCAACTCTCACTTAAATAATTAATATGATGCATAATACCAAAGTAAAAGTTAACACTGATCACAATGTCCATTTTAACACTACCTGCACAAAAAGGATCACTTCAATTAGGTTCTCTAATATCAACAGTCCATTTTCAAAGACACCAAATTATACCCAAAAAATGAAAAAAACAACAACCAACCATATACTTTAGACGGAAGCGATGCATCATACTAATGAGCTTTGCTATCATTAGTAGTATCTCTCAGGATTTCCCAGGCTTTGCTACAGCTGTAGTGGAATCAAGATTCACTCAAATAAAAGAAGTAGCTTATCTGAATCGTTTCCATATACATGTAACAGGAAGTAGGGCAAATAAATTATGGCATAACATATACAATTTCAGGTTTTCTACTAAAACACGAATTTGACAACTAAATCTTAGAGAAGTTCTATTAAAAAAAACACATACTCAAGGATCAGTTAACAAAGGAAGGATAATGTGCTTACGCTTTCGATGGCCCAGTAGTGGTTTGTTCCAATGATCCCAGTAGGACCTCTCTTCAACCAACCGACAACATAAAAAACCATTTGAAGAACTGATGTATTGCCTAGAACCTAGACTCTAAAGCTAGGAAATGATACCTTGCAAAACATTCGGTGAGGATGTGAGAAAGGGTACTTATACACATCTTAGCACTATTAATGACCCAATTTAACAGGCTGAATAACCATAAAGGCAGAAAGTCACGCATGGTAGATTTGGAGGAAAACAGATAAGAAGGTTTTGCATTCAATTGCGATGATATGATCATCACATCATCCATCAAAATTTTAGTTGTATTAAGCTCAACAATTAGAGCTCATTTTCCCTAAACCCAGATTGCCCAATCTAATATTTTACAAACATATAAGAACCAAGTAAATTCGTAAATTTCAAAACTGATTGAGAAATCTCCGGAGGCCGTGATTTTGATAGAGAAGCACAAATGGGCAACTTACGAATAAACATGCCAGAAAAGATAAACAGAGGAAAAATAAATAAAATCATCAAAAACATCATATTTGATAAACCCTAACAGTAAGATAAAAAAGATTGATTATCTTGTTCATTAAATTATTAACACCTAGTGTGACTGATATTCAAAATATACAACCCTTTTAATAACTCAGAAGAAGAAAACCCTTTCTTTACTGGAACCAGCGTATAAACTTGAACCTAGAAAAAAATCACGGAAGATGAAATCATTTGAAAATGTACCTTGTAATTTGAGCCAGATATATTTCAAGTGCTTCTGATTCTGACAGCCTCAACTCCAATTCAACCTCCGATTGTTTCTCAAATTTCAAGTACCAGGTCACCCATCTCTTTAAAAAAAAGACTAACGAAAACACTAAATATACATCATTAAACAGAGAAAAATGCAAAGTCTGGTACAACTCGTTAGAGCTTTAATTGCTTTCTAAGTCATAACAGCATCCTCAAAACCAAATAGTCATAACAAATAGCTAATTTGAAATGGATTCTCAAGCATTCCAAATTGAAACAAAATTCGAACCTAGAAACAATGCGCTTACAAAAGCAAACCACCTAATATAAAAAAGTATAGAGATTATGGTGACATTGACATGCAACGGATTGACAAAAAATAAAACATGAAAATAATTTTGATCTTGTTTTAACTCAATTCTATAAAACAGCTAAAAAACAATACCTCATAAAATTGATTTGATGCAGAAAGATTGGTTAGAACCAACAAACATAAAAGTAGACTTTCTCAATTATATGATCAGGTAATGGGAAGAAGATGATTAGGGTTTGAGAAGAGAGAAGGAGAATAAGAAGAGGAAAAGAGGCGCGGGTGCAAGAAAATATTTTGCGTTTGCTAGGATGTTTTATATGCACAAAATCCCATAAAAATTCCATAAAAAGAAAATTTATTTTGGAAATAATATCCATCCGTTTCTATATAATAAAATCTATTTTTAGTTTTGAAAAACATTTACAAAAATATTTCCGCAGGGATTATATATGGTTACATTATACATGGAATCCTTTACTATAATTCCATACATGGAAATTGTGATTAATAAGAAATTTCACTAATTAAGCATAAATTGTCGGCCAATCAACCACTATATTTGGAGTAATCTAAATATAGAGACGAACAAATATTGATACTAATCCAAAATATATACATTAACAAAGATACCCAAAAAAAAACTACCAATGATAGAATCCCATAAAAATTTATTTTCGTTGATTTTTTCTTAATATGGAAATTAGCGGAATTCTTCAAAGATTTTTTTTTTTTTTTTTTTTCCGAAAGATTTTTGTAGATTTTCCAAGGTTCTGCTATATATGGAATTTTATTTGCGGTTAATCCGAAGGCCTGGATTTTATTAAAATCATGTAAACGCGATGTAAAAATTCTCCTAAGCTATCACTCGATTTGGAGCGTCAAATCGAGCCAATTCTATTAAAAATTAACGACCACGAAATGTAGGGGGTATAACTTGCTTTTCAGCCAATCAGGAGCGAGGGTTTTGTTCACCGGCCACTGAAAGGGGAGGTTACCGCAACTCTCGACGTGGAGTGAGAGATGGCGTTGGGTTTTTAGGTTGGTGATTGGTTTTATATATTGCAAAAGTCTTATGAGATATGTGTGTGTTTACGTTCGTGAACTTGGCTAATATCTCATATATGCTCAAAAGTTAACTATATTATGTCTTTATGCAAATATTGATATAAGATAGAATGAACTTTTTGAGAAAATTATTCAGTATTGATCTTTGCCTGATCCACTTTTATGTGAAAGTACTGTATGGCTCCGTAAGTTTTCTTATGTTGAGCATTTCCGATTAAATTAATCAATAAGGTTTTCTTGTGGTTAATTTATTCTAGTTTACTGGATACAAATCCATGTGATTTGTTAATGTCTAAAGAAATCCTTCTTTTCTCGTAAAAGTAAGGTCGCACATGTTGTTCTTTTGGGAATGACATCAAATGGGGGAGAGTTCTAAAATGAACTTGTGCTTAATTGCCATATCTTTGTGGGGAGAGCGGTTGTGGAATTTTGTAGGAGTTAACTTGTATCTTAATAAACTCCTTGATGAATACACTAAGTTTCGACTATGTGAAATCATAGAAACAAAGTTGACATGTTCTCTTTTAGTCATGAATTATCTTTTGAGAATTCATTATGATCCATAGTTTTCTTACCTTTGCCAATTTATATTGACAAAAAGGGGGAGAATTATTTGTAGTTCACACTACATACATATGGTTTACAAATCATTATGTAAGGAGGAGTGGTTTTCATTATGAGATGGAAGTATTGACTAAGGGGAAGTGATACATATCACCATAATATTATTTCAAAGTTGTGATGCAATTAGACTTTGATTCTATATAATAATACTATGACACTGTATAATAATATTTGAGAACCTTCATTTTGTTTTGGCTACGGATCTTCAACAGCAATGATGCTGAGTTGAACACATTCAGAATCGATGGAGAACTTGAAGTAACGAAGCATTCAAGGAAGTTGAAGAGCCAAGGAAATCAAGCATGATGGATGAGAAGCTACAAAGTTTATTTATTTTGTAATCCATTTGTATTGATAATTTTGTCACTAAAATTGACAAAGGGGGGATTGTTAGAGCATTGCTCGGTCGAACTCGCAAGCATTGCTATCTCAATCTTGTTTGTCAAATTTAGTTGATCAAAACTATATACTTGATTTCTAGTCTACTTATAGCTATGTCTTGGATTAGGATAGAAATGTGTAGTTGAGCTTTAGACTTCAAGGCGTTCACTAATTGAAGAAAAAGATCTACTGAGGAGTTTGGAGGAACTTCATCAACAAAAGGTATGCGGATACCAAAACTTATCTATCATTCAGAAGTTTATTCTATTCTATCTTCTAATGAGACTGAGTCGTATAGCTATATATACTTTTACATTATACACATTTGATATTTCGAGACGAGTTTATCTCTCTTATTTATTTATCGAAATATGTGTTGGAAGCTTTTAGCTTTAGCTAAGTTCATCGTATTCTTGACGAGTTTAGTTGGAGACAATTTATTTAGTGGAAACTAAATATTAAGTCAAAAGATGATCATGTGAAAATTACCTTGAACATCCTACATGATTTGTGTGAGACAAGCATTTGCTGTCAACTTGGGAAGTTTCGTATTGATCGATTAATCACTTGAAAATTACCTGAAGCTATTGGTATGTGTAAGATTACCATTTTTGTCTTCCAAGGATGTTTCAATGATTAAATGAGAGTTTTATAACAACTACCATGTCTGGATATATTACAGGTTGTATACTTTGTATACTAACTATGTAAGTCTAGTTCAGGTCCGGAACTATTGTTCGGGAATTTCGTTTGCAAAATGGTTTACCTGTGAAAGGGTCCGAAGCTTTTGTTCGCATACCCTGTTTGTGAACGGGCTAGACAATGCCAAGTACGGAGCCGAACGGCTGGACAAAGCCAAAGTACGGAACTCTTGTTCGCGTACTCAGTTTGCGAACATAGTGGTTAAGTTCTAAAGTCGGTAAAGTTTGATTTTCATACTCATGAACTCAGGTTCATTTGCGAACTCAGTTTTCGAACTAAAATCCCTGGAAGTTTAATGTATTAAGGTATGCAAACTAGTTTTACAAACCGTGGCATTATGTTCATGAATTGGTTCTTGTATAAGTACTTTGTACAATTACAAACCAAACCGATTTTGTTTCAGATGGTTCATATACATATTCCTATAAGATGATGAACATTTGAAAAACTCTCTCGAAACACATTTAGATACATTTGAGTATCTATCATGATTGATTGATCATCATTTTGATCTAGAAGTGTTAGATAAATATGGTTAAGTTATAAGTGTTAATATGGTTAACTTCGATTAACTATTATTGAGCCAACGAGTATACACGTTTGGGTACGGCTCATCCATATCTAAATATAAGTATATTTCATTTGTGTGTATCAAGCTAATACCATCTAACGGTGGAGATTGATTGCTTAGTTTCTAAGCAGACTTAGCTTGAATCATAAATCAGGAGTTCATCTAACGGTGAATATTGAATGCTTTGTTACTAAGTTATCTTAGCTTTGATTGTAAGCAACCCTGATTTGAAAGGTTATATAAGGGAGAACTCTAGCATCTGGGAAACCTAATCCCGACACTTCCGTGTGTCCTAGTTGCAAACTAGAGTCGATTCACCTTTAACCTAGGTATTCCAAAACCATTATTAGGTCAATGAATTGAAGACTTCATTTGGGATTCGTGAAGCCAGATCCAACTATTTTCTATGTAGTTGCGTATTGTGATCTTACTTTTTTTATCGTATTGAGTTTTATCTTCTCTAAGATTTACTCGAGATTTATCTCCGATAGGTAAGATAAATTAATCACAACAGTTCTTCGTCTCAGACTCTTGTGATTTCGCGATAACTTTTTCTGTTAATCAGTTGGGTTATTATGAGACTGATATTTCTAGGATGTTCTTCGGGAGTATAAGTCCGGGGTATTAGTTGTTAGAGCACTTCTCGGTCGAACTCGCAAGCGTTGATATCTCAAGCTTGTTTGTCAAGTTTTGTTGATCAAAACTATATACGTGATTTCTGGTCTACTTATAGCTATATCTCGGATTAGGATAGAAGAGTGTAGTTGGGATTTAGACTTTACGACGTTCACTAATTGAAGAAGAAGATCTACTGAAGAGCTTGGAGGAACTTCATCAACAAAAGGTATGTTGTAGAAGAATTTTGCTTGTGCCCATCCGTCGTGCAAGCTTTGGGAAGACTTTCATGTTAACACGCGTTCATGTCTACACATTTTGATATGAATCATTAGTGTTTCGAGAAGTCCGATCCATCGAGTAACACTTCAGAGAATGGATAGTTTATGAACCCGGTCATGAGGACGTTGATCATGAGACCTTTGTTGATACTGAGATCGCGATTGAATTTTCTATAGAAATTCTTGTTAATGCTGATACCATGGTCGGAGTTGCTCCAAAGACCGAAAAGACTAGTATCGACATAGTTTTTGTTCCTTCATTCAATGAGCTTTTACATTCACGAACTAGTTTATGGGTTGAGCATTCTTAAGATGAAGGTGTACTGGGAGTTCAACTCAAATTCTCCTGAACATTATGACTTTACTGTGAAATGGCTTTGTCAGGGAATTGATGTTTTTGGGGAAGATAGCAGCAGCGGTCTCCATTCTGAATGTGATCGGTAAAGAGAGGAAGTTCTTTAGTCGTGCAGGGGTTTATAATGTAGAAAGGTATCGTTGATGAAGTTTCATTGAATCACACCAGGTTGCAATAAATAAATTTGAATCGATCTTTCCAATAAGATCAAGTGTCAGTGTGTTGAAGGAATTTGTGCTATCGATAAATGATGTTGCATCTCCTCCAGAAGTCTTATCATGGGATAGTGAAGACTTATCGATTGTAATTCAGTTGCACTTTGATCGTGCCGGTGTTGAATCAGTGTGTCATCATCGAGATATTTATGCTGAAGCCAGAGGCACCATTATTGAAGGTGTACTCTTTGATTTGGAGTACAATTTGAAGACTTCTTAGATGCTTGAGCGTTGAAGTGTCATATCCCTTAAGCTTCGAATGTCTTAGGCTTGATCGTCCCGGCCCCGAGTAACTTCTGTTAATTCAACATTCCTTTTGTTATGGTAGTGGGATTCAACACTTGTGCTGATATCAGATCTTTATGATTTTGTGTCACACACGGACACTCCTGCACGGATATGGAGAAATGCCCGAAATGTTCTTTTCCATGTTTGAACATCATCTCAGTAATGAATGTATCAGTGAGATGCTCTATTCGAAGAGGTTTCAGATTCAACCACTTGGTAAAATATTAATATGGTGAAGCTACCCATTCATAACGTCTTGCAATAGCAGAGTTGCTAGCATAATTGAGTTCCCATGCTATGATAGCATGTGAGGAAATAAATGACCTAGACATGGGAGGAATGAGACTTGCCTGAGTGCGGAACCTCTTGATGAATGTGTATGCATATTTTGCAGATTCTCGTTTCAACCTCGTCGAAGTTCGAAATTCCTCCAAGTGCTCTGATGATGGAACGTTCGCCAAATCTTATGGATAAGAACTTTCTTCATTGAAGAGATGTGCAACCAAAGACGCTTTGTTAGTAGACATCTTTTCAGCGTGGATCCACGCTCGTCCGAGGATCGTGTCATATATTGGATCTTCCAGACTATGTGAAACTTTGTTTCTGTTCAGGTTGAACCTATTTTCACCTTGAGAGTGATGTAGTCATAAGCATCTCTGAGTGTTCCTTCATGGTATTTGATGGGAGCATGAGTAGTTTCTTGTCGAGTAATGCTTGCAGATCTAAGGGTTTTCAGTGTAACAATGTTGATAGCGGTGTCAGCATCGATCAACATTCTTCCAAATTCATTTCCTCTGAGATGGCCTGTGGTAAGCAGTCCCCAGTCGTACATCTCTTTGTCTATGGATGGAAGCTCAGGAAGTATTTACGGAATGGACTTCCTGACACGATGTGATTTAGTGCTATGAACATATCTCTCCTTTGTGCCTTCGACAGATTGAGTAATTAACATATATGTTCGACCAAGGAATGAACTATCTTTTTGATAGGTTGTTCAGAGAGTGAAAGTATTGATTGGGAGAGGGTCCTGTGTACTCCTTCAGTCCCCAGTTGAAACTCTCCTAGATTAACCTTCTCTTTGAAAATGTGCTTCAAAGTATTGCACTCGCTTGTTGGATTATTGATGAACCTATGAAGGCGACAGTACCTGAGATTCTCTATTTCTTCTTCAGTTGTCTCTTTCCTGATGAACGATAATTTGATTTCACCATCTTGAACCCGTACTTCCAATAACTCGATCACTTCTTCAATGGGAAGATGGAAGTTTGAGTCTGTCTGATCATTTCTCGTTTGTTGATGCTGGGTTGAGGTTTGTGCATTTCAGGAGTGGTTATCCTTTCTTTGCGCTATCGGAGGAGCCTTGGATGTCGCATGTTTGAGAGAGGTGACTTTCCTTTTACTTCCTTGAGCAACAAAGTTCATGTAAAGTTGGATGTTGTATTGTTTGTTAAAGAGATACTGAGTATCATGAGGCTCTCAGTATAGGTTTTGCTCTTTCCAGTAAAGCAGGTGCGTTAGTTGTTGATCACTTTGCCGCTTCATGAAGTTCCGAGAAGGTCTGGAATAGAAGATTCTCCAGTAAAGCTCCATAGACTGGGATCATTCCGTTGATGCACAAGTCCATAAGATGATGTTTAGTGACATTTGGATCATGGAAATCTAAAGCCTAGACTCTGAATTTTTTCATATAATCATTCGGATGCTCATTGTTCTTCTGAAATATTCTTCATAAATCTGAGAGAGTAATCTGCTCTGAGATGAAGAAGTATTTCCGGTAAAAAGCATTAACCATTTATCCCCAACTAGCGATGCTCCCTGGTGCGATGTTGTTATACCATGTATATGCTCGACCTGTTAGAGACTTTGAGAACTCCTTCAAACGGACAACATGGTTGTGTTCATGTTCTCCTAATGCTTCCAGGAATCGAGAAACATGTTCTTTGGCATTCCTTGTTCCATTGTACAATGTGAATGCCCTTCGGGAGAGGAATTCTTTGCGTAGCAGCAGGGTATGGAGGATGATGACGGTAAACAGATGATGCCTTGTCTTTTCCTCGAGCCTCCAGAAAACGTTCCAGGTCCTCACGAGTGATGAAACCTGTAGATTCTTTTGCCGGTGGGTCATCTGCAGCTTTGCATACTTCATCATCATCTACCATGTGGATTGGAGAGATTTAGGGATCAACAGCCGGAGACGTGTCTTTGGCTTTTCCTTTCTCCTGAGTTTTCTCTGACATCTTGTCTATGAGAGGTTTGATATAATTGCATAACTCCTTCTGAGTGGTAGCAATGTCAATCTGATTTTTGGTGAGAGTCTCTTGCACCTTCATGGGATTAGCTATGGTAGGCGGATTTTCTATGATTTCTCCGGGAGACCGGCCGAAGAGAGGATTTCTTCCGATGTTGGTTTGAGGAGGTGTGTTATTACCAACACCGTTGTTGGAAGCGGGAGTAGTTTCTAGAGTACCACCACTATTGCTAGTGCTAGCATTGTTTGGGTTAGGATATGTAATTGAACCTGACCTAAGATCAACCATTTTGTGAAAGTTTGAGATTGCAACCGAGAGATTAATCTCCCACTGTGGTCGCCAATCTGTTGATGGGGAAAAACGATTTGATGGTTTTTTAGGTAGTGGAGAGACGACCGTACAGATGGAGGCTCCTCAACCGAGCAAACTGCTTAACCTCAAACAGATGCACTACACGGGAGTGCTTTGAATTCGAGAGATCAATCTATAGGACTCCGGCCTAAACCAAGAAATGGCCGTTCCAGAGTCAATTTGGTCACAAAGAGGGAAGAGGGTTGATCTGTAGGAGGGACGCTGTGAAGTGTGTGAGATCAATGATGATCAAGGATTGCGAATGTGTTGTGGTTTTCTGCAAATGAACTGCTGGGTTCGAATAAGTTTGAATTTTGCTTTGTTGAGAGTGATTGTTCAGATGAGAATTGTTGTGTAATTCACGTATATCTGTTCTTGTTAATCATGAATTCAGAGAACTTATTTTATATTGCTAGAACGTGGACACATTGATCTCTAGTAAGTGTGACGGTTGTTTGAGTGAAAGAGTGGGAAAGTGGGAGATCGTGATTTAACCAGTTCTGTGTCATGCGGAGACTGGGTTGATCGTCCACCCACTACTTTGCTAACTTCCTCAATGCTTGCACGACTTACTCACATTTCTCATCGTGGATGAACACACGTGCCATAGGACGTTAGACCAAAACCCTAATTAATATCCCCCCATGTGACGTGATTGATGTCTCACGAACGTGGAGTCTGCAAAGCAAACGTGTATTTTATTAGTCAGTCGTTGACTTGATTAAACGATGGGTCTAAGTATTGTTCAGTCGAGCATGATTGCTGGATGCTCTACACGAATTGAACATGTTTGCTGGGACGTATAGTTCTTGAATAAATGATGTTGATAGTTGAATCAACATAATGGATATTGATAGTCTGAGCAAATATTGCTCGTCTGAGCAAATATTGCTCATATGATAAATTACTGAATATTGATGGTTGAATCAATATTCGAGCATCTGTGCAAGTATTGCTCATTCGATAAATTACCGAATATTGATAGTTGAATCAATATTTGAGCATCTGAACAAGTATTGCTCAATCGATAAATTACTAAATATTGATAGTTGAATCAATATTCGAGCATCTGAGCAATTGCTCATTCGATAAATTACTGAATATTGATAGTTGAATCAATATTCGAGCATCTGAGCAAGTATTGATCATTTGATGAATTATTAGTAACGTGACCAAATAAAATATTAATTAAAATATTGGTAGCTGGATCAACATAAAATTATTAGTGTTTGAACTCACCCAGAATTATGATTTACAGAGCATTTGTTCGAACCCCTAATTTTGATCAATTGCTGATCAATTGATGATTTACTGAAAATAAGTCACTGAGTGAAGGAGGGACCGACTACATGGGATGATGGCCGACCATGTAGCGCCCAAGTGCTCGAGTGAGCATGCACCAAAGTCCTTTGTTGACCAGTTGGTGATCAAATTATGGGTTAATCACTTATTAAATAGTGCTCGTGCGGGCATTAGGTAGTAAAACCTATTTATGGAGAGATGAGGGACCGACCAAGGGGTCATGGGACTGGCCCTTGGTGGTCGTGGGACCAACTGATGGTCGATTGAGCAAATCCTAAGTTGGTTGGAGAGAGTTTGGACCCAATCTGAACAGTTGAGAGATAATTATGTCAAAATTATGAAAGAGTGTGGGACCGTCTCTTTGCAAGCCTAAGGGCCGACCTTGGTCGGTCAAGGTGGCATTCCCGTGTCACCATACTTCTTGTGTCTCAGTCCTGAGAGTTTTGGTATTTTCTGGTGCGCGTTTGAGCAATATTTTGTATTTTTAGAAGAGTTTGATCTTGACTGAAACTCTCAATTTTGCTCGAATGAGCAAGTAGAACTTTGCTCATGCGAACGATATTTTGAGAATATTAAAATAATAATATTTTAATTTTTGACGTGAGAAGCCTAGTCGGTCATGTGACCATTTGACTTTTTGGCTTTTTCATGGTTGAGTAATATTTGAGAAAATATTGAAAAACTAGGGTTTTCGCTCAAACGATGGAGTTCCATGAGATGAAGGAAATAATAATATGAGAAAATAAGGGATTTCAAGGTGTGGGACCGAACACGGCTAGGGCATGGCCGGGCAGCTAGGTGGTCCGATCCCGTGACACCTTTCCCTATTTTTTCACTATTCTTCATCGTTTGATGGAAAGTATGAAAGAACTAAGAGTTTGCTCAAATGAAGGAGTCTCCATGAGATGAGGGAAATAAATTAAAATAAAATAAAATAGTGGAAGAGGGGACCGGCCACGGCGGCATGACCGGACGGCCGGTGGGCCCGGTCCCATGCCTCTTGCTTATTTTATTTAATATTATTTTCCTTCATAAGTTCCTCGTTCGTCCATATTTTTGAATGCTCGTTCGTGCGTTCGGATGCTCATTCGTGCATTATTGTCAAGTATACTTGCACCATTTTCTCGGGGCTTACTCGGTGACGGCCCAGACGCCCGATTGTTGAATATTTATTACTAATTCATGAAATTCAGCTGAGAATAATTCATGAAACAGAGTAATAAAAATTACTTGAGTATTTATTACTAATTCATGAAATTTAGCTGAGAATGATTCATGAGACGGAGTAATAAAATGAGTTGAGTATCTATTACTAATCCATGGAATCCAGCTGGGGATTTAGGGAACGGAGTAATGAGATAAAATGGTTATCTATTACTAATCCATGGAATCCAGCTGAGGATCACCCATGGAACGGAGTAATGAGATAGAATAGATTATTTTATAGGAATTCAGTTGATGAATGACACACTAGAATTAATCTATTTGCAAAATCCAGATATGAGATAATTGAAGCATCATACTCGTTTTGAGAGGGTGTATAGTCAGGGAACAACGAGCAGCGTGACTTCCTGAAGGCGTTAAGCTCTTTAACAAACATTATGTCTAGGAACCGCCCAATCATTAAGAGATTCTATACATGGTCTCTCTACGTAGTCAGGGAACAACGAGCAGCGTGACGTCCTGAAGGAGTTAAGCTCTCTAACAAACATTATGTCTAGGAACCTCCCAATCATTTTGATTTTATGTAAAGGTGATGATGAAATATGTGAAGCATCGAACGCTCAGCTGAGAGGCCTTTCGATAAACATGTTCATCATAGCTCTGATAGGAATGTTCGCTCAGTCAGAGATCGTGAAATGGTTCACGGATAATAAAATATGAATCTTCACATGCATTCCTGAAGCCGGGTCAGAAACATGCAGTATCATGATTTTATGATTTTGACCTTTGTCTAAAATCCATCATCAACAAAGTCACAATTGAAGAAAAATTGAATTGATTCAAAAGAATCAGTTCATGAACATTTTAGCCACGGTTTGAAAAGATTGCATTCCTTAATATATTAATGTATTTTTTCATGAGTATGAAATCATACTTAACCGATTTTAGAACTTAACCTCATAAGTTTGCAAACGGGTACGCAAACTCAAGTTCCGGACTTGATCCTTTCTGACAGTTCCCAAACGGGTATGCATACAGTTGTTTCGACCGAACTCAAGTGAATAAGTTTGCAAACGGGTACTCAAACTTAGTTCACGGACTTTGACAGTTAAAACCGTTCGCATACGGGTATGCATACTTGGTTCCCGGACCTGAATCACTCTTACAATAGTTTGCATATGGGTATGCATACTGTGCTATATCCAGACAACGGTTAATTGTTCTAAACTCCCATTTCAATCATTGAAACATTCTTAGAAGACGACAATAGCTGTCTCACACAAACTATTAACTTATAAGCAATTTTCAAGTGATCGAATGATCAATACGAAACATTCTGAGTCAACATCAAATGACTTTCTCACACAAATCATGTAAGATGTTACAAGGCGCTTTTGACTTTCGTCAAGAATAATGATGAACGTAGTTAAAGCAAAAAAATTACCAACACATATTTCGAGAAAGATATAAGCGAGTTAAACTCAGCTCGAAATATTAAATGTGTATAATGTAAAGTCTATATAGCTATACGACTTAGTCTCAATAGGAGATAGAATAAAATAGACTTCTGAGTGATAGATGAGTTCAAGTCTCCACATACCTTTTGTTGATGAAGTTCCTCCAAGCTCCCCTTAGTAGATCTTCGTCTTCAATCGATGAACGCCGTGAAGTCTAAAGCTCAACTACACATTCTATCCTAATCCGAGACATAGCTATAAGTAGACTAGAAATCAAGACTTATAGTTTTGACAACTAAACTTGACAAACAAGCTTGAGATAGCAACGCTTGGAATTCGACCGAGTAGTACTCTAACAATCTCCCCCTTTGTAAATTTTAGTGACAAAACTATCAATACATATGAATTACAAAATAAGTAAACTTTGTAGCTTCTCATCCAAATGCTTGATTTCCTTAGTTCTTCAACATTCCTTGAATTCTTCGTCACCCTAAGTTCTCCCACTGTGGTCGCCAATCTGTTGATGGGGAAAACGATTTCATGGGTTTTTAGGTAGTGGAGAGACGACCGTACATACGGAGGCTCCTCAACTGAGCAAACTGCTTAACCTCAAACAGATGCACTACACGAGAGTGCTTTGAGTTCGAGAGATCAATCTGTATGACTCCGGCCTAGACCAAGACAATGGCCGTTCCAGAGTCAATTCGGTCACAAAGAGGGAAGAGGGTTGATCTGTATGAGGGAAGCTGATAAGTGTGTGAGATCAATGGTGATCAAGGATTGTGAATGTGTTGTAAGTTTCTGCAAATGAACTGCTGGGTTCGAATAAGTTTCAATTCTGCTCAGTTGAGAGTGATTGTTCAGATGAGAATTCCTGTGATAATTCCCTTATATATGAGATTGTTAGATCCCCTTTTTAATCGTGAATTCAGAGACTTATTTATATTGCCGGAATGTAAACACATTGATCTCCAGTAAGTGTGACGGTTGCTCAAGTGAAATAGTGGGAAAGTGGAAATCGTGGTTAAACCAGTTCCAGGTTGTGCGGAGACTTGGTTGATTGTCCACCCACTACTTTGCTAACTCCCTCAACTGATTGCACGACTTACTCACATTTCTCATCGTGGATGAACATACGTGCCGTAAGCCGCCAGACCAAAACCCTAATTAATATCCCCCCATGTGAAATGATTGATGTCTCATGATTGTGGAGTCTGCAAGGCATTCATGTATTTAATTAGTCAGTTATTGACTTGATTAGACAATGAGTCTTAGCCTTAATGAGTTGAGCATAATGAACAAAAGAGGTATGCTCTGAGACTCATGGATTGAAAGTAAGATGTCTGCTGGGACAATAAGTATGTTCAGACGTTGAGTCTTGATATTATTTTACCAATTGAGGTAATAATGATATTTTGATAATTTGGATCGATCTTCCGATGAAGTTACTCGATCAAGGACTTATTTTGATATGTCGAAAATTCAACAGGAAATCAAAGATATTGTTGAATTATAGAGAATGCTCTAATATATCATGAATGATCGAACGATAAAGTAAGAATCAGAAATATTGGATGGTCGTCCGTTCGAACCATGTTGCTCAGTCGAGCAAAAATGTTGGTAGCAGGCACATATATTAAATATAAATTAGAATATTGATTGTTGGATCAATATGATTCTCGAATGTTGAAAGTTGAATCAAACATGAGGAATATTACTTAGTCGAGCAATTGATAGTTGAATCAATGAGTTCTGAACCCAGTTGATCATGTACTTTGCTAGTTTAAGCAATTTAGTGTTGATAGATGAGCAAAATAAATATTGCTAATTTAAGCGAATATTGCTCGTTTGAGCAAATATTGTCCGTTTGAGCAATATCGCTCGATTCATGAATTATTGGTGACTAGACCAAATAAAATATTAATTAAAATATTGGTAGCTAGACCGAATATTATATAATTCATCAAGATGTTGATTGCTGGATCAACATAAAATTATTAGTGTTTGAACTTTCTTAGAATGATGATTTGCAGAGTATTCGGTTCGAAACCCTAATTTTGATCGATTGTTCATCAATTGGTGATTTACTGAAAATCAATCACTGAGTGAGAGAGGGACCGGCTGCATGGGATGATGTCCGACCATGTAGCACTCATATGCTCGAATGAACAAACACCAAAGTCTTCTGCAAATCAATTGGTGAAAAGATGATTAAATGCTGGTTTAATCATTTATTAAAATAGTGCTCGTCTGAGCATTAGGCAATAAAACCTAATTATGGAGAGATGAGGGACCGTCCAAGGGGTATGAAACCGGCCCTTGGTGGTCGTGGGACCAGCTGGTGGTCGTTTGAACAAGTTCCAAGTTGATTGGAAAGAGTTTGAACCCAATATGAACTGTAGAAGATTAATGAGGTCAAAATCATTAATAGGATGTGGGACCGGCTTATGCAAGCCTAAGGGCCGACCTTGGTCGTCAATGTGGCATGACCATGTCACCGTATTATCCGTGTTTCAATTCTGAGAATTTTGATATTTTCTGACGCGCATTCGAGCAATATTTTGGATTTTCATAAGAGTTTGATCTTGACTGAAGCTCTCGATTTTGCTCGAATGAGCAAGTAGAACTTTGCTCGTGAGATCAATATTTTAATATTTGTCATGAGGAGCCTAGTAGGTCATGTGACCATTTTACTTTTTGGCTTTTGACGGTTTGAGCAATATTTGAGAAAATATGGAAAAACTAGGGTTGTTGCTCAAACGAAGGAGTTCCATGAGATGAAGGAAATAATAATAATAATAATAAACTAAGGGATTATAGATTGTGGGACCGGCTACGGCTAGGGCATGTCCGGCGGCACATAGGTCCGGTCCCGTGACATGTTTCCCTATTTTTTATTATATTTTCATCGTGTGAAGGAAATATGGAGAAACTAAGACTTTTGCTCGATTGAGGAAGTTTGCTCGAATGAAGGAGTTTTCATGAGATTAGGAAAACTAATAAAATAAAGAAAAATAATGGGAAGAGGTGTGAGGCTGGCCACGGTGGCATGACCGGACAGCCGGTGGGGCCGGTCCCCTAGACGTCTTTTTTATTATTTTACTAATATTATTTTTATTCCCTATTTTGCATAGGTTTCCTCGTTCGTCCATATTTTTGAATGCTCGTTCGTGCATTATTTCTAAGTACACTCACACCATTTTCTCGGGACTTACTCGTTTGTGGCCCAGATGCTAGTGAATATTTATTACCAATTCATGAAATTTAGCTGAGAATCAGTCATGAAAAGGAGTAATAAAATAAATTGAGTATCTATTACTAATCCATGGAATCAAGCTGAGGATCAGCCATAGAACGGAGCAATAAAATAAATTGAGTATCTATTACTAATCCATGGAATCCAACTAAGGATCAGTCATGGAATAGAGTAATGAGATAAGATGATTATCTATTACTAATCCATGGAATCCAGCTGAGGATCAGCCGTGGAACGGAGTAATGAGATAAGATGATTATCTATTACTAATCCATGGAATCCAGCTGAGGATCATCCATGGAACGGAGTAATGAGATAAAATAGATTATTTTCTTGGAATTCAGTTGATGAATGTTACACTAGAGTTAATCTATGAATTGTTCTATACTAGCATGCAATACGTATAGGAGAGAGTTTATTCGAGAATCGAGGTATGAGATGATGGAAGCATCATACTCGTTCTGAATATTGGTCGTGTATAATCAGGGAACCGTATGACATCCTGAAGACGTTAACGCTCTATACTAGCATGCAAAATATCTAGGAGCTGTCCAATCATTAAGAGATTCTATACACATTCTCTCTACATAGTCTGGGAACAAACAGTGTGACGTCCCGAAGACGTTAACGCTCTATACTAGCATGCAATATGTCTAGGAGCCGTCCAATCATTTCGATTCTATGTAGAGGTGTTGATGAAATATGTGAAGTGCCGAAAAGCTCAGCTGAGAGGCTTTACGAATAACATATTCATCATAGCTCCTAGAGGATGTTCGCTCATTCAGAGATCGTGAAATGGTTCACGAATCATAAAATATGAGTTTCACATACATTCTGAAGCTGTGTCGGAAACATGCAGTATCATGATTTTACGATTTTTGCCTTTGTCGAAAATCCACCATCAATATTAAGTCCCCTACTTAGTGAGGGACGGTCATGTTCCGCAGTAAGCACTGGATGGTGATTTTCCAGTAGACGAGATAAGTAGTTGAACTTACTCGTAAAAGGCATTCCCAGAATCCCCGATTTTCTCCAATGATGTCATGTACAAGAAAATGCATGGATAAGGACTCTGGCGCTGTAATAGAATGTCATCCCATGAGTACGGAGAGATGAGGCACCGCTGATTCGGGCGGTCGGATGCCAATTTTGGTCGGTTTAGCGTTTATGGTCCCGGGCCCAAAAAAAGGAAATCCTTGTTTTAGGAACAGATGTTCGTTCGTTCGTTAGTTTAAGAAACAAACAATAATCCCTAGCATTAGAGAGATTTTTTTTAATAGACCTGCGTCTAATGATAAATATTTTGTCTATGAGCTTTCATGAAAACCAAAATTTTATTTTTTATATATGTGAGATTTCACAAAATGGAATAAACTCTCGTTTCAAAGGTGGATGCTCGTACGAGAGAATTTTTTTTTTTAATATTTACGTGAGTTGCTTCAAGTTTTTTTTTTTTTTGCTAAAATAAAATTTTAATTTTGAATAATCATTGAAAATAGATAATTATTTATGGTAAAATAATTTCTTTATGTGAACGTCTGTCCAAATTTTGAAAAACTAGTGGATGTTTACACAGTAAAATTTACGTGAGTTGTTCACGGTTTCATGAAAATCAAATTTTGATTTTTGAATAATGAACTTTGCTCGTCTTTGCAGATTTGAAGAAACGAGCAAGTTATTAAAGCTTTTGCAGTATAATCATTATTGTTAGTGAAATTGTAAACATGTATAAGTTGGATTGTTACCATTTTTGTTGCGTGTTTGTTCTTGGTATATCCATGACTCCATGTTTTTCGCCTCAGATAATGGTGACTTCCATCTACAACCACTCTTCGGGCTCTTCCGGGGAACACTCCAGAAATACCAAGCAAAAGATGAAGACTTCTGCAGCCGTTCATGCCAAGGTGAATCAACCTTTCAGAGATGCTGGAAAGCTGATACATGGTATGTCTCTCGATCATCTGGGAGTCGTCCGCGGTGGAATCAATGCTTTCTTAGCCTTAGTGGATGCAGAAGAGGAGCAGAGACGATACTAGTTATTACAGAAGAGAAAAGATGAGGATGAAAAGCTTGCAGCTTATCAGCAAAAACGGCCCCGGCTTCAGCAAGTGAGACTAGCGGCTGAAGATGAAGTTCGATCTCGTGCGGACGGCGTAGCTTCTGATTCAGATGCGGAGGAAATTGAATCCGTCTGGAAACCTATCAAACGTGAGGTTGAGCCATATCCACCAAGTACAAGGGTTGAACGATTGGTCAAAGATGATTTCCGAGCCAAATGTGATGAAGACGACTATTTGGATGTAACTTATGATGATCCTGAAGACCATCTGGAAGAAGTTCTTGAAAAAAATTCAGAAGATGATTCTGAAAAAGAATTTGAAGAAGATTCTGATCGTGAAGATGATGACTGACGATCAATCATTGTAGTAATTGAACATCTTTTGATTTCTGTAGGTATAGATGTTTCCTTGATTATTTCAGTAATTTTGCTTCATAAATATCAGAAACCTTGCTTGTCTCTTTGCCTCTGATTGAATGGAGTGGATGAACGTCCATATGCATGAAGGATCACGATTCTTCTTCTGAAATTTTTTGCTCGTTCATCCAATTGATGTGAATTTTGGACATGTTGTAGTGGACCTCCGTATGGAGAGAATGAACTGTCCTTCGATTCTTCATCAATTACTCCAAGTTGTCGCTTTGCGTAGGACAATGCAAAATTTCATAAGATGAGCTTGTTGCAAAAACACCCATCTGCTTACGTCTTCAAAACTTACGGAGCCGTCATGGAGAGATGTGCAGTATCACGGTGGCAGACTGTCAGTCCCCAGTATTGGTGGGGATCTAGGGGATGTCGCTCGACTGTGAGTGTTATGAATCCCGTCTAGAAATTTCTGCATGTACATCATCCACTATGAAAGTTGTTGAAACTTCATACGATGTCGGAATTCGATGCTTGACCCCAACTGTCGAAGCTAAGATACTGAGGAATCATATGCAAAATGAATCGTTCAGTTTTGAGATGTTTAGGGAAGTAAAGGACGCGTGCACATTCATAACTTGTAATCCCGTGCAAATTTTCAGATTCCATAAACCCGAGTGTGGAAGCTATATCTTTCTGCTCGTATGTCCGATTGATGTGCCCTTTTGGTATGTTGTAAAAGAGACATAGACGAACATCTTTCGTTGAGGAAGCATTGTCCCATTCCTCACCCATTGGTACGTTTTTGTAAACCCATGGCCTGAAGTGTGTTGTATCTCATTTGTAGAGGTGATGAGAACATCTTGTAGAAGACCCTGGCTTGTGATCGCCCGTAGTGCAAGCTTTGGGAAGACTTTCACGTGAATATGTTTTCATGTCTACACATCTTGATATGAATCATTTGTGCTTGGAGAAGTCCGCTTCATCGAGTAACACTTCAGAGAATGGTTAGTTGATAAAGCTCTGTCATGAGGATGTTGCTCCTGAGACCGTTGTTGATGCTGAGATCACGATTGAATTTTCTCTAGACATTCTTGTTAATGCTGAGACCAGGGACGGAGTTCCTCCAGATATCCTTGTTGATGCCGATACTATGGTCTTAGTTGCTCCAGAGACCGAAAAGGCTAGAACCATGATTATCGACATAGTATTTGCTCCTCCATCCAGTGAGCCTTTACATTCACGAACTAGTTGGTGGCTTGAGCATCCCTAAGATGAAGGTGTACTGGGAGTCCAACCCGAATTCTCCTAAACAATATGACTTTACTGTGAACTGGCTTCGTCAGTGAGTCGACGTTGTTGAGGTAGATAGCAACAACGGTCTTCATTCTAGATGTGATTGGTAAAGAGAGGAAGTTCCTCAGTCGTGCAGGGTCTTGTGATGTAGATAGGTCCCGTTGATGAAGTTTCATGAAATCTGTAGTAGGGTAAAAACTGATTCTACTGGAAATGGTAAATTGGGTGTGCCGCCGAGAAACGAATCTAAACCCTAAACAAATGTACTGCACATGAGTACTTTAGATTCGAGAGATCAATCTGTACAATTCTTGCCTAAACCAAGAAATGACCGTTCTAGTCTTGTTTCGGTCACAAAATGAAGGAGAAGGGTTGATCTTAGGGAGGGAAGCGAAGAAGGTG
>JAJJMB010012240.1:1186417-1218334 GCA_023531105.1 Papaver atlanticum
TTTTTTTTTTTTGTTTTTGAAATGGTTCAAAAGTAATTTTCTTAGGTATTGAAATAATACTTTGATTCACTGATAAACTGAAACCCTAATTATGAATGCAAGGCAGTGCAATCATTTTGGAGGAATTACAAACATTGCATGGAAAGAAAAATTCTAGAGGGAGTTCCAGGAAAAAAAAAGCGACACAGTATCCTAAATATGTAGTATACTCCTAGAATAACCGGGTTGTTGGCTTTTTTCTTAGTTGGTATGGGACTGATATCTGTGTCGAGTCCCCAGCGGATTTCGAAACAATTGATTGTATGTATGGTTGTTTGACGAAACTTACTTGTTCACGAAACTTCCAAACTAGATTTTCCCCGGGTGATTGCTTCAAATCAAAGTCCACTGCTCAGTTTTAATAACAAATAGTCTTGCTGGTTTATTGGAGATTCTGGGTGGCATCGATGTTGATGAAGGAGGCCTTCATTTTGCTATCACGGACTTATGGGCGTCCCAAAATCGGGTTGCAGCCCAGACCCTTTTGATAATTTGGAAAACTTATGCAGGCGTTGGTGAGAAGTCCCTAGCCGAGTTTCTCATTATTCTTGTTGACTGCAACATCTGTAATCAACTCAGATAGAGTCGTTATTCTTTCGATAAATAAGAAGCGCCTATCGGAGACGGCGATGATAGGGGTCGTGAAAATATATTTACGTCGATCTGCGGAAAAGTGGAGAATCTTCGGTTCCTAAGTGAAATTCTCCCGAGTTAATCTTTTCTTGGATGATGCACTTCAGGCCATTGCATTCATTAGTAGGATGATGGATGAATCTATGATAGTGGAAATATATCGAATCCAGCATCTCTTGATCAGTTGGCGGGTGCCATACGGGAAGTAGTAGGACAACCCCGTCTCGCACCCAAACTTCTAGCAACTCTAGGAATTTCCTTATTGGGAGTGGAAAGCGCGGGTACCTCGTGTCTGGTTTCTCTCGCGTTAGCAGTTGTTGTCGTGGAAACCCTAGTAGGTTTTGGCATGAATCTCGTTTCGAGGGTGGAGTCGAGACTTGAGCGGGTGCTGATGTATGCGCAGATCATTTAACTTGGCAATTTTGTTGAAGTGCGGCTTCTCTTGAAGGCCTTGCATCAGTAATAGTGACATGGGGCGGCCGAACCGAGTACTGTTTGTTGATGCAGTTCTTATCTTCATGAATGCCTTGGTAGATTTCTCCTTCTTTAGGTATTTCCCTTTTAAGCAAGGTTAGAGCGGGACCGGCTGCGGACTGTTGGACAACTCTCTTAACTTCTGCAAGGGTCTGATGATACAGATTTTCCAAGAAAGCTTCGCAAGCTGGTTCCTTACCCTTGTCATGCATACATTGTGACACACTTGGCGTGTCTCTTCTTTTAGCTTTGGAAAACTGCTCGGGATCTTTATTGTTGGCTAGACTCAGTTGGTCATCCCCTTTATGCTCCCGTTCAATATGACTGCGTGCTTTGTCTTCATTGTCATCGGCGGAGACGAAAACTTTGAACAAGGATTCAATATGTTTTGTGTTCTCTTTAGAATTGATGACATTCCCCGATCAAACGTTTGTTGGTTCTTGCCATAGCCGATCTGCCATACTCTTCATGAAACAAAACGTCTCATTTTGCAATTTGATGATATCAGCTTGATTTTCCACAACATCTTCTAACATTTTTACTACGCCTTCCGTGATGATTGATTTCGAGCATTGGTGGATTTGGAAGAGTTTGACTGGCCGGGGTACATTCTGGAATGGTAAGTTGGAGGGATTGAGAATGAAAATGAGAAGATTGAAAGGAAAATTGAGAAATTGATTTTGCAACCGAGAGATTAATCTCCCACTGTGGTCGCCAATTTGTAGTAGGGTAAAAGCTGATTCTGCTAGAAATGGTAAATTGGGTGTGCCGCCGAGAAACGAATCTAAACCCTAAACAAATGTACTGCACATGAATACTTTAGATTCGAGAGATCAATCTGTACAATTCTGGCCTAAACCAAGAAATGACCATTCTAGTCTTGTTTCGGTCAGAAAATGAAGGAGAAGGGTTGATCTTAGGGAGGGAAGCGAAGAAGGTGTTGAGATCAGAATGATGAACTATGAAGGTGTGGTTGTTTTATGACTTGTATCCGAATATGGAACTTGCTTGCGGAATGTAAGCTATAAGTTCTTGGTATTTTCTAGATACTTGTGTTAATAACACTGTTGTTTTTGAAATAGATTGAAAATCTATTTATACAAGTCATAGCTGAACCCCATGATCTCATAGGAAGTGGAAGTAGTCGAGTGATGGAGAAGTGGAGATCGTGTAGAATGGTGGAAACCACGTCCCTACTATGAGGGGAAGACTGGTTGGTTTTATTCCCACTCCCTCTCTACCATCACTAACTGTCCGCATTTCCTGACACTTTCTCATAATGGGCGTGTTGCACACCGCACGTTGTAAACCGTCAGACCAATACCCTGATGAACATCCCCCAGTTTGTGACATATTTGATGTCTCGAGTATTTTGTAGAAAAGAAAATATGTAGCAAGTTGCTGAGTGGGTCTTGCTTGCAAGACCTAATTATTTCGACCAATCACGCGCAAGCTAGGCGGCGGGCAATCATATATGGAAATTCAAGCCATGAGACTTGCCGTAAAAATAGCATGCAATGCTCTTAGGTTAAACATTTAAGTTATTTGTGAAATCGATATTCATGAAATATCGCATGTATTTTATGCATGTAAAGCATCGCTTTTAAGCAAGCATCTCAAAATAATTGATGCTCGTGAAGCAGCGTTGTATAGAGACTGTCTTGGTTGGTCGCGGAACTTAATGTCTTAAAGGAGCACGGCCAGCCATCTTTGAGCAGCTTCTAGGAGATGCTCGGGAAGGTCAAGGGCAAGTCGATCGGCCCTCATGGAAGAGGGGCGGCTGGTGATCACTACGACACCTTATTGGTCGCTCAGAATTAGATCTAAGCTGCTCAATTTGGCTGGCCAAGTTGGATGGCCGAGATTGCTTTGCGGAAGTTATATACTACCGTTGATCGAACTCGGGGCTTTTAAAGCCGTGTGACCGTCGCTCTTTGGGCGGTCGGTTCGTGGCATTGCTAGCATATTTGAAGCAATGCGATTGGTCGGAGCTACTGTTGAGCCGCCGGTGAACATGGACGCGCCTTTCTGGTTGCTTAAAATCAGATCTAGGACGGTCGATTTGTCTAGCAAAGTTGGACGTCCGAGATCATTTTGTGACAGTAATGCACTGCCGCTAACATAAATTAGGGTTTTTGAGCCGCGCAAACAACCTACTTTGAGCGATTAGTTTGTGGCTCTGATTGCAAGCTTGGAGGATTCCGATTTGCTGAAGCATGAGTAGGCACGCCGGTGTATACCACGGAGCTCGTCCGGTCACGTCGGGAGGCCGCTAAGCTTGATAGATCGGCCGGTTAAGTCGTGCGGCCGTGATTTTTTTAAGACTGACATTGACAGTCTAGATTCAATTTATTAAGGAATTTAAGTGTGTCGACAAGACAACTTCTACCTTTAATTAAAAGTGTAGGCTGTGCATTTAGAGCGCTTTGATTGGTCAGTGGGAAATAGGGACCAACATGAAGCAATACGGGCATGGCCGGCGGATGGTATGGCGGTGCAAGCTAGGGCGAACCGGCCAGCGAAGTGGCGCGGCCGCGCCCCTTTTGCTGCTGCCTTTATTTGCCGCAAATTCTTTTTATTTCTTATTTTTCACTTTTTGGTAGGATTTTGCTCCTACTAGTCCATGGTGGATCAATTTCCTAGTTTTCCTAGGTTTAGTCTCGACCAATAGGGATCGAGATATTGCGCAGACCGCAAAGACCTAATTTTTGAAAATTGGTAAAATTAGGTTAAAAAAATTGAATTTTGCGAGATGACACAAAATTAATCAAATTTGGTGTATTTTGTGCGTTGACACAAAAAATCACTAATTTTATTTCAGATGACAGCGCAACTTGCATGCCTCCGATTGAGTACTTCCATGTGCATCTTAATCCTGACACTTTGGGAAATTCATGCTACTCAGCTGTGAGCAAGCATTAATTGTCATGTCATGTCAATATCAAGAGTTCAGCTGGGGAACATAGCATAGAATAAATACTCAACAAGCCATGCATTACTGAATAATGCAGGTGGGATTTCGAATAAAATTTACAGAATATCTGGGATTTTTGCAACCAGCACTATTCTGAATAAATTTCGTATATAAGTATACTGAATTGCTCAATACATATGTAAGAAAAGAGGCATAGGCACTCATCACTTTTAAATGGCTATATTTCTTTGCAGAACAACGACACATTAAATACATGGTTTTACAATTCTATCCCTGAACGAAAAACAACCATCAACAAAATTGCATCAGGTTGCAATAACATGTTATGTGGATAACATTTATTGAAATAGATTTGAATCGATCTCTCCAATAAGATCAAGTCCCCAGTGCATGTTGAAGGAGTTTGTGCCATCCATCGATGAATGATGTTGCATCTGCTTCAGAAGTCTTGTCACGGGATAGTGAAGACTTATCGATTGTAGTTCAGTTACACTTTGATCGTGTTGGTGTTGAAGTGTGCCGTTATAATAATACTCGTGCTGATGCTAGGGGCACAAGATGTACTATTTGATTGGGAGTACAACTTGAAGACTTCTAAGAATAAGGCACCGAGAGATGAGCGGTTTTTGATTTTCAGTTGGCCTTGGAAAAGTAGGCGATCGACAGTTGTAGGGATTTTCTTTTAGTTTGATAGATATTTTTATTTAAATGAACTGAGGTTGATTGTGCTTCAAACTTTAGATGCTTGAGTATCAAAGCATCAGATCCATTAAGCGAACGTCTTAGGCATGATCGTCTTGGCCATGAATATCTTCTGTTCGGCTTTTGCTTTATTAGTCCTCTAGTGTGTGAGATTTCATGTCGTACGGGCGTCAACACTTTTTCATAATTTTGCGGTATATGTGAACATTCCTGAATAAGGAACAGGAGTATATCCAAGATTTCCTTGTCATGATTGCATATCGTCTCTAGAACGAACATTCCAATGAGATGCTCGATTCGGGGAGGTGCCAAATTCGACCACTTGGTAAAATATTGTTGTGGTGAAGCTACCCATTCATAACGTCTTGCAATAACAGAGTTGCTAGCAGAATTGAGTCCCCATGCTAGGATAGCATGTGAGGAAATAAATGACATAAACATGGGAGGAATGAGACTTGCCTGAGTGCGGAACCCCTTGATGAATGTCTATGCATCTTTTGCAAGTTCTTGCTTCAACCTCTTCAAAGTTCGAAATTCTTCCAAGAGTGCTCTGATGATGGAACGTCCGCCAGATCTTCTGGATAAAAACTTTCTTCATTTGAAAGATGTGCAACCAAAGGTGCTTTGTCATTAGCCATCTTTTCAGCACGGATCCACGCTTGTCCGAGGATCATGTCATATCTTGAATCTTCCTGATTATGTGAAACTTTGTTTCTGTCCAGGTTGAACGTATTTTCACTTTGAAAGTGATGTATCCATAAACATCTCTGAGCGCTCCTCCATGGTCTCTGATTGAGATGAGAGCATGAGTAGCTTCTTGTCGAGTGATTCCTGCGACTCTGAGGGATTTCAGTGGAATAATGTTGATAGAGGTGTCATCATCAATCAACGTTCTCCCAAATTCGTTTCCTTTGAGATTGACAGTGGTAAGAAGTCCCCAGTCGTACATCTCTTTGTATGTGGCTGGAGGCTTAGGAAGTATTTCTGGAATGGACTTCCTGACACGATGTGATTCAGTGCTGCGAACATGTCTCTTCTTTGTGTTTTCGACAGATAGAGCAATTCTCATATATGTTCGACCAAGGATTGAACTCATTCATCGAAAGGTTGTTCGGAGAGATTGATGTCCTGATTGGGAGAGGGTCCCTGTGCATTCTTTCAGTCCCCAGTTGAAGCTATTGTGGCTCAACCTGAAAAGGTGGGGGTCTAACAACCACACCCAATATTTCGTTTAGGCAATCTGTATGGACAAACTCTAATATAATTCCAAGAGAATCAACTAGACAGTCAGACTCAATCAATGGAAATATATCCAAGAGTTGTATCTCTGTTTCTCAATGTAATCATCAAATCAAACAGATAGAATCAGTGAGCCTGATTATTATGAGAAACAACTTGAACGGTACCAAAGACCAATGTTCAAGTGTCAATCAATTTATACCAACAACCAAAGGTTGGATTATCTAATTGATTGAACTACGCACAACCTGTGATATTTCAATTATATAAACAAATATAATGCGGAAAAGAAATAACACAGACACCATAAATTTTGTTAACGAGGAAACCGCAAATGTAGAAAACCCCCGGGACCTAGTCCATATTTGAACACCACACTGTATTAAGCATCTACAGACACTAGCCTACTGCAAGTTAACTTTGGACCGAAATGTAGTTGAGCCCTAACCAATCTCACACTGATCAAGGTACAGTCACACTTGTTACGTCTCTGAATCCCAGCAGGTTTCTACGCACTTGATTCCCTTAGCTGATCTCACCTACGACTAAGAGTTGCTACGACCCAAAGTCGAAGACTTGATAAACAAATCTGTCTCACACAGAAAAATCTATTGAATAGATAAATCTGTTTCCCACAGAAATACCTATGAGTTTTTGTTCCGTCTTTTGATAAATCAAGGTGAAATGGAACCAATTAATACATCGGACTTATATTCCCGAAGAACATCCTAGTAATATCAATCACCTCACAATAATATGAATCGTATGATAGCGAAACAAGATGTTGTGGAATCACAAATGATGAGACGAAGATGTTTGTGACTACTTTTTATCTTGCCTATTGGAGATTAAATCTCGAGAAAATCTTAGAAAAGATACTACTCAATAAGATAGAATAAAGCAAGATCAGAACATGCAGCTACAGAGAAAATAATTGGGTCTGGCTTCATAATCCCAATGAAGTCTTTAAGTCGTTAACCTATAATGGTTTTATGAAAAACAAGGTTAAAGGAGAATCGACTCTAGTCGTAACTAGTATCACACATGAGGTGTGGGGATTAGGTTTCCCAGTTACTAGAGTTCTCCCTTATATAGTCTTCAAATCAGGGTTTGCAATCAATGTTACCTTGGTAACAAAGCATTCAATATTCACCGTTAGATGAAAACTTGATTAGACTCAAGCTAATATCTTTCAACCGTTAGATCGAACTTAGCTTGTTACACACAAATGAAAAGTGACTTCATTTAGATATGGGTAACCGTACCTAAACGTGTAAACCTTGTTGGATCAACAATAGTTAACCAAAGTTATCCATATGAACACTTTCATATCAACCTTGTTCATCTTAACACAACTAGTTCAAATGACTCAAATGAAACTAGTTATAGAGTTGTTCAATTGTTTATATTCTCATAGAAGTATACAAGACACAATTGGAGCAAAATCGATTTTAATTCACTAAAATCAATTCATGAACATTATAGCAATGGTTTTCAAAAGATTGCATTCCTTAATTTATAAATGTATTAGTTCATGAACAAACCGATTGTAGAACATAACCCACTCAAGTATGCAAACGGGTACGCATACCTAAGTAGCCGGATTTGTTCTGGGTTCACCAGTATGCTAACGGGTGTGCATATTGTCGTACACAACCAAACTCAGTTGAATTCCCGGACTTGAATTTACGCCGGTACGCATACGGGTATGCATACTAAGTTCACGGACTTCAATTAACAAACCAGTACGCATATGGGTATGCATACTATGGTTCCCCGACTTGGAATAACTTGCAACAGTTGGCATACAAGTACGCATACTGTGCTATATCCAATCATGGGTAATTTGTTCTAAACTCACATTTCAATCATTGAACCATTCTTAGAAGACGACAATAGCTGTCTCACATAAACTATTAGCTCCAAAGCAATTTTCAAGTGATCAAATGATCAATACGAAACATTCCGAGTCTTCACCAAATGACTGTCTCACACAAATCATGTAAGATGTTACCAGGCGATTTTCACATGATCAACTTTTGAATTTCGTCAAGAATATAAGATGAACTTGGTTAAAGCGAAAGCTTATCAACACATATTTCGAGAAATATGTAAGAGAGTTAAACTCAGCTCGAAATATCAAATGTGTATAATCGAAGTCTATATAGCTATACGACTTTTGTCTAAAATAAGAGATAGAGTAGAAATATACTTTTGAGTGATAGATGAGTTCAAGTCTCCACATACCTTTTGTTAATGAATTTCCACAAGCTCCCCTTAGTATTTCTTCGTCTTCAATCGATGAACGCCGTGAAGTCTAAAGCTCAACTACACATTTTATCCTAATCCAAGACTTAGCTCTAAGTAGACTAGAAATCAAGACTTATAATTTTGAAAACTAAACTTGACAAACAAGCTTGGGATAGCAACGCTTGCGAGTTCGACCGAGCAGTGCTCTAACAATCTCCCCCTTTGTCAATTTTTGTGACAAAACTATCAATACATATGGACTACAAAATAGATAAACTTTATAGCTTCTCATCAAAATGCTTGATTTCCTTGGTTCTTCAACATTACTCGAGATCTTCGTCACTTCAAAGCATTCCAGTGATTCTGAACGTGTTCAACTCAGCATCATAATGGTTGAAGATCCGTAGTTACACCTGTTAGAGCATTACTCGGTCTAACTTGCATGCGTTGTTATCTCAAGCATGTTTTTCAATGTTAGTGATCAAAACTATAAGTCTTGATTTCTAGCCTATTTATAGATGTCTCGGACTAGGACATAGATAGTGTAGTTGAGCTTAGTTTTCTCGGCGTTCATCATTTGAAGACGAAGAACTACTAAGGGGAGATTGTGGAACTTCATCGACAAAAGGTATGTGGAGACTTAAACCCATCTATCACTTGGAAAGTCTATTTCTACTCTATCTCTTATAATTGAGACATAAGTCGTTTTACGATATAGTTTTCTACTATACACATTTGAGATTTCGAGCTGAGTATATCTCGCTTACATATTTCTCGAAATATGTGATGGCAAGCTTTCGCTTTAGCCATGTTCATCTTTACTCGTGACGAAAGTCATGTTGAAATTTCAATAACTTGAAAATTGCTTTGATGCTAATAGTGTGTGAAAACGGCTATTGTCATTATAGAAGAATGTTCCAATGATTGGAATGTAGAGTTGATAATGTAACCATCTTTGGATATAAGCATATATAGTGTGTTCGCACATTAGTGTATAAATCCATGAACCGGGAGCCAAGTGTATGCATATGTGTGTATACAAAATTGGTGAAGGAGACAAGATAAGTATGCGTACCCGTACGCATACTGGCAGAAATTTTCGAACCGAAAATATCTGCTGGGTTTGGGAATTACAAACTCCTAAACTAGTCACCTTAATTATGCGTACCCGTACGCATACTGGCGGAAGTTTTCGAGCTGAGAATTTCTACTGAGTTTGGAAACTTAACAAACTCAAAATTCGGCTGCTTAAATACGCATACCCGTACACATACTTAAGCTGGTTATTTTTATCAAATCGGTATGTTCATGAACTTAAACATTTAAATCTTAAGGAATGCAATCTTTGCAAACCGTGGCTATAATGTTCATGATTGATTCAAGTGAATCAAACCGATTTTGCTTCAATTGTGTTCTTGCATAATTCATGAGAATATAGCAATTGAACAACTCTTTAACTAGTTTCATTTGATTCATTTGAACTAGTTATGGTTAAGATGAATAAGGTTGATATGAGAGTAATCATATGGCTAACCGCGGTTAACTATTTATGAACAAACATGGTGTACACGTTTAGGTACGGCTACATAAACCTAAATGAGAGTACATTTCATTTGTGTATAACAAGATAAGTTCGATCTAACGGTTGAAAGATATTAGCTTGGTAAAATCAGGTTTTTCATCTAACGGTGATTATTGAATGCTTTGTTACCAAGGTAACTTAGATTGCAAACCCTGATTTGAAAACTATATAAGGGAGAACTCTAACAACTGGGAAACCTAATCCCCACACCTCCTGTGTGTTACTAGTTGCATAACTAGAGTCGATTCTCCTTTAACCTTAGGTTTCTTCTCGAGACCCTGTAGGTTAACGAATTGAAGACTTCATTGGGATTGTGAAGCCAGACCCAACTATTCTCTTTGTAGTTGCGTGATCTGATCTTCCTGTTTCTATCGTGTTGAGTACAATTGGAATAATTGACTCGATATTTTATATCTCCGATAGAAAAGATAAAAGTAGTCACAAACATCTTCGCCTCATCGTTTGTTATTCCAAAATAACTTGCATTGCTAGTCGATTAAGTTTATTGTGAGGTGATTGATAATACTAGGTTGTTCTTCGGGAATATAAGTCCGGTTTATCAATTGGTTCCTGTTCACCTTGATTTATCAAAATACGGAACAAAAACTCTTGTGTATTTCCGTGGGAGACAGATTTATTCAATCCTATAGACTTTTCTGTGTGATACAGATTTGTTTATCAAGTCTTCGACTTTGGGTCATAGCAACTCTTGGTTGTGGGTGAGATCAGCTAAGGGAATCAAGTACGTAGTATCCTGCTGGGATCAGAGACGTAAGGAGCGCAACTGTACCTTGAATCAGTGTGAGATTGATTAGGGTTCAACTACAGTCCAGTACGAAGTTAATTTGTAGTAGGCTAGTGTCTGTAGCGGCTTAATACAGTGTGGTGTTGAATATGGACTAGGTCCCGGAGGTTTTCTGCATTTGCATTTTCCTCATTAACAAAATTCTGGTGTTTGTGTTATTTCTTTTCTGCATTATATTTTGTTATATAATTGAATTATCACAGGTTGTGCGTTAAGATCAATCAATTAGAATATCCAACCTTTGTTTGTTGATTTACATTGATTGACACTTGAACATTGGTCTTTGGTACCGTTCAAGTAATTCCTCTTATATTCAATCGGGCCCGCAGATTTCTATTTGCTGATTGCGGATTGAATTAAGAGTTAGAGATATTTACACTCTTTGATATACTTTACTCTAGATTGAGTCTGACTGTCTAGTTGATTCTCTAGAAAGTGTATTTGAGTAAGTCCTCTCAGATTGCCAAACGAAATGTTGGGTGTGGTTGTTAGACCCCCGCATTTTCATTTGGTATCAGGGAAGGAAAACACGTTTAAATACCTCATAAGTCTGTGTTTTCAGCGATCTGATGATGGATGATATTATATCTAAACACGCATCACCAGTTCAGGATAACTTGGCTAAAAATCCTGATACGCCTGAGAAATCCATCACATCTCCTTTATCATCTAAACCCACTCTTATCTGGGAAGCTCGTCTTGACGAACAATTAGATGAACTCTCTGATGAGAGCGATTTAGAAGAAGGACAAGATGTTGAAGAAGAAGTCTCACAGTACATCCTCCTCTTTGATCGTCTTCTAAAGAAAAAGAAGTCAACATCCTGCTTGGCTGAATTTCTAACTCCTCTCTGCGTTGAAAACAGAAAATTGAGAAAACTCTTTAAGGGTTATGATAGCTTATTACAAGCTACTCTTAAAAATCATAAAGAAGATATATGTTCAAATATTTCTGAATGTGATGATCTTCGTCAAAATATCCTTGTGTTGAAAGAAAGACTTGCAGAAACCGATGCAAGGTATGTCTCTCAACAAGAATGTTTTAACGTCAGAGAAAAGGCATTTTTCACGCGTGAAAAACAATTGGAGACTGATCTTAGTACAGCTCTTAAAAGGGTTAAGGAATTAGAAGATAATTTGAAAAAATTCAATTCTAGCTCTACAAAACTATCTTTTATGCTTGGAGCTTGCAAAGAACATCGTGATACACGTGGTCTGGGCTATAAAGGTATAGAAGCTCCAAACACTGGTAAGATGAGTTTTGTCAAGGAAAAAAACCTTTCTACAACCCTGTATCTGCTAATAAAGTACATGAGCCTAAAAGGATGACTAAGTTGAGGTCAAATAAAAACTCTCATGTCAATTGCTATTATTGCGGAAAGAAAGGTCACATTGAAAGAAGATGTCACTTTGGTATACGGAATGAAAAACTTCGCAATATTCTTATTTGGATGTCGAAAGAAGTCATTAAACCTGTTCCTCAGGGTTCAGTTAATAACTCATTCCACAATCATGTAAAAGGCTGCAATGGGGATTTTTATGATTATGAGCATAACATTTCTTCTACTTATAACTGTAAAATGAACAATGTTATGTGAATGACTAATAATTCTGAAAGACCTGTAAGAAGAAAAAGGTGTCGAAGAAAGAAAAAATCTTCAAACTTCTCTCTTTCCCTCAATAATGATATTGCTTCACAAATAGATGTTCCAGACTTCATTCACATCAACAATCGTGCTTCGGAACTCAAGACAAATATCAATGGTCTCAAGCGCAAGATCAAGCAAGCGAGAAAAGCAGTTGATTCAGGTAATTTATGTTCTTCCCTTGAAAATTCTTTTGAAAGTTTGCATAAGAATTCTGATTTAAGTCAAGGGAGTAAAAAGGAATGTGCCAGTTCCCCTGATGAACTTCATGTTCATCACCATACAACTTGACTAGTTGTTGTATGTGTATCCTCTTTAAGACCAATAAGAAGATACACATAACTGTCAAGAAGACACATTCTACTTGACATTTGGTCCTTGTTGTAATTTTTTTATTTTATTTTGCTTTGATCTTCCTCCCTGAGCTTTCCTACGGACAGCCTTTTTGTTCGTCTGATGCTCTCCTATTTGACTGTTGATGATTCATCCTTGAACCAACTTTTCTGTCATTTTTTCAAAACTTGTTGTTAAATGGTTGTTCCTTTAGTTCCGTGACCATTGATCCCTGGGTCAATAACCATGAACTCTGTGCACCCAAAATGTTATCAAACGTTTCCAAGTAATCCTAGGGCTTTCTTGTATGAAACTATATATATATATATATCAAAGTCATTCTTGGATATACATATATTGGTTCGGAAACGCTAAGTCTCTCTTCGATTGGATTGCACAATAGAAGGATGCAATACGAACGACAAGTATGATGATGCCAATGCTTTTGAACTTCACGAAGAACCCGTCTCCATTGTCTGCTATAAAGAAATTGATCATTAAAAATATCTTCCAATTCAGATGTCAGTTCAATTGGTTGGAAATCTTCTTCAAGATTTTGAGGTCGTTTGTGAACAGCTTGAGATTGCATCAAAGAATCTGGCTTTTCTGAAAAAGGAGATAAAGAAAGCATCTGATGAACTAGCTGTTGTCCGTTCCTTGATTACTGATCATTTCTAAGTTTCTGATTATGTCTAGTAAATCTTCTTTTAGAGAATTTATTTCTTGTTTTTAGAAGAATAACTAGGGTTTGGAATAGCCATTATTGTGAGTACACATAGCTATGTCCAACGATTTTCATCTTCATGTTTTTAGATTTATTTGTTTAAATTCTAAGTATTTTGGAAGATGATTTTTGCAATTTTAATCTTTATGATTTGGTATATTACAAATTGTTATGGGATATGTTGTTTATGTCCATGAACCTTGACTCTCCCATACTTGTTCAAAAGTTAACTCTATTATGTCGATATGAATGTATTGATAGAAGATAGAATGAACTTTTGACATTACAAAAGTTAAAGCATTTTATGTCATTATTTGATGGAAGAAAGGATGAACTTTTGTTTACAAGGATTAAGTCTATTATATGTCATTGTGCAAATAGTGATGGAAAATAGAATGAATCCTTGTATATTCCGCAGTATTGGTTTTTTCCGATCCACATTTCTGTGCATATACTGTGTTGCTCCATAAGTTTTCTTATGTTGAGCATGACCAATTGAATTGATCATTCTCTTGTGGTCAGTTTAGTTGTTGCTCCGTAAGTTCTCTTATGACAAGCATGACCAATTGAATTGATCACGTTGTGGTTAGTTTTGTTGTGTAATCCGACTAAATTAATTATGGGATTTCTTGTGATTAATTTAGTTGTGCATTTCGATTGAATTAGTCATGGGTTCTTTTGTGGTTACTTCAATTGAAAACTTTGGATACAAATTCATGTTTTCATGTGATTTGGTTTGTCCAAAGAAATCCTTCTTTTCTTGTGAAAGTAAGGTCGCCTTTGTTGTTCTTTCGGGAATGACTTTTTATGGGGGAGAGTTCTTTTGAACTTGTGCTTAATTTCAATATCTTTGTGGGGAGTGCGGCTGTGGAATATTATAGGGGTTATCTTGTATCTTTATAAACTCCTTGATGAATGCATTTAGCTTTGGCTATATGATTGCATCTAAATTTGTTGGTATGTTAATACACCTTTGGTCATGAAGTATCTCCGTGGAAATTTCATTAGGATCCCGCTAATTTTCGTACCTTTGCCAATTTTTTTGACAAAAAGGGGGAGAATTAATGTGTAGTTCACACTACAAATACATATGGTTTACGGATCATTATGTAAGGGGGAGTGGTTTTCATGTTGAGATGAAGTATTGACTAAGTGGGAGTGATACATATCACCATAGTGTTATTGTCAAAGTTGTGATACAATTGAACTTTGATGCTGTGTAATAATACTATGACACTGTATAACAATGATAGAGAGCATTTGTTTTCTCATTATTATAGCTACGGATCTTCAACCAACGATGGTGCTAAACTTACAACCTTTGGAATTATTGGAGTACTTGGAAGTGACGAAGATTTCGAGTCATGTTGAAGATGCCAAGGAGATCAAGCATGTGGATGAGAAGCTACAATTTTTATCTATTTTGTAATCCATATGTATTGATAGTTTTTTCACTAAAATTGACAAAGGGGGAGATTGTTAGAGCATTGCTTGGTCGAACTCGCATGCTTGCTATCTCAAGCATGTTTGTCAATGTTAGTGATCAAAACTATAAGTCTTGATTTCTAGCCTATTTATAGATGTCTCGGACTAGGACATAGATAGTGTAGTTGAGCTTAGTTTTCTCGGCGTTCATCATTTGAAGACGAAGAACTACTAAGGGAAGCTTGTGGAACTTCATCGATAAAAGGTATGTGGAGACTTAAACTCGTCTATCACTTGGAAAGTCTATTTCTACTCTATCTCCTATAATTGAGACATAAGTCGTTTTACGATATAGTTTTCTATTATACACATATGAGATTTCGAGCTGAGTATATCTCGAAATATGTGTTGGCAAGCTTTTGCTTTAGCCATGTTCATCTTTACTCGTGACGAAAGTCATGTTGACATTTCAATAACTTGAAAATTGCTTTGATACTAATAGTGTGTGAAAACGGCTATTGTCATTATAGAAGAATGTTTCAACGATTGGAATGTAGAGTTGATAATGTAACCATCTTTGGATATAAGCATATATAGTGTGTTCGCACATTAGTGTATAAATCCATGAACCGGGAGCCAAGTGTATGCATATGTGTGTATACGAAATTGGTGAAGCAGACAAGATAAG
Organism: Papaver atlanticum; assembly: GCA_023531105.1. Classification (NCBI taxonomy): domain Eukaryota; kingdom Viridiplantae; phylum Streptophyta; class Magnoliopsida; order Ranunculales; family Papaveraceae; genus Papaver; species Papaver atlanticum. Next base: position 1,201,892 of record JAJJMB010012240.1, read on the forward strand.
TATGCGTACCCGTACGCATACTGGCAGAAGTTTTCGAACCGAAAATATCTGCTGGGTTTTGGAATTACAAACTCCTAAACTAGTCACCTTAAGTATGCGTATCCGTACGCATACTGGCGGAAGTTTTCGAACCGAGAATTTCTGCTGAGTTCAGAAACTTAACAAATTCAAAATCCAGTTGCTTAAGTACGCATACCCGTACGCATACTTAAGCTGGTTATTTTTATCAAATCAGTATGTTCATGAACTTAAACATTTAAATCTTAAGGAATGCAATCTTTGCAAACCGTGGCTATAATGTTCATGATTGATTCAAGTGAATCAAACCGATTTTGCTTCAATTGTGTTCTTGTATAATTCATGAGAATATAGCAAGTGAACAACTCTTTAACTAGTTTCATTTGAGTCATTTGAACTAGTTATGGTTAAGATGAATAAGGTTGATATGAGAGTAATCATATGGATAACCTCGGTTAACTATTTGTGAACCAACATGGTGTACATGTTTAGGTACGGCTACATAAACCTAAATGAGGGTACATTTGATTTGTGTGTAACAAGCTAAATTCGATCTAGCAGTTGAAAGATATTAGCTTGGTAAAATCAGGTTTTTCATCTAACGGTGAATATTGAATGCTTTGTTACCAAGGTAACTTAGATTGCAAACCCTGATTTGAAAACTATATAAGGGGGAACTCTAGCAACTGGGAAACCTAATCCCCACACCTCTTGTGTGTTACTAGTTGCATAACTGTAGTTGATTCTCCTTTAACCTTAGGTTTCTTCTCGAGACCCTATAGGTTAACGAATTGAAGACTTCATTGGGATTGTGAAGCCAGACCCAACTATTCTCTTTGTAGTTGCTTGATCTGATCTTGCTGTTTCTATCGTGTTGAGTACAATTGGAATAATTGACTCGAGATTTTATATCTCCGATAGGCAAGATAAAAGTAGTCACAAACATCTTCGTCTCATCGTTTGTTATTCCACAATAACTTGTTTCGCTAGTCGATTAAGTTTATTGTGAGGTGATTGATAATACTAGGATGTTCTTCGGGAATATAAGTCCGGTTTATCAATTGGTTCCTGTTCACCTTGATTTATCAATAGACGGAACAAAAAATCTTGGGTATTTCTGTGGGAGACAGATTTATTCAATCCTATAGACTTTTATGTGTGATACAGATTTGTTTATCAAGTCTTCGACTTTGGGTCGTAGCAACTCTTGGTTGTGGGTGAGATCAGCTAAGGGAATCAAGTGCATAGTATCCTGATGGGATCAGAGATGTAAGGAGCGCAACTGTACCTTGAATCAGTGTGAGATTGATTAGGGTTCAACTACAGTCTAGTCCGAAGTTAATTTGTAGTAGGCTAGTTTCTGTAGCGTCTTAATACAGTGTGGTGTTCAATCTGGACTAGGTCCCGGGGTTTTTCTGCATTTGCGGTTTCCTCGTTAACAAAATTCTGGTGTCTGTGTTATTTATTTTCCGCATTATATTTTGTTATATAATTGAAATATCACAGGTTATGCGTTAAGATCAATCAATTAGAATATCCAACCTTTGGTTGTTGATTTACATTGATTGACACTTGAACATTGGTTTTTGGTACCGTTCAAGTAATTCCTCTTATTTTCAATCGGGCTCGCAGATTTCTATTTGCTGATTGCAGATTGAATTAAGAGTTATAGATATTTACACTCTTTGATATACTTTACTCTAGATTGAGTCTGACTGTTTAGTTGATTCTCTAGAAAGTGTATTGGAGTAAGTCCTCTCAGATTGCCAAACGAATTGTTGTGTGTGGTTGTTAGACCCCCGCATTTTCAATAACAATATATAAAAACTAGATGTTTCGTGTTGTTATACAGTGGCATAGTATTATTACACAACATCAAAGTTCAATTGCATCACAACTTTGACAACAATACTATGGTGATATGTATCACTCCCCCTTAGTCAATACTTCATCTCACAATGAAAACCACTCCCCCTTACATAATGATCCGTAAACCATATGTATTTGTAGTGTGAACTACACAATAATTCTCCCCCTTTTTGTCAATATAAATTGGCAAAGGTACGAAAACTAGCGGGATCATAATGAAATTCTCATAGAGATACTTCATGACTAAAAGAGAACATATCAACTTTGTTTCGATGATTTCACATAATCGAAACTTAGTGTATTCATCAAGGAGTTTATAAAGATACAAGATAACTCCTACAATATTCCACAGCCGCACTCCCCACAATTATTTGGCAATTAAGCAGAAGTTCAATTAAGAACTCTCTCCCATATAATGTCATTCCCGAAAAAACAACAAGCGCGACCTTACTTTTACAAGAAAAGAAGGATTTCTTTGGACATTAACAAATTACATGAAACATGAATTTGTATCCAGAAAACTCAATTAAATTAGCCACAAGAGAACCCATGATAAATTTAATCGGATATGCTCACCATAAGAGAACTTACGGAGCCATACAGTACTTTCACATATAAGTGGATCAGGGAAAGATTAATACTGCGGAATATACAAAGATTCATTCTATTTTCATCAATATTTGTATAATGATACCATAGACTTAATCTTTGTTATCAAAAGTTCATTCCATTTTCCATCAATATTTGCATAAAGACATATAATAGACTTAACTTTTGACATATATGGGACAATCATAGTTCACGGACGCAAACACTCATATCCCATAACAATTTTTGCAATAAATAAAACCAATAAAGATTAAAACCGCAAAATCATCTTCCAAATAAACTTTAGAATTCAAATAAATAAATCTAAAAACATTGAAAGATGAAAATCGTTGGCAATAGCTATGTGTACTCACAATAATATCTATACCAAACCCTAGTTATCCCTCTTAAAACACAAGAATAAATTCTCATAAGAAGTTTCCTAGACATTAAGAATTTTTCATATCGTCTCCGAACTCCTTGTCGTCAATAGCCATTGGAACATAAGGTTTATGAAGAAAGGAGTCAATTTCAACAAACCTTCTTGACTGATGCCGAACCAGGGCCTTCTGAATTTCAAGAGTCCTAAAAAAATTAGCCTTTATTTGTTGCGTCTCCTTTCTTGTTTCCTTCAACTCTTCAAGAACACCAGAAAACTTCTGAAGATTTGAAGGGATGGCCCTTGGTTTCCTCACATTCCTCCTTTTTCTTTGTAAGAAAGAGGGTAACGGAGATTTATCTTTTTCCTTTATGATTGATGGCTTAATGATAGGTGCCTAAAACACCTTGATTTACTATCAATTGGTTATGCTTTCTTTGCTATTCTTGTGAATTTTGGATATTACGCTTGTTTTCTGTTTTTGTAGGTATTTTAGAGACATATGAAGAAAAAGAAGACAAATGAAAGCTCATGGCATCACTTAACAATATTGGGTGTTGATGGCCTAGGGCGTAGAAGAATGCTAGTCTCCAAACATGGCGAAAACCATTAAGTACTAAGGGCATCCCAACTGTTTCTGTAGATTTCTAGGGGGAAACCAGTTTTACGAAGGAATTGAGAAAGTACTAGGGGGAAACCTATTGTTCCATGAAGTGCTGCTATGGGCATTGGGCAGTCACTAAGAAATAGCTGAAGTCAGACTGGCATTTCTCTCAGGGCAGCCAGCTGATGTCAGCTGAAGAATGATAAATACAGGCTACAGTTCGTTAAGGGTCGCCTGCCTTTCATTTACTAAAACTCACAGAACCAGGTCGAGCAAAGATTATTCACAGTTCGGTCCATCAGTCATGCCTCGTTCTCACTGCTACCAAGTCCTCCACACCGGAAAGCTAAGTCTGATCAGTTCTGGGATCAGTCGGACCATATTTCAGAAGCTCAGAACAACGCGATAATGATATATTTCAGTCAGGAAGAGTTTGCATTGGTCTGGGTTTTGCGGTGTCTAGAAACCAGGGAAGAGGCTGATGTTTTTGCCATCGAAATGTTTGATGGGTTTTGCGGTGTCTAGAAACCAGGGAAGAGGCTGATGTTTTTGCCATCGAAATGTTTGATGGGTTTTGATTGCAATTCGAGTACAAGAAGGACCAAGAACATGGGGTTCAATTCAAATTCAAGTTGGCAGCACAAGGGAGGAATTTTGGCTGAGAAATCAGTTTGAAGTTCTGGATTTGTTGCCATTGAATCCCGAGTAAATGGAGAAGATTGAAAGTAGGTTTGAATGATTGAATGAATGTATGAACTCGTGTTTGCAGGGAAGGAGATATGATGAGCTTAAAATCAAAGCTGCACACAATTTGTTTGTTTAAAGGCCTGAACTACCTGTTCTTAATAATTTCAAGTTCAGATTGCTTTGCTACCGCACCATATTCAGGCAGTCAGTTAGCCATGAGTTTGTGCCCATATATGAATGAGGACATGTTTCCGAAGCTGAGACCAGAAAGGACACGGTGATGGAATGAACTGCAGCCGTTCAATTGCAGCTGAGTAATGTGATCAGTGGCTGGAGTTGTGGTGGTTCTGAGTTTGTTTTGCTGACGAGAAATCAGTGAGCTGTGGCTTTGGGGTCGAGTTCTGGCTGAACTACAAGCCGAGAAAGCAAGACCTGTTGCTGCCAAGTTTCCAGCACAGTTCGGGTCCCTATGGCTGGTCGAGATGGGTTAGAAGAAGTTGAATACAACACGGAATAGCGGGTTTTGAATCTCATAGAGATTTCTTTGTCGATAAATCAGGTTAGAACAGGGATTTTAGAGGCTAAAGAGCACGTAATTGGCGATACTAATTTGTGAAAGATTGGGTTCGAGTCGGTTTCATATTTGGAAGGAGTTTGCTGCCGGAAAAACAGCCAGGGAATGAAGTTATTGCCGTTGGTTTTCCTATGATTAATGGCTGTGATTGATGATCTTTAAGAAGTTGAGAAGTATTAGGAGTTGGGTCTCTATCGCAGGATTGGGGAACAAGAAGGAAATTGGCTATAAAAGAATACTTAACCCTACACAGACTACATCTCATACCCCATCACTGCCGCATCACCACCAACAGAAAGGAGCTCTTGCTCCTCTCCAGAAACCCTTCATCAGTTCGCAGGCACCTGCCTGTTTGCATCATTCCATTATCACCTCCTTGCATACCATCTCACCTGCACCTGCATCCACCAGCATACCACCAACAGCATCATACATCATCATATACCACCTGCATATCTTCCATCCACCAGTACTGCATTCATCCATCACCACCTGCATACTACACTACTACAACATCATCTTTTTCACCACCTGTATACCATCTGCATCTCTGCCAGTTCGCCGACTACAGCAGCAAGCAGTCAGACCACGATTCTACCACTATCACCAGGCTACCAGTCTGTCCATCTTCACAACACCAGTCACAAGACCAACACCATCAGTCCATACACGCCTCTACCTGCAGCTGTTTTGGTTTGCTTAGTTGGTTTCATATATTTTCTTTTGTTTCACCATGAACTCCAGTAGCAAATCATATTTGATTAGGGACGATTTCAACATCCGGAACTTGAATTCGAGTTGATATTTAAACTGCCTGTTTTCTTGCAATTATAGGTGAAACCTATAGATATTGATTCACTCCCCCTTACACAATGATCCGTAAACCATATGTATGTAGTGCGAAACTACTAATTAATTCTCCCCCTTTTTGTCAATAAAAATTGGCATCGTAATGAATTCAACTCAAAGATACTTCAAGACTTAAAGAGATTACATATCAACTTTTGTATAGATGATATCACACAGTAAAAAATACTTAGCGCTCATCTAGGATATTTAAAATACAAGCATCCGCTATAAATTCCACATTCACTCTCCCCACAAGGATATAGCAATTAAGCACAAGTTCATTTAAGAACTCTCCCTCATTTGATGTCATTCCGAAGAGAACAAAATGAGTGACCTTACTTTGATGAAAAAGAAGGATTTTGTCGGACATTAAAAAATCACATGGACTTGTATCCTGAACATCGACTTAAATTAATCTCAACGCTAGTTACGAACAAGGTGATAATTTTAATCGGTATGACTCAATATAAGAAAATCTTACGGAGTGTGTAGTGCAGGAATAACACAAAAGTGTGATCACAAGTAGATCAATACTGCAAAAATTCTCAGAAAATTTGTTCTATTTTTAGTTTAGAAAACATAATAGACTTAACTTTTGAACATATATGAGATATCAATTCAATTCACATAAAGTAAAGGACACATATATCTCATAAGACTTTGCAAAAACAGAAGGATGAAAAACAGGAAAAACTTCAAAAACCAAATCTTTATTTCAAACGATTACATCAAAAACACGTAGGAAACATTAGAAACTACGAAATCTCAATCAAATTACTACATGCTTCAGTCTCTAAATCTCAGAAATCAGCAAAAATTATCAATCCTATTTTGTTCGAAAGACAATCTAAGACAATCTTTTTAACCAATTCCATCATTTCTCTCCATTGAACCTCTTTTCTCTCTTTCCATCCATCCTTTCCCATCTCTTTTGCCTTCTTGCTTTCATCACCATGACTTCAATCTGAAACTCCCTCTTATTCTAAAAATAAAAGCTTACAGAAATCCTAGAAAAAAACATGAAACACAAGCTCCTAAAACTTTCTCCCCTCCTGCAAATAACCTCTCAACCTTCCATGTTCTTGCTTCCTCCAATCTTCCTTTTTTTCTGAGGGATCTTAAGCTTCTCCTTTGCATCTTCTTTTGCTGGTCTCCTGTTCCGGATGCTCTTCTCTGCTACTGTCTCTTCACCACTACTTATCTCCACAACTTCCGGCGCTCCAATAATCTCAACTATAAAACAAGGATTTCGAATGGGTATAAAAACACCATTTGGTTTGGCAATAATACGTGTTCCTTCCGATGGCATCCATCCCTCCATCTTTCTCTCTATGTGCTCACTCATATCTCCCTAACTTCTCAAGTTACTGCCCTTTCTACTCAATGTAATTCCTCTCTCTTTGATATCCCAGCCTTTAGATTTCTCTTCATCCCCTCTTATAACATCCAGGAAACGTTCCATTCCCCAAAAAATCATAACTCCCCCTCCACCTACTCTAAGAATTCAATGTTATTATTAATTTTCAAAACTTGCGTTTCAACTGCCAACAATCTCCAAATACATTGTTATTATCTAACTTTTTGTTTAAGTCTGTTGATTTTTCAGGTAAGCGACTTCTGAAGTTCATAGTCTATCTCCGACGTCCTCAGTTTTCTGAACTCATTCCGTCCAAGGGTTTCATGGTAGTTTTTAGAGGTCTTCATGTTCAATTCTGTCGTGAAGCTGTTCTTCAGATAAAAAAACTTTGGGGAAAATATCTTTTATCCTCCAAATCAATATGATATCTGTTGGCAGTGTCTTTTAGTGATTTTCCTCAGTAACAACACTCCAATTGGTACTTGGTCTTATTATCTTACTCATCTCCCCAACCACTCACTGCACATCATTAAAACCCTCTCTGTCTGGTATACAAACAAAAATAAGGTCTTCCCCGAGAGAGTCAGCTTTAATCATGTGACAAAATTCAAACCCTTCAATCCGAGGTTTCCTATGATCTGCAACTCTTTAATTACTACTGATAAGGGTAGTTGGCATGTGATCAATCCCTTTATTTTGGCCAACTTATCTCTCCCATTTTCAACCCCCCAAACTCCTCCAGAAACTAATCTTATAACTCCTCCCTATTCTACATCTTCTCCTCTTTTAAACATGGTAACATACCAACATTCCTTAACTCCACCCTCCATCTACATTAAACATCTCCTCACCTACCTAAATATATTTCGGCGGAAATTTATTGTAGTATCATCCTGGATGTCTACCTCTAATTCAAAATCTTCTTATGTGGAAGAAATAATTGAAGCCATGCAGAATAATTGTCAAATACCAGACAGACTCCGTCCTGTGGTTGTCCTCGACAAAGCCTTACTAAAACCAGCACCTGTTGAATCAAACGTCTGGTGTGCTATTGGAAAGCTTCATAGTCCTTCAAATGTTCATTTCTATGAAGTTCAAGCTTATGTTAGGAAGTTCTGGGATCTCAAAAGAGATGCAGAAGTTACCCCTTTTAACAAACAAAGAAACTTCTACCATGTCAGGTTCAATCACCTTGAAGATTTCACTGCTATTGCTCTTCCAAGACCCTGGTTGATTCATGGTTCAATCATAACCATGGTGCAAATCCAATTTGATGGAACAGAAGCCATAAACCCTGAAGAGTTTGAACAGGTGCTCCTAAGCATCCACTTTAAAAGAGTGCCTTCAAACTACATCACCTTCAAAGCTCTCTTTGAGATTGTTCTTCCAGCTGGTCGTATGCTTTATTCCAAAACCCCTTATGGCAGAGATTATTATGAAAAGAATATTGAAGTGCTGGTAGAAGTAGATATTATTCGCAGCATCCCCTTTGGAACTGACTGTAAAGTTGAAGGAATGAAAAATTGGATTGAGTTTGCCTGCTCTCTACACCCCTTCAGATTATGCCAACACTGTATAACTCTTGATCACTGCAAAGAGCATTGCAATCCAAGGAGACGTGAACTCAACCTCAAAAATAATACCCCAGTTGCCGGAAAACAACGTAAAGATGTTATCTCTTCTTCAGATGAATCGGCAGGAAAAAAGATTGGAAAATATGCATTGTCCCCTCAAAGTCCATCTATAGCAGCTTATTTCTTCAATACCAAAAACTCTCCAAACCTTCAACAAAACATTTGGTCGGAAAATACTTTTTTTCTACCTAACACTGTGACTGTGATGACTCCAGTTCCGCTAAACAATCTAACCACCACTCTGCTAGCATCTATACCAATCTTTTTCCCTTCGGATGGACCTCATCAACCAATTATGTTCAGACCTCATAATATCAACGATTACTCCTTCAACCTTTTTTTTTTTTTGATAAATCAAAAAATTATATTAATGAATAGCAATATTTACAAGAGTTTACAAGAAAAAGAGGTCAAAAACCCCAAAAACTTATAAACTATGGAAATATATAATAAGAAACATATGGAACTTCAATTGAATGCAAAAAAACGGGATGTCCTTCATGATTTAAGCCTTGACTTTCCTCCAAAAGACAACCTCTCTTCGCCATTACATCATCTGCAAAATTGGTTTTTCTAAAAGTGGTGTTAGATCACTGCTCGGTCGAACTCACAAGCGTTGCTATCTCAAGCTTGTTTGTCAAGTTTAGTTGCCAAAACTATAAGTCTTGATTTCTAGTCTACTTATAGCTAAGTCTCGGATTAGGATAGAAAGTGTAGTTGAGCTTTAGACTTCACGGCGTTCATCGATTGAAGACGAAGAACTACTAAGGGGATCTTGTGGAACTTCATCAACAAAAGGTATGTGGAGACTTGAACTCATCTATCGCTCAAAAGTTTATCTACTCTATCTCCTCCTATTTGAGACAAAAGTCGTATAGCTATATAGACTTCGATTATATACATTTGATATTTCGAGATGAGTTTAACTCGCTTACATATTTCTCGAAATATGTGTTGGTAAGCTTTCGCTTTAACCAAATTCATCTTATATTCTTGACGAAAGTCAAAAGATGATCATGTGAAAATCTCCTGGTAACATCTTACATGATTTGTGTGAGAGAGTCATTTGATGTAGACTCGGAATATGTCGTATTGATCTATCGATCACTTGAAAATTGCTTTGAAGCTAATAGTTTGCATGAGACAGCTATTGTCATCTTCTAAGAATGTTTCAATGATTGAACTGGGAGTTTAGAACAATTAAACATGATTGGATATAACACAGTATGCGTACTTGTATGCTAACTGTTGCAAGTTATTCCAATTCCGGGAACCATAGTATGCATATCCGTATGCGTACTGGTTGGTTAGTTGAAATTCCTGGAACTTAGTATGCATACCCGTATGCATACCGGCATAAGTTCAAGTCCGGGAATATAACTGAGTTTGGAGGTATGCGTACCCGTTCGCATACTGGAGAACCCAAACCAAGTCCGGCCACTTAGGTATGCGTACCCATTTGCATACTTGAGTAGGTTATGTTCTAAAATCGGTTTGTTCATGAACTAATACATTTATAAATTAAGGAATGCAACCTTTTGCAAACCGTGGCTATAATGTTCATGATTTGATTCGAGTGCATCAAAATCGATTTTGCTTCAATTTTGTCTTGTATACTTCTATGAGAATATAAACAATTGAACAACTCTAGAACTAGTTTCATTTTAGTCATTTGAACTAGTTGTGTTAAGATGAACAAGGTTGATATGAAAGTGTTCGTATGGCTAACTTCGGTTAACTATTGTTGAGCCAACAAGGTGTACACGTTTAGGTACGGTTACTCATATCTAAATGAAGTCACTTTTCATTTGTGTGTAACAAGCTAAGTTCGATCTAACGGTTGAAAGATATTAGCTTGAGTCTAATCAGGTTTTCATCTAACGATGAATATTGAATGGTTTGTTACCAAGGTAATATTGATTGCAAACCCTGATTTGAAGACTATATAAGGGAGAACTCTAGCAACTGGGAAACCTAATCCCCACACCTCCTGTGTGATACTAGTTGCGACTAGAGTCGATTCTCCTTTAACCTAGGTTTTTCTAAAACCATTATAGGTTAACGAGTTAAAGACTTCATTGGGATTGTGAAGCCAGACCAAATTATTTTCTCTGTAGTTGCTTGTTCTGATCTTGTTGTATTCTATCGTATTGAGTACTATCTTCTCTAAGATTTGCTCGAGATTTAATATCCGATAGGCAAGATAAAAAGTAGTCACAAACATCTCCGTCTCATCGTTTGTGATTCTACAATATCTTGTTTCGCTACCATATGATTAAGATTATTGTGAGGTGATCGATATTACTTGGCTGTTCTTCGGGAATATAAGCCTGGTGTATCAATTGGTTCCTGTTCACCTTGATTTATCAAAATACGGAAAAAACTCATAGGTATTTCTGTGGGAGACAGATCTATCTATTCAATAGACTTTTCTGTGTGAGACAGATTGGTTTATTAAGTCTTCGACTTTGGGTCGTAACAACTCTTAGTTGTGGGTGAGATCAGCTAAGGGTATCAAGTGCGTAGAGTCCTGCTGGGATTCATAGGCGTAAGGAACGCGACTGTACCTTAATCAGTGTGAGATTGGTTAAGTCCGAAGTTAACTTGGAGTAGGCTAGTATCTGTAGCGGCTTAATACAGTGTGGTGTTCAAATCTGGACTAGGTCCCGGGGTTTTTCTACATTTGCGGTTTCCTCGTTAACAAAATTTATGGTGTCTGTGTTATTTCTTTTCCACTTTATATTTGTTTATATAATTGAAATATCACAGGTTGTGCGTAGTTCAATCAATTAGAGAATCCAACCTTTGGTTGTTGATATAAATTGATTGACACTTAAACATTGGTCTTGGTACCGTTCAAGTTGTTTCACATAATAATCAGGCTCGTGGATTTCTATTTGTTTGATTTGTTGATTACATTGTGAAACAAAGATACAACTCTTGGATATATTTCCATTGATCGAGTCTGACTGTCTAGTTGATTCTCTTGGAATTATATTGGTGTTTGTCCATACAAATTCCCTAAACGAAATATTGGGTGAGGTTGTTAGACCCCCCGCTTTTTCAATTGGTATCAGAGCAGGAAAACACGTTTAGGACCTTATAAGTCTGTGTTTGTAGCGATCTGACTCTATGGACAAAAGTGTTATCTCGGATAAACGTATCACCAGAAACAAAAATTATGTTTCTATGGATTCTATTAAAGAAAAAGATTTTTCAATCTCACAAATAGATGCACATTTCGTTCCAACGTAACAGACAAATATTGACAAGTGTTTTCCTGATCTTCTTACTGAAGAGTTTGACTCTGAAGTTGAGAGAGAAACATCCAAAGAAAGTGCAGTGATTCTAAATCATACTAGAATCCATGGAGCTGAGATCAATAGGATGAAACACAAAGTCAATAAGATCATTGGTATAGTAAATGATCGTGATTTCCAAATAAAAGTTCTTCGTGAGGAAAACGCCAAAGTTTGTTCATCTCGAACCTTGCTCAAGGCCAAACTCAAGGAGATTGCTTTGGAAATTGAACATCTATTGAGTAAACAATCTATTCAATGCAAAGGATATTCTGAGGAGTCCACTATACAAATCGCTTCTGAACCAACTGTGAAGTTAGAAAACGTGACCATGTATATTCATGATCCTCCGACAAAAACAGTTCCAGAAGTTGAAGTACATATTCTTCCGATTTCTAAAGATGTGCCTATTACTTCCACTAATCAAGAAGTCACCACATCTCCCCGGAAGGAAGAAATCTCCTAATGATTCTGTTAATACTATTCACTCTAATCACTCTCGTGATCTAAGGTGTCTCTTTTGTGATTCAAAAGGACATGTTCAACAGGGACGCAAATTGAAGAAAAAAAATGATAATTATTTTTGCCGTCTTCAACACACCTTAGATCTAATTCTCAAAGATGTAACTGACATTCGGATGTCTAAACCAATTGGTGTTTGTACTTACCCTGTGAACTCTTCCAGGAAAGTCAGTTCAATTTGCTCGTTCAACGTTCGCACGCAGAATAGTGGTGGTAACACAATTCCGTCAAGAAGATTTCAGAAAGGTTCTCCTCAACCTAAAGTAGAAAATGATGTTCAAGAAGTGAGAAAATTTCCGAAAGATGGAAACTATAATGGAGATATGAAGGTTAACCTCAACCTGATAATTCAGGGATACAATGATCTTATCAACAGGCTGATGAATATCTCCAGACAAACTTCTTCAGGTAAGGATTCAAACATAGTCTCATTTTTTAATGACAGTAAGTTTTATGATAACTTTTCACATCAAAAAGGGTTCTCTTTTAGAATTTGAAGGAAAAAGAGACTCAACCGTAAACACCATTCATTTAATGAGCTTAGGGCTCATACTTTTGCTAATTAATCACAAGGTTTGAAATCTTACTCATGAATAATCTTGTTGAGTAAGACTGTTTTATAAACAGGTACATCTGCTGGAAAAATAGTCTATTATGTTTGTGCTACTCTCTTATCGGTCGCTAGCCAAACTTTTGTCCACATGCATTGTTGCATAATATTTTTATTTATTTTTTTGTTATTGGTTGTTGCTTTTGGTCTAAAAATGCTACTCTTATGCTCTAAATTTTTTCTCTTGGGAGAATATAAAATTTATTGAGCTAAGATTTGTGAAAAATATTCACTTAACAATATTTTTCTTTGCAAGACAATTTTCTTAGTTTTTCTTTTTAGATATCGTAGTGTCTGTTGTTTATGGGTCAAGGCTGCTTTCGTACGGGTACCCGTGTTACTTGTCACAATCTGTCTTTAGAAACCCTAAAATCCTTCTCCCTGAGAAACCAATTAAATACCAAATTTTTTAAGTTGAGTACACGTACTCCAGGTTATTATTTTCTTGTTAAGAATGGCGTCACCGTCTGGCTCTTGCGATTTTGCAAAAGGTTTTCTTGATAAGGGTTTTGGTTTCGAGTCCAAAGGGAGGAAGAAAAGAACTCTTGTAGAAGTTGACGATCTCTCTTCTCAATCACCTGATAATTATTCAGACATTGAGGATGATGAAGAGATTTCTACTGAAGTGGTTCTTGATTTTATTAGACACTTTGAGGAAGCAAAGATGCATCTTGTTGACACCATGAAAGGTCTTGATGTGTTACGAACTGAGTTGAAAAAGGTTAATTCTGACCTTGCTCTCATAAAGACACATTTTAAGGATCTTCTCAAATAGAATACCGTCTCCGAAGAAGCGGTTGATACGGTCAATCACAAGCTCAAAGGCCTTGAAACCCGTGAAGTTTCCGAAAGTGAACTTTGATTTAGCTTGTGATCGGTCTTTGTTCTTAGAGTTGTTTTGTCTAGGAAACTTCTTATGAGAATTTATTCTTGTGTTTTAAGAAGGATAACTAGGGTTTGGAATAGCAATTATTGTGAGTACACATATCTATTGCCAACGATTTTCATCTTGCAATGTGTTGGAGAACTGCTCGGTCGAAATCGCAAGAGTTTCTATCTCAAGCTTGTTTGTCAAGTTTAGTGATCAAAACTATAAGTCTTGATTTTTAGTCTACTTATAGTAATGTCTCGGACTAGGATAGATTGTATAGTTGAGCTTTAGACTTCACGGTGTTCATCAATTGAAGACGAAAAACTACTAAGGAGAGCTTGTGGAACTTCATCGACAAAAGGTATGTGGAGACTGAAACTCATCTATCACTCAGAAAGTCTATTTCTACTCTATCTCCTTCTTGAGACAAAAGTTATTACTATATAGTATTCGATTATACACATTTGATATTTCGAGCTGAGTTTAACTCGCTTACATATTTCTCGAAATATGTGGTGGTAAGCTTTTGCTTCAACCAAGTTCATCTTATATTCTTGACGAAAGTCAAAAGATGATCAGGTGAAAATTGCCAAGTAACATCATACATGATTTGTGTGATACAGTCATTTGATGTAGACTCAAAATATTTCGTATTGATTATTTCAATAACTTGAAAATCACTTTGATGCTAATAATTAGTGAAAATAACTATTGTCATCCTCTAAGAATGTTTCAATGATTGAAATAGAGTTTAGAACACAAAACCATAATTGGATTATGAACATAGTATGCGTACTTGCATATATGTTGATCAAAGATAGGTATAGTATGAATACCCGTATACATACTGGGAATGTCAGGTGAAGTCCGGGAGCCTTGGTATGCGTACCCGTACGCGTACTGGCGAACTCAGTTGAAGTCCGGGAACTTTTGTATGCGTACCCGTACGTGTACTAATTCAACTGTTGTTTTTGATTGTGATAGTATGCGTACCCGTTCGCATACTGTCGGACACAGTCCAAGTCCGGCTACTTAAGTATGTGTACCCGTTTGCATACTTTAGTGGGTTAAGTTCTAGAATCGCTTTGATCATGAACTAATACATTTATATAATAAGGAATACAATCTTTTGCAAACCGTGGCTATAATGTTCATGACTTGATTCGAGTGAATCAAAATCGATTTTTCTTCAATTGTGTCTTGTATACTTCTATGAGAATATAAACAATTGAACAACTCTATAACTAGTTTCATTTGAGTCATTTGAACTAGTTGTTGATAAGATGAATACGGTTGATAAGAAAGTATTCATATGGCCAACTTCGGTTAACTATTATATAGCAAACAAGGTATACACGTTTAGGTACGGTTACTCATATCTAAATGAAGGTACATTTTATTTGTGTGTAACAAGATAAGACCATCTAACGATGGAGAGATATTGCTTTGGTTTCAAGAAAACTTAGCTTGGCTCTTAGATCAGTTTTCATCTAACGGTGAATATTTATTGCTGTGTTTAAAAGCTATCAAACCCTGATTTGAAAACTATATAAAGGAGAACTCTAGCAACTGGGAAACCTAATCCCCACACCTTCTGTGTGATACTAGTTACGACTAGAGCCTATTCTCCTTTAACCTTAGGTTTTTCATGAAACCCTATAGGTTAACGACTTGAAGACTTCATTAGGATTGTGAAGCCAGACACATATTTTCTCTGTAGTTGCATGTTCTGATCATGCTGTTTTCTATCGTGATTGAGTACTATCTTCTCTAAGATTTGCTCGATATTTAATCTCCGATAGGAAAGATAAAAAGTAGTCACAAACATCTTTGTCTCATCGTTTGTAATTTCATAATATCTTGTTTCGCTACCATATAATTAATATTAATTAGAGGTGATTGATATTTCTAGGCTGTTCTTCGGGAATATAAGTCCGGTATATCAATTGGTTCCTGTTCACCTTGATTTATCAAAAGACGGAACAAAACTCATAGGTTTATCTGTGGGAGACATATTTATCTATACAATAAATATTTTTGTGTGAGACAGATTGGTTTATCAAGTTTTCGACTTTGGGTCGTAACAACTCTTAGTTGTGGGTTAGATTAGCTAAGGGAATCAAGTGCACAGAATCCGGTGTGGTTCTAGAGGCGTAAGGAATGCGACTATACCTTGATCAGTATGAGATTGGTTAGCGCTCAACTACATTCCAGTCCGAAGTTAACTTGAGTAGGCTAGTGTCTGTAGCATCTTAATACAGTGTGGTGTTCAAATCTAGACTAGGTACCGGGGTTTTTATGCATTTGCAGTTTCCTCGTTAAAAAAATTTCTGGTGTCTGTGTTATTTATTTTCCTCATTATATTTTTTTATATAATAGAAATATCACAGGTTGTGTGTTAAGTTCAATCAGTTCTTGAATCCGGCCTTTGGGTTGTTGATCGAATTGATTGACACTTGAAAATTGGTATTTGGTACCGTTCAAGTTATTTCTATTATTCAATCGGGCACGCAAATTTCTATTTGTATTATTGCGGATTGAATTGAGAAATTGAGATATAACTCTTTGATATACTTTTTTTA